>JANDJT010000169.1:8600847-8618347 GCA_024331685.1 Stegophilus panzeri | reverse complement strand
CTGAAAACCGTATATCCTGCTTCCAATTAAAATCAGTTTATGTGGAATGTCCACTACAAAAGTTCCTGTATAGGTTGTGAGTATAGAAATGATAACATGTTAGAATGAGCACTTATATACCTGTGACTTGAATTACAGCTGGCATTATTATCAGGGATGCTGTTATTGAAAATTAATCATCACCCTCTGACCAATGAAATTTGAAAATTAATCAGCACTGTGGTATAAATATCTATCTAAGTGATCTTTATGTTAGGTTAACCTGATAAAATTGTTCATGCATTGGCTATTGAGTGTACAACAGTAGTTTTAAAATTTCTTGCTGTTTTGGTATACTGTACACATTATTGGGAAATCTAGCCTTTTTGTCTTCTGGATGTTAAACTGTTTCTCAGGCTAAAAAAATCGCTTGCTTATGTTTTTAATTGCTGCAAGAAATAGCAAATAAGAATGAACAACAAACTATAAATACATTTCAAATACAGAATTAAGTGTTGTTTTTATTTCTCCTGAGGTCGTACCTTTGTTTTCCACAGTAAGGCTAATATTTTACTGGATTTGGCCGAAAGATTATTTATGGAAAATGACATCATTCTTCGATTATTTTTAAGCTTAAGAAACCTCAACAATACATGCAATCATTTATTAGTTAATAATACACGTAATCAGTATTCTAAATTATTTAAGAAGCAACTCCTTGAACTATCAAACATCTTTTCACTTAATGCACAATTGGTTGCTATTATGTCACTTACTGATTATTGATTCCTTCTTGACCAATTTACTATGTTGTGTAATCATAGGCTTGTGTGTCAGGTTGAGAAAAGAGGAGGAGAATATAAAGAAAGTGCTAGAGGGAGGGAGGATCTGGAGCACACTGAAAGAAGACCTGCAACATACACACAACTCTCCATCTTACTCCTGGTTTTGTCTTGATATCAGTATCAAATGATACTGATGAGGAAAGTTTTTTCCTAATCTGTTTTCCTTCCTTTCTTAAAACTTTCATGACTTGGACTTACAGTTAAAACTCCGTGAACTGGATTTTACCCTTTTGTCTTTGACATCAAAGGAAAAGACGCTGTTTCACAACAGTATAGTGTATTGTTTTTACAGTGGTGTGTATGAAAGATGTGGGGCTGTATAACAGATTTCTTCACTTACGAGACGACAAAGTCTGTGGTGGTGAAGAGCTGGACCATCGGCATCATCAACCGAGTCGTTCAGCTGCTCATAATCTCTTACTTTGTTGGGTAAGGCTACTTAAAAGTCATTGCATTAGTAAAAAAAATTAGATTATAAAGTAGTTTAGGAATTATTGTAATTTAATTAACAGTGTGTATATATGAATTTGAGTGTCACATTGCTTAATTTGCCTCTTTTTCCTTTGTGTGTGTGTGTGTGTGTGTGTGTGTGTGTGTGTGTGTGTGTGTGTGTGTGTGTGTGGCTCAGAAGAAAATAAAACATTTTTGTAGATTTTATTTTTTAGTAAAGTTTGACATGGAGTAGGGTTGAAGCTAAAATAGCGACTGTGTGTGTGTGTGTGTGTGTGTGTGTGTGTGTGTGATCACTGACACTGCACCATTAACTGCCTCCATGCTTAACTTAATTCTATAACCAGATGATATCGCTACTTAAAAATACCCGGTTTAGTCAAAAGACGGAAAGTACATAGAAAGCTAATTTGTAATATATATTTTAGCACGATTAAGAAATACTTCGTTCATAGATCATAGAGACTTATGAGGCTTAATGGATAGTGCATATATTTGAAGACGGGTATGAATTAATGCAGCTCTTTCTTTCACACTTCCCATCTCCTATTTCTCTCTCTCTCTCTCTCTCTCTCTCTCTCTCTCTCTCTCTTATTGTTGTTCTTCTTCTCTATCTTCTTGACAGTTGGGTGTTTTTGTATGAGAAGGCCTATCAAGAGAGAGACACTGCTATCGAATCATCGGTGATGACTAAAGTGAAAGGATTTGGAGAGCACCACAATAAAACCATGGATGTTGCTGACTTTGTCACACCTTCACAGGTCCATCATATGCTAGCAATTTAGCCAGTTTGGGCTAAGTTGGGGGGGGAAACAGCAAAATAAAACAAATTTAACATTTTAATTAATTTCATTAGTTTGGGATGTTTTCTATATTATTGGTTATTTTTTTCTCAAGTGTAATACAACAAAATTCTCTAATGGTGTAAACAAACATGTTCTTTTCACATCTTTAACTCAAAAGAAATATTTTTTTATTTTATTTTAATGTTGATACTGCTGATGTACTGTGTGATAGTGAAACCATTTTCCTGTTATCAGTCACAGTCCTGTATGTACAGTACATTGAGATATTTATGTGTGTGTGTGTGTGTGTGTGTGTGTGTGTGGCGCGTGTGTGCTTATCCTCCAGGGGGCCTCAGTGTTCTGCATCATTACTAAACTCATCACCACAGAGAATCAGGTGCAGGGCTTGTGTCCTGAGGTTAGTAACACAACATTATCATCCCTACAGCTTATTATCAATGTAGACACCACCTGACAATATTCTCGAGGTGTTTGTAAGAATGTAGTACTATAATAATGGAATAATAAGTGTGGTTTTCTTCAAATTTAAGACTATCTGTATGTGCATGTGTGTGTGTTTTAGAGTGAGGGAAAATTTCAATGTAAACATGATGACAACTGCACAAAATTAATGACAAAGCCAGGCTCAAATGGTAAGACGTCTTAATTCTGAACCATTCACACTGATCCAGCTCGTAACTTTTCCCAAGTGTGTGTGTGTGTGTCTTTGTGTGTCTGTGTGTGTGTGTGTGTGTGTATGCACTGACACACATATATGTCTGTTAGGTTTGTTGACAGGAAAGTGTGTGAGCTATGGTTCTATGAAAACATGTCAGATCAAAGGATGGTGTCCTGCAGAGATAGATGATGTCCCAATGTGAGTATATGGTGGCTGCATCGATGAGTGAGTCACATGGAATGTTATTTTGTAATGCATGGTATTTTAATTTATTAGCATGTGTTCATTGATTAAATTGTATAATTATAATGGGTGGATAAATGGATGGATGATAATTGGATCTTTTGTTTCTTAGAACACCCATGATGGAGGTTGAGAACTTCACCATATTTATCAAAAACAGCATTCGCTTTCCCCGCTTCAACTTCACAAAGTGAGAACTCAAATGTGCATTATACTTTTGATAGTAATATTACCAGACACATTGTTATTATTATTATTATTATTATTAGTTTTAGTAATAGTAGCAATAGTTGTATAATAGTAGTAGTGGTGGTAGTGGTAGAGGTGGATGTAGTAGTGGTGGTGGCAGTAGTAGTGGTGGTAGTGGTGGCAGTAGTAGTAGTAGTGATGGCAGTAGTAGTGGTGGTAGTGGTAGAGGTGGATGTAGTAGTGGTGGTGGCAGTAGTAGTGGTAGTAGTGGTGGTAGTAGTAGTAGTAGTGATGGCAGTAGTAGTGGTGGTAGTGGTAGAGGTGGATGTAGTAGTAGTGGTGGCAGTAGCAGTGGTGGTAGTGGTGGCAGTAGTAGTAGTGGTGGCAGTAGTAGTGGTGGTAGTGGTAGAGGTGGATGTAGTAGTAGTGGTGGTAGTAGTAGTGGTGGTAGTGGTGGCAGTAGTAGAAGTAGTGATGGCAGTAGTAGTGGTGGTAGTGGTAGAGGTGGATGTAGTAGTAGTGGTGGCAGTAGTAGTGGTGGTAGTGGTGGCAGTAGTAGTAGTAGTGATGGCAGTAGTAGTGGTGGTAGTGGTAGAGGTGGATGTAGTAGTGGTGGTGGCAGTAGTAGTGGTGGTAGTGGTGGCAGTAGTAGAAGTAGTGATGGCAGTAGTAGTGGTGGTAGTGGTAGAGGTGGATGTAGTAGTAGTGGTGGCAGTAGTAGTGGTGGTAGTGGTGGCAGTAGTAGTAGTGGTGGCAGTAGTAGTGGTGGTAGTGGTAGAGGTGGATGTAATAGTAGTGATGGCAGTAGTAGTGGTGGTAGTGGTAGAGGTGGATGTAATAGTGGTGGTGGCAGTAGTAGTGGTGGTAGTGGTGGCAGTAGTAGTAGTAGTGATGGCAGTAGTAATGGTGGTAGTGGTAGAGGTGGATGTAGTAGTAGTAGTGGCAGTAGTAGTGGTGGTAGTGGTGACAGTAGTAGTAGTGGTGGCAGTAGTAGTGGTGGTAGTGGTAACAGTAGTAGTAGTGGTGGCAGTAGTAGTGGTGGTAGTGGTGACAGTAGTAGTAGTGGTGGCAGTAGTAGTGGTGGCAGTAGTAGTGGTGGTAGTAGTAGTGGTGGCAGTAGTAGTGGTGGTAGTGGTGGCAGTAGTAGTAGTGGTAGTGGTAGAGGTGGATGTAGTAGTAGTGGTGGTAGTAGTAGTATTGATAGTGGTAGAGGTGGCAGTAGTAGTAGGGGTAGTAGGAGCTGTAGTGGTAGTAGTGGTAGAGGTGGCAGTAGTAGTAGGGGTAGTAGGAGCTGTAGTGGTAGTAGTGGTAGAGGTGGCAGTAGTAGTAGTAGTGGTAGTGGTAGTAATAGCAGTGGCCGTAGTAATAATAGCAGTAGTAGGTAGGGATGCACCAATTTAATACTGAGTATCCATATTGCGGCTAATATAATTCTGATACAGTGTATTAGAATGGTAATGGCATATTTTTCAATCTGGTGAAAACACTGGTGCTAGAAAACTGATAAATATACCTGCAGAGCATTAGGTACAAATGAAATAAACTGTCAGGAATATGAACATTTTCCTCAGATATGTTGGTGAATTACTAAGAAAAAATTCAATATGACTAAAATTACACAAGAAATATGCTAAGCAATGACATGTAGCATCTAAAGGATATTTAATGTTTAGAAGCATTGATATTGTGAACATGCAGCTCTCGTAAATACGGTGAACCCATGACCCCATGTGAATGCAGCAATACAACACAAATTGTATTAAACCACAGGATGATATCATGTCTGTGATGTCCTGCATAACTTAGCAGACCCTGGCTTGTTCACTGTCTGGATGTAAGCATCAGATCCAGATACTCAAACATCTCACATCAGTATTGTATCAAATATGGAAAAACTTTGGATTGGATTGGTGCATCCATAAGAGTGAGAGTAAAATAAAATCTAACCTGCTCATAGACACACATCCTATCAATCTTTTTCTGTCTCGCACACTTGCCTGCACTGTGTCTCACATTATCTCTCTCTTTCTCACACAGAGGAAACTTCTTACCCAACATCAACAGCAGTTATATAAAGAAGTGCAATTTTGACTTTGAACAAAACAGTTACTGCCCAATATTCAGAGTGGGAGACGTGATCCGGTTTAGCCATCAGAACTTCACTGCCCTGGCTAATAAAGTGAGTCTACATAGTCTTCACTGTTTCCTGCCACTTCCTTCAGATAGTTGTACATTTACACAGGGGCAGACTTAGCACTAGTCAAAGTTAGGCAGCTGCCTTGGACCCCCAGAAGAAGAAATCACTTATGCTAAACATTTCAATATCGATGTTAAAATACTGAATAGGGCCCCATTCCTATATTTTGCCTAGGACACCCAAATCACTAAATTTGCTCCTGGTTGTACAATATTCAACTTTAAAAGTGCAGTTTGTAACATTTCAAAGAGTTTCTAGACAAATAATAATCATATTATTGTGAAGATAACTTGGAAATGCTGTGATTTAAATAAATAAATAAAAATACTGATATACAATACATCTGGCTAGTTTTTTCATTTTAGTATTCTATTTACATTTTTCTGGCACAAGTACCCACAACAGTCAGAACAGTGAAGCTAACTTCCAATTTTTATCCAAAAGCAACTAACTCATACATAGTCTCATGACAACGGTTGGGGTTGGTTGGGGAAAGGGGAAGGTTTTCATTGCAATTCGAAAAAATAAAAATAAAAAATTACAAATTGCTCCTCTAACTGTTATTAATCTTTCTCTCTCTCTCTCTCTCTCTCTCTCTCTCTCTCTCTCTCTCTCTCAGGGTGGCGTAATAGGCATAAAGATAGCCTGGGTGTGTGATCTGGATAAATCAGAGGACGACTGTAAGCCTGCTTACTCCTTTACCCGTCTTGATGCCATGTCTGAGAAAACCAGTGTATCACCAGGGTACAACTTTAGGTGTGTACAAATTGAGATCGAATGCACCTTAGTTCCTTTCCTAAGTAAAACTTACTTGTACATGGTACAGTCATGTAAACTTTCAAGCTAGAAATTTTACTTGAAGCTCATATGCGTAATTTTGCTTTAAGGTTCGCAAAGTACTTTAAGATGGAGAATGGGACGGAGTACCGCACTCTGCTGAAGGCAGTCGCGATCCGATTTGATGTGATGGTCAACGGAAACGTGAGTTTCCAAGAAACTGGATGGTGTTTACATTAATAAAGTCTGGGTGAATGTGTGTGTGTGTGTGTGTGTGTGTGCGTGTAAGAGCGAATAAGCCTTCTGTTCACACAATTTTCTGCCATTTTTGCAGGCAGGGAAATTTAATATGATCCCAACTCTAATCAATATGGTGGCTGCCTTCACTTCTGTGGGTGTGGTAAGTTTGCCTTCTTTTGAATGTTTGGTTCATACTTGTATAGTCCAATAAATCAGTTACTTTTTAATCAAGGATAATGATAATATTTGATGTGAATATTTATCGGAATTGTTACAGCTTTTGTTACTGGATATTATTTTGTGCTGTGCTATTAGACTGGGGTTTTGTGGAGACTCTGTCTTTTTAGTAATATGCTGTAAAATGAACATTCATTTCATTCATTCATTCCATTCAGTAAGCGCTTTTATCCTGATCAGGGTCATGGTGGATTCTGCTAACAGGCAGGATTGCCGTATAAAAGGAACAGCCTTTGAAAATGCATTGTAAAAAAATTTCATGATCTTCATTTTCACTCACCAGCAGAACAGTAACTCCAGTGAAATATGAATCTCTGGTTCTCTGAACCCTATATGAACCCTCTGAACCCTTCAGCTTTTCTGCCAGGTGAATTTTATTGTTTGGTCCCGCTTTAGCTGAAAAAGAAGAAAAGTATTTTCAGGTGTCTCCCATGTCCCCATAGCAAGGGGTCAGAAATTGTACATGCTACAGCAAACCATATATGTTGGAACCTCTGAAGTCACCTGAAAAGATTATGTGCAAGGCAAAGAGAGCCACTCCAGTGGTTCATATAGTTGAACATTTAACATTCTCTAAACAGACCAGCATGTGGCAATGATTAAAAACCCTGCTTTGTCGATAGGGCGCTCTTCTCTAAGTTCACTGAGTCCGAGTACGGAGATGTGACGGGGATGTGAGGAAGCCCTGCATTTTGGTCGGGACACACAGGAGTCAGTTGTATAAATACAGCAGTGTCATGAGGAGAGAAGGCTGCGGTGTGAAAGTTTTTTGGGATTCTTGACCTTGGAAGGCAAACTTAAGAAGTATCTATGTATGTTTGTCTCGCACCTCCAAGATTGGGGGTTCAAATCCCGCCTCTGCCCTGTGTGCGTGGGGTTAGCATGTTCTCCCCATGCTTCAGGGGTTTCTTCCGGGTACTCCAGTTTCCTCTCCCAGTCCAAAGACGTGCGCTGTAGGCTGATGTAGGAATTTCCAAATTGTCTGTAGTGTGTGAATGGGTGTGTGAGTGTGTGTACGATTGTGCCCTGTGATGTGTTGGCACCCCGGTCAGTAGGAGAAACAGTATGGAAGATGAATAGATGGATGGATGGATGGATGGATGTGAACCAGTAGCATATGCAAAAGATCTCAAATTCGACAGAATCTTCCATTTATATTTAGAACAATATGCTAAACAAAATCCCCTGTTTTGACCATCAGGGTCTATGGATTCTATAGGACATTTGCCCAAGAGGGAGCAAACTGGTTTTATTCGTTCCTTGACAACAGTCATTATGGAAAATAAAAGTGTGTGTGATCATAATGTTATCAGACATACACTAACTTTTAATTGTTTTTGGATTTGGCTTTGTATAAATTTGTACTACTACTTGGGAGCAATGTCATTTTCTCTTCTAAAAATGTGCAGTTTTTAAATATTTTAAAATATTTATAAATTATTGACCTTAATGGATTTTATATGTATGCTGTTTTTAGGGGGCTGTTCTTTGTGATATAATTCTTCTGAATTTCCTGAAAGGAGCTGACGAGTACAAGGCAAGGAAATTTGAAGAGGTATGTCCCCACCCCCCACCCCCCCTCACAATGAGATTCCTATAAGTTCGGGGTTGATTTATTTATTTATATATTTTACCAAAATAAAAACAGCAGCTTCTGTTTTTCTTCTTTTCTTCTTTTGCTCTAGGTCTCAGATAAACAAATTGAAAAATCACCCTCCTACATCAGCGGTGTGTACCGAACCAGAGATCTCAGCGAGCTGTCAGTCAGACCTGAAGACAAGTTCTCTAATGACTCAGGGGCTTTTTCCATCGGCCAGTATGGTTAACAACGTCTTCAGAACTACTTTAGTACCACTTAAATACCCCTCACAATTTCACTTGTAGCTTTATATAAATATGCACTGTAAATAGCTGCAAGGTATCACATTCTAGTACTGATTTTAATATACAAGGTGTCCTAATAGTAATAAAGCACAGATTTCACATTCAAAAAGAAAAAACGTTAATAACGGACACTAACGATCAATGATTTACTATATATGCCTATTCATTAAAGCTATGCGACAACATACAGTATATGCAGTTGTGGCATGAACAATGACTGTTAAACAAATCAAAATCATCTTATGTTTTAGATTCTGTAGTAGCCTTGATTGTCCTGATGACAAATTTCAAGTATACGGTTAAATCAAAAACATTTCTGATCATGAAAAACATAATTAATAAGGTTGATGCAAACTTCTGACTGGTACAGTTTGTGTAGAATATCATGTTTGGACAGAAAACAAAAAAGAAGCTTGCCTTTTCAAAAATGCCATAAATCTTGCTCATATTTTCTGTGAATACTTCTCAGTAAAGATCCTGCTTGTTTGAATAATGCCAGTATTAGCTATTTTCCATACTGTAGTTACTGTATAACCATTAACTAAACCTGAAAGTAAAATAACCTTTATAAGGTTACTACTACTACTTTTACTGAGTAATAATAACCTTTAAAAAAGCTATTCATATTTGACATGATAATAATAATAACAATAAATTAGTAAGGAATAAAACACAACAAGGCATGATGATATAGAAATATAACCAACGATGGTTTGGTGTGATCTTGATGATTTTCCAATAACGGCAGGTCTTGAAGTGTTTTATTCCTTTTATACCACAGCAATTTGTCAACACTAACATTTTTCAATTAGAGAATGACATGTTGTACTTTTTATCCATTCATAGTTATATTTAATATTGTGGAACATCCATTTGAAAAGTTAGTTCCTGCTATCACTTACATTAATGAAGCTAGAAACAGTCACTCCCTCACCACTCTCTCTGAAGTTGGAGTCCTAGCTTTACCTCTGACTAGAGACTGCCACTGGAGCCTACTTCCAAAAAATGCTACATAAACATTTAAAGAATTACACACATTTTTAAATCCATTTACAGGGATTGACCAATTTACAAGTCCCTGTGTAGGTTGATACTATAGAAACAATAGCTGCTGCTATAGAAAATTAATCAATGCCTTCTGACTAATCAGAATTGAAAATTCAACAATGCTATGGAATAATAAATAATAAATAACAATACTGAAATTGTTGTGACTGCTGATTGTTTTGGTAATATTACTTTTGGGACACCCTGTATTTAAAAGCTTCAGTGTCAGATGTAATATCTGCATGGTCATTTTCAGGCCTATAGCAATAGAAGACCAAAGTAACTTAAAGCATAAAGTAGCACTGTGAGTAGAAGTACATTTGAATACCCTCAATTATACAAGTAGTACCACTATTTAACAATATAGAAGATTTTTAAGATCATCATATTAAAACAATCTTAAGTAATATTTGTTGACAGGGTTCAAGCCTTTATGAGCTATTAATTAATTAATTCATCCATTAATTAATCAATCAATTAATCAATTAATTAGCATAAGCATTATTGATACTGAATTAAATAGTTATTTTAACTCTCACTTTAGGTACTCTCTTAGGTAGCTAATTTCTATTGCATGTGTTTTAAAAAATCACACTTACATAAAATGGTAGAATTGGAGGAATTGGAAGAAAAAAAATTGTAGAGAAAAACAACATTGTGGCTCAGATTCTTGTAAAAGTGTGTGTAGATTTCACCTGGGGTTTGTTTTTTTTTGCTTGTCACTGTACAAAAAAACGTGCCCTTTTTTGTTAAGTGGAACTTCATTATTCACTAATTTCCACTAAAGTTTCAAAATCAACGTGTTTGATGATTTTAAGATGAATAAGCTTAGCTCCAATATAATATGGATCTGCTGGAGAAATAAAACAGAGGTGGTTGAAAAAACGTACTTGGAGGATATGAATACTGAGTACTAAGAAAGTGTAAAACAACTTAGTAAGCTGTGGGAATTCAATGCTGTAAATCCAACTTGCAATAAGACAGTGGTTTAAAAGTTGGATGTTTTAGTATAAGTGATGAGCCACTTGTGTAATATATTGTATGTTTAATCTGAGTAATCTGCACTAGTAAATATATCATACCAAAGCAACACAAATGAGTCAAGGCAATCATATTTCATAAGTAAATGCACCCATATAAGTGTAAAGGTATACTTATATTAAATAAAAAATATGCATATGTTTTTCATATTTGAGAAAACAGCTCATATTCATGCACAACTTCCTCTAGGGTTTACACTGAATGTTGGTTCTGAGGGCAGAAACTTGTTGTTTCTGAGAGAGGTTAGAGGGGAATGCTCAGACTGGTTCAAGCTGACAGGAAGTCTATGATTACTCAATTAACCACTCTTTACATCTGTGGTGAGTGGAAAAGCATCTCAGAATGTACAACATATTGATATTTGAGCTAGCTGGGCTACCACAACAACAGCAGGAGACCACTCCTGTCAGCCAAGAGCAGGAATCTGATTCTACAGCGGACACAAGCTTACAAAAACTAGACAGCTGAATATTGGAAAAACATTGCCTGGTCTTTTTGGCAATAAACAACTCCTGCGGTGCTGCATGAGGAGTGATGAGTGACAAAAATGGATCCTTTTGGCCTTTGCTTTTAGTAGCTGTATTAATAAATTTAATATACACTACAGGTCAAAAGTTTAGACACACTCATTCTTAATTTTTTCCCCCCACATTTTAGAATAATAATAATAAAGTCATCAAAACTCTGGAATAATACAAGTGGAACTATGGAAATTATGTTGTGATAAAAAATCCAAAATAAATCAAAATAATTTAGTATTTCAGCATCTTCAAAATAGACACCCTTTTTGCCGAGAATTTCCAGAAATGTATTATTGGCATTTTCTCAACTGATTTCCTGAGGAATTTCCCTGAGATGCTTTTTAAACAGTATTAAAGGAGTTCACACCTATGCTGGACACTTATCGGCTGCTTTGTGGAATATTTTGCTCCTAGTCATCCATTTAAAAAAAAAATTTTTTTTAATAAAATGCTAGTTTTCTAATGAAAGAAATGAATATGTTGGCACAATTATATTTTTGACTACAACACCAATTTCAAACATTTAATCATACACCTTCAGATCAAAAGGTTTTTAAGATCATGAGAAACATTTCAGTCGAGTGTCTCCAAACTTTTGACCGATAGTGTTGAAAATATTATATTGAACATATAGTTATTTTATGTTTTGTCCCATTTGTATGACTGGAAAGAGTTGAGGTTCTTTAAAAAGAGAAGAATTCATGCAGTTGTCCTGGAGGATTTTGACATTTGCAATGCAAATGCTTTTCAGTCTCAGTAGCGAAGTGGTAAGAAGTAAGAAGAGTAAGAAGTGGAATTTCTGCAGTGAGTGGGATGGGAAGTAAGAATGTGTGGGTATATGTCCAGTTGTTGTTGTTCTTTCAGCTGCTCCCATTAGGAGCAGTGGGGCATTGGTCCGCGTATTTGATTTGGCCCAGGTTTTACTCTGAATGCCCTTCCTGACACAACCCTACAATTTTATCAGGCTTGGGACAGTCGCTGACTGTTTGTTCACGTCCTCCTGGGAAGTTCATGTTTATGAGTTGGGAAGTCATAATTACAATGTCAGCTGCGTTCAAGTCACTTTAGTCGGAGCAAGATGCTGGTGTACCTTCTCTTAATTAACTACAAAAAATACAGCAAAGTTTTTTAACTTTACTTCAGAAAATGAAGAACAAAGAACGTTCATTGGGTGTGTTTTGCTTTTTCATGTTTTGAACCAATTTATGAAGCCACTGTAAACTTTATCATTACATAACCTATTATATCATAATTGTACAATGCTATCGTATTTTGTGCAGGCAATTAGCTTGTTTTATTCTAAATAAAAAAGCCTGAAAATAACTCGCTGCATATACCAAACACATAATAACTGAAATCAGCTTCTGGGATGAGTAAACATTCAATTTCAACAAATTTACTGTCAACCACAGACGTTGCATCCACTGATTCCACCATGTTTTCTTACTGACACACCCCCAACTCTGAAATTCTGAGCTCAAAGAAAATCCTCAAGTTTCCCACTTGTAATTATGACTTTGTGGTGGCATTCCTCTCATAAATATGATCTGTCTGGCATGACTTGAACGAATCATGAGTGCAGCTGGGGTTCCCTGCCTGGGAATCAAACCCAAGCCGTGACACTGAAAGCCAAGGATCCTTAGCCACTAGACCACCAGGAAACTCTGGGTACATGTCCAGTAAATTATTATTATTATTATTGTTGTTGTTGTTATTTTCAATCTTTTGAACAAATCCAATGAAGAGTGTTAGCAAAAAGGTGTCCTTTTCCAATCATACATTGAAATTATATGATATAAGATCAAGAATGATCAGGTATACCACAATATAGTGCTGACTGTCTTTATATAATGAATCCACTTTGTTTGTTGGGTAATATATACTGTACATGTTTACTGTACATACTATTACAGTAATTTGATACTATGAAGCATATCTTGATCATTTATTGCATTTAAACAAACAGCTTGGCCAAAAAAAAGTTTACACTGTCTCCTCTTTACCTCAAACATAGTTGATCTCCAAGTCATAACACAACCAAGTAAGGTGAAGCTTATAGTTTAGGGTTGTGCAACATGCATGCCTAAATAATTACACACTTTCTTCAAACCAGCTCCAGTTGCTCAGTATCTCTATGTGGTTTCTGACACCGTTTGAAACACTGTTATTTATAAAAATGTATACATAACATTTCTTCATTACAAATCTCACTATCCGATGTCATCCAAAAGAGAGCTTTGTTTTTCAGACTGGTTCCTTTTTAAGTTATTTCCTCATGAAGTATCAGGAATTTTACCTTGTCGCTGTAGCCTCTGTTTTGCTCATGAGGGATGTAAATATATACATCTGGATTTTTGTAAAGCTGCTTTTTGACAGTCTCTCATTAAAAGTGCTATACAAATAAAATTGAAATTAACTTAAGGCAAAAAAAACTTGGAGCTGGTGTCACTTTGAACAAACATCAGTGTCATGTACTGTAGGAGTTTGAAGGCAGAATTAAATATTACATGTCTTAGCTGAACAACTGTACATTTCATTTTAGCCTAAGTATTTAACTTTTTTTAATTTCACAAGTAATTCTGCTTATAAATAAGCAACTTATTTATAATTTTTTTTTTTTTAAACAGAAAAAAAAACAAAAAAACAACATATATACAGTATTTATATATGATATGGCTGTAGGTTTCAGTTCCTTTCCAGGTCACATGTATACTGGGGACCTGCTTGACCCTTGTTCCTGTTACATTCTCCAGAAATGAATTAGGTCTTCATCTTCCATAGTTTAAAGAATTTTGCCTTTTGCTGCAGAATCAGTACAAGAAGAAATACAGGATTAATTCAGAATTTCTGATCACCACATCAATAACATACTAAATTGCAGATCATTTGATAATGAGTAATTTACCTGTAAGAGTGTGCTTGTTAAGAGAGGGAACGTTTTAAACTTAATAGTCTCTGGGAATTCTCAGGGGGCTTTTTGTGTGTTTTTTTATATTTAGGCACTAATAGTTTTTTTCTTATCCTGGTTGCCAGATAGATAAGATCTAAATATACTGACCTTCTCATTACCAGGAACAGGTGTTTGGGAATCTTTGGCATCATAGGACCTTGGTAAATGATTAAATTCAGAGGAGGTAAAGACAGAAGGATGTAAAGAAGGGCGAGACTGAATGGATTCTGAGGCACTGCGTGGGCGAATAATGTTTATAGTGGAGAACTTCATTTTGGCATTTTCTGAAATATGCAAAGAGTAAGAACTTTATTTGATTGCTCATTTTGCAAGCGTCAGTTCCCCCCTTTATTAATGCATAATGTCACTATACCCCAAACCTTTTTATTTTGTTTTCTTTTGTTCAGAACTCATTTCTTACCACTTTTTCTTTTTCCTGGTGGTCGATGTTTTCTTTTTTTGCTCAACTGGATTCGATTCTTCAGAGCAGAATTGTCTAGCACTCCTGATGACTTTGTAAAAGAGAGTAAGAAATACTTATAATAGTGTATTTACTAAATTGTGATACTACTATAATTTGTATCTTCTTATCAAAACCATATGACTAATTAGTGGACACTTAGTAAAATCATACATCTCATATATGTATTTCTTACACAAAACCTATTTCCACATCACAAATAATACTGGCATCTTATATGCAAACGAAGAGACATTACAAACCAACTTACTCCTCACCTTGACAACAGAGAAATCAAGGGGAAATTCCATCAACTTTGCCTTGTTTGATATCTGATCAAACACTTCTGCACTGTCATTATCATTGCCATAGGAGTCTGGCATTTCTGATATCCTTTGAAGTACTGCAGTATTTCTTACTTGTGCCTTGGGAAACAGCGGGGGTAAAAAAAAGACGTTTGTTTGGTTTTGTTTTTTTGTTGTTTTTTTATCAGTGATGCAGTTGGTCCAGTTGAGCTCCTTTGCTCAGTAGAGAGAGACAGACTGATAAGATCTGGATGTACTCACCTTCTCATTACCAAGTACAGCTGTATGGGAATCTTCGTGTGTCTGGGAGTTATTGGAACATGGTAAAGCATAAAATTTGGAGGAGGCAAAAACAGAAGCATATGAAGAAGTAGGGCAATCAGAGGACTCTGTAGAGGCACTGCGTTGGCGAAAAAAGCCCTTAATGAAATTTCCTAAAATATGCAGAGAGAAAGAACTTCATTAGATTCTTCCATTTTTCCAAGCTCCAGTCACCTCCACACACACACACACACACACACACACACACCTCTATTAATGCATTTCACTTCCACTTCTACTATTCTATTCTACATATTTATAGTTCTGAGTTTGTCACCTTTTTTACTCTTTCCTGGTGGTCGATGTTTTCTTTTTTTGTTCAGTCGGATTCGACTCTTCAGTGCAGAATTGTCTAGTACTCCTGATGACTTTGTAAAAGACAAAGGGGGATGTCTCTGTTAGAATATTGAATTCCTTCTGATATTACAATAATTGCTCTTATTTTTTTTACTTTTTTTTTTTTTTTTTTTTTTTTTTTACATTATTACAAAGTTTAGATAATTTACAGTGTGCCTCACCTTGACAACAGACAAATCAAGTGGCATGACCTTGACATTTGTCAGATCATTTTCATCATACATGTATACTTCCATAAGGTCATTTTCACCGCCTTTAAATTGCTCAGATTCTGGCATATTAGATGTCCTTTGCGTTCCTGTAACATTTCTTATTGGTGTTTCGGGAAGAGCAGAAAATGGTGAATCTGATGTTCCTTGTCTGACCTGGACTACCCTGTCCACCTGACTGTCAGTAATACTGGCTGGATTAGAACTGATCTCTGACTGCTCTTTGTCTGCTGATAGGTCCGGCTTCATGACTGCATTCTGAGATCCGATATCATCATTCAAATGATTAGAATCCTCTGTCTGTGAGTAGTCTTTGGCATCTGTTTGGGGTGGGGAATCTTTTACATTCAGGAATTTTGCCCATTCCTGTCCTGAACAAATCTCCTCCAGCAAGTTGATGGGCTCGAGGTCGAGCCTGAAATCTTTTAATGTAAAATTCCTGTTGTAAAAACATAATATATTAGAGTTTGATTCCTGATGGTTTTCAGTATAACATCAGCTATGGTGGTGCTTCTCCAAAACAATGGTTTGGTCCCATTTAAAAGACATTAAATTACCACCTGCATTACAAATTGAGTTACCTACATAAATGCAATCAATGCTTTCCAAAGTAGATATGCTCACAAACTCAAATGGCAACAAAAGCACTTTGAAATACAATATGATGTGATGGGGGGAAGCATTAATTAGAATTGAGAAGGACAAGATTCGAATCTCGCACAGTAAACACAGTGTAGCTGAAAGGTCATTAAAGGAACTAATGGTCAGGGACTCTTGATTAAATTCCAGTCAACAAAGAGAAGTATAAACCTGATGAGCTATTTTATAGGAATGTTTGAATGTTACCAAACTGGAAATGTGACATGCCTAAGATAACGACACTTGGTGTGTGTTACGGTAAAAAAGAAATGTATTTAACTTTGCTCTAATTAATTTTTTTTTTTTTTTTTTAATCTGAATGATAGAAGAAGGATAGACATATCAAAGATAGCACATGGTTAACACAATAATTTTACAGATTATTATTTTCATATTATTTGACATCATTCATAACAAAGTGTTTTGGTGTGTGCCATCCAAATGGTGTTTTATCTTATTCCATCTTCCAACATCCTTTCAGAAGTTTTTCAGCCTCAGGCTGGTCACAGTTGGATGAACTGCTCTAAAAGATTGAGTGATTTAAGGTGTATCTGATCACAAACATCTGAGTAGTTCAGAAACATATTATAATGTACATTTACCGTGCCCTCCACTAATATTGGCACCCTTGTTAAATATGAGTAAAGAAGGCTGCGAAAAATTGTCTTTATTGTTTAACCTTTTGATCTTTCGTTTAAAAAAATTCACAAAAATACTCTGCTCTCATGGATATCAAACAATTGCAAACAAAACACAGGTTTATCCAAAAAAGAAATCTTTGTTAAATATAGGTGTGCAACAATTATTGGTACCCTTTTAGGCAATATTTTGTGCTACCTCCCTTTGCCAAGATAACAGCTCTGAGTCTTCTCTAATAATGCCTGATGAGGTTGGAAAATACATGGCAGGGGATCTGAGACCATTCTTCCATACAGAAAATGCCCATTTCCACCATCAGGGCAATAATTAAGAAGTTCTAGTAAATTGGAAATGTTATGAGTCAACCTGGAAGAGGACGCGTGTCTATATTGTCTCAACGCACTGTGAAGAGGATGCTTTGAGTGGCCTAAAAATCTCCAAGGATCACAGCTGGAGAATTGCAGAAGTTAGTTGTGTCTTGGGGTCAGAAAGTCTCCAAAACTACA
>JANDJT010000169.1:8583794-8600747 GCA_024331685.1 Stegophilus panzeri | reverse complement strand
GATTCTGTATGGAGGAATGGTCTCAGATCCCTTGCCATGTATTTTCCAACCTCATCAGGCATTATAGGAGAAGACTCACAGCTGTTATCTTGGCAAAGGGAGGTAGCACAAAGTATTGACTAAAAAGGGGGAAATAATTATGGCACACCTATATTTAACAAATACATTTTTTTTTTATAAACCTTTGTTTTGTTTGCAATTGTTTGATATCCATGAGAGTATTTTTGTGGATTTTTTTAAAGAAAAGATCAAAAGGTTAAACAATAAAGACAATTTTTCACAGCCTTCTTTGTTCATATTTACCAAGCGTGCCAATATTAGTAGAGATCACTGTAAATGTTCATCTTGAAATGTTGACTGTCTGTTTGATTAAATGCTTGCTGCACTTGTAGCCGCTAAGGGTGTTTTGGCTGATTGCGGTTTCATTGAAATGAAGAGCAATATTTCTCTGCAAAAACAAAACAAAAAACCTGATTCTGGGAGCATTACTTATGAATGCAGTTTCAAACTGTCACATTCAATATGCAAATTAGGAAGTGCTACTGAAGATTTTAGCTACAGAACCTCAGTGCTAGCTTAGCTAATGTTAGTGATATCCCTCAGAACTTGTGTGCTAAAGTAGCTTAGCCAATGTTAGTTATATCCCAATGTTAGAAGATGAGTGCTGAGTAAACTAAGCTAATGCTAGTGAAATACAAACAAGTTTGCTTTGTCATGGTGTAGTTTACAGGGTTGCTTACTTACAAACCAATACTATAGAAATTACCGAGAATAAGAAAGTTGCAATTAAGAGTAGGATACGTAAATTCCTCTCATGTTTATGAGTACAAATGCAAACCAGTTTACTAGAGGTAAGCTAGATGGCTACTTAAGCTAATGTCAGTGTTATTAGACTGTTTCCCATGGCAGGAGGACATTGGGGTGTTTATATACTGAATGCTCTTTTATTATGCTAAATGCTAATTGCTCATTAATTAAAACATTTTTAAAAAGCTAGGTTTTTTTTATTTCTTTACTATCATGTTTGTTGCTTGTAGTGATGTTATTTTAGAGCTGCAATTATTATTTGACTGTATAATGCATTACAAGTTGCATTTTTAGTTGAATTTGGGGAAACCACATTCGTTGTGTTGAACTATTTCAATTGCTTTTGTTTGATTTGTTCATTGCAAAGAGCTGGAAGTCTGTAAATTTTTACAATAAACCTGATTTGCAATGGAGGTTGAATCATTTTGATTGCAATTGTGTGTGTGTGTGTGTGTGTGTGTGTGTGTATGTTGTATGCATTGTATTTACTATATTTAATAACTGCCTTCCAATGAGTGTTACTAGATCTGTGCTCTACTGTACTTTGTTCTCGCTCATTCTCGATAATTCAATTTCCCATACAGGACTAAATATCAGTTTCTGCTTTTAGAACAGAGGGTGTGTGTGTGTATATATATAGATAGATAGATAGATACTTGCCTTTGTAATTGGACATGCATGTTGTTGAGATTCCGCAGTTTAGGAGGGAGGGGTGGAGGCTCTGTTTCTTTCATAGATGTGACCTAATTAAAGATTTATTTATTTGATTGGAAGCCAAAGAAATGAATAGAGAGTTCTGTTGCTTTTCCAAATTCCAAGGTTTTCCATATTAAATGAGACTGAAATGTAATGTAATGTAATGTAATGAGTGCAATAAGTATATTGCTGAGTGAACTCAGTGACTTACTGTATTCTCACTCCTGCAAGGTTGCTTCATTATTTCATATTCCATTAGCACAGTTGTTCCTTTGACAAACTTGGGTTCTGAGTTTGACAGGGAGGATCCTGGTGGGTCATGGGCAAATGATCCATGCGGAGGATTGTTCTTCAGAATGCTGAAATAAGACTCAGCTTGTGATGTTTGCTCCTCTTCCACTTCTTCCCATGAGGGATTACTCTCGCTGGATTGTACATCTTGCCTGGTGTCTCTTGTCAAATTGTGCAACAAATTAGACGGTGGTTCGCTTTTGAGAAATGTGGTTGAAGTAGGACTGTAGGCATCTTGAAAGACAGTCCTCTGGGTAAAATATTCTGAATCTATCTCAGCATCTTTCTGTTCCTCAGGTTTGACTGAGAATTCTGAAGGATTTGACCCTGCAAAATCCCACTCCGGTTTGTCTGACTCTGGGATAAATACACTGTCCATCTGGTTTGTGTCCTTTGAGTGTCTACAGTGTTGAGATGTGACATGAGAAGAACCTTTGAGCCTCTCAGAAGACTTCAGTCGGTTCAGCATAGAGTGAAGCATAGGGATGCTGTTGGATGCCCGTCTTTCTTCAGTCATCTGAATGTGAAGACACAAACAGAATCAGTTAAGCTTATCCTCTTAACTGTTGTTAGTGGGATTAGTTTTTAGTTTTGGAAAATATTGCTTAGTGCTGTGGTTTTGATGAGGTTGATCATCTCTTGCCTGTATTATGCATTGTTTCCTACAGTATATTGTTTAATTAAATAATTACTTTTTAGTAAAATATATATTCTAAACCCCTTCTTACCGTTTCTGTTGTTTCTGTGGTGTCATACATTACTAAATCTCCTTTTCTGTTTCCAGTGTTCTTCTTTACTGCTTAAGGAACTGTCTTGCAAGACTTTATGGGTTTATCTCCTCCCATTTCATGACTGTTATTACTTCACCTTTCACTCGAAACCACCCATACAGGTTTTCTGTCAAATGCCATACATGCCACAAATGACATTTTGTCAAATTATAAACAAAGGTACGACATGATAAATCAGTGCCACTGTTGCTTAGTAGAGAAATTATGAACTTCTACCATGACCCTGACCAGGATAAGGCAGTCACTGAAGATAAAGAGGAAAAATATTAAACGTATTGTAGTTCGGGTCACTGGCTAGCTTCCTCGTGCTCTCTGAATTTTCCTCTCTCTTTGTTTCTCACATGCACTTTCAAGCACACACAGTAATCACACTCTTACATATTCTTTCCAGACTGTTTTCTAAATGCATTTTGTAGAGTTATATATGATCAAATATGGCATATTCCAGCGGTGTAGTCGAGCTCATAGACAAATATACCCAGTATAGAAAGAAAGACAGTCATTATGGTCGGTATGTGTGTGCGTGTGTGTGTGTGTGTGTGTGTGTGTGTATTGGTTGTCTTTGCATATCCCAGCCTGAAAGGACACTAAGGTTAAGGACACTGAGGACCCTGAGTATAAAATCAGCCGTAGTACTATATAGTACTATGAAAGGCCCAAGAGAGACAGCTTGCTTGTTCAGAGATCTGAATGCTCAGTCTTCCAATCATAAATCACTACCATCTTATAATTTCTTTTACCATGATAATTGTGTCTATTCACGTCTAATGTTTAATTTATTCACAGAATTTCCGATATTTCATACTGAACTGCACCATTCTACTCCAGTATGAAGTCAACGCTGTACTTTTTGTGGCCACCAGGTGGCAGTAATGCGCTGTGATGAGTGCAGCTACACTTGAACAAAACCTGAGAATTAAAAAGTCTCTATGTTTGACTCGAATGCACGCGACTTGTTTATGGTTTGGAAGACTTGTTTGTAAGTTACTGTTTCCTTTGTATGTTGAAATCGCAATAAAAAAATTTTTAAATAAAAGACTCAAATGCATCAGCACTTATTTTTTCGTGATTTTTATACATGTATTTATTATTATTATTTATTTATTTATTTATTTATTTATTAAATGAATGTGGGTTATAAAAGCAAGTAATTGAATAACCTTTTTTGATTGGTCAGAAGACTGCAGGTTGTCGTTGGCTTTGTTTTACATGTTACATCCGGGAAAATACCTGTCAAAATAAAAGACACTAAGGTAGACACTATGGTATTTAAACCATGTGCAGAAGGTGTACAAATACTCAGCTGTGTCAATTGTATGTGTACGCATATATATATTTGTGCTTGCCCAAGTTACTGTTACTACTAGTAACTAGTACTACTAGTAATACTAATACTTTTTTTTTTTTTTTTTTTTTTTACACAACTCTACATTGCACAACTCGGTGTAATAAAATTATATATAATATTATAGAAGTGTATATAATAAAATCTCTAAAAAAATATATTAAAATAGATTTTCCCGGAAAGAAATCAGCATTTAGATTATTTTTTAAATTATTTTTTAAATTTAGATTAGATTTAAATCAGCATTTAGGTTATTTTTGTACTCTTGGTGCTTCCTATACAAGCAATAAATGCATAATTAATTAATTAATTCCTGCTCGGCAAGGGCGGAACAGTGACACTTCCTGCGCACTTGCGCACTACACTGAAGGTTATGCTGCTTCTTGTTGCTCGCCAAAGCTTTTTTGTTTTTTTGCTATCTTGAATTAGGGCTTTATTAACAATGTCAGCAGTCGTGCACGTCTTGCTGCCCTTCGTTCTCTGTGTTGCTTTAGCGAACACTGACATTTTCGACAATGTGCTGGTGGACATGTCCTACGATGACTACGCCGAGAAGAGAGTGGATCAGCTTCCTGGCTTTCTGGCCATGCCGTTTAACTGTCTCGTTAACGTGGGTTACATTATAGTTGGGGTTTACTGGCTGAGCCGGAGGATGGATGATCCCCGCGCCGCTTACACCAAGGACGTGTTCGCGCTTATGGCCCTGGCGTACGGACCGGTCCAGTGGACGCGCCTGGCCACCCTGCGCCGCGCTCCCTCCGTCCTGGACCAGTGGTTCACGCTGCCCATATTCGCCTGGGTGCCGGTTTGGTGTCGGGTCATTACGCACGGCTGGTCCGCTCGGTACGCGCTGGCTGTGGAGGTGTGCTCTGTGGCGAGCTACGCGCTGGCGCTGCTGCATGAGCGCGGCTTTGAGTTGGCTCTCGGTGCTCACATCGCTGTGGCGCTGCTGCAGGCCGGTGCCGTTCAGCGCTTCTCCGGAGACCCGGCGTCTCTGCGCTACTTCATCCAAGCTGGGCTGTCCTGTGCCGGATTCGTGCTTTTAAAGCTCCTGGACCACGAGCTGGCCAAATTCTGGCTCTTTCAAAACCTCACTGGACACTTCTGGTCCAAAGTATGCGACATTTTGCAGTTCCACTACAGTTTCTGTTTTCTTACGCACCTTACGCAAATTGCGCACAAAAGAACGTCGTAAAGCAGTGACGATTAAACCAGACAAGGATAAGCAGCCAGTGTCATAATGGACATGACAGTAACAGTAATAGCTAATGTACGCCCTCTTCTCTAATCCTTTTTATTCTATAAAGATGTTATATTTTTTAAATTATATTTTAGTTTGTTTCAATGTATTTACAATAAAGTATGAATTACTTACAATACTATATAGTATTAAATAGATTCGTTATGCTTATGAAGAGCAGCTCAAACTGTTTTACAGAACTTCTGCAAAGTCATTTCAGTAATTCAAGTGATAATACAGACATAAAGGAAGACACTCATACAATTTGAATAAGATACATTAGTAATAAAATTTATTTTTTAACTCAATATTTTAAAAATATTTCTGCTGCCATTTAAATGATTGAGAGATATAATGGTTAATGCACAAATAGAAAAGTGCTGATTCTCAAATTTTCTTTTTGCTTTTACTTGCTTTTACTCTGTGAAAGTTTGCTTATTGTACAGATGAATCGGTTCTGAAATATACACTCACCGTCCACTTTATTGAGTTATCTAATCAGCCAATTATGTGGCAGCAGCACAATGCAGAAAATCATGCAGATACAGGTCAAGAGCTTCAGTTAATTTTCACATCAGACATCAGAATGGGGGAAAAAGTGTGATCTCTGTGACTTTCATCATGGTATTGTTGTTGGTGCCAGAACAGCTGGTTTGAGTATTTCAGAATCTGCTGATCTCCTGGGATTTTCACGCACAGCACTCTTTAGAGTTTATATAGAATGGTGTGAAAAACACTGAGTGACAGTTCTGAGGGTGGAAACACCTTGTTGATAAGAAGTCAGAGGAAAAGGACCAGATTGGTTCGAGCTGCCGGGAAGGATTTAGTAACTTAAATAAGCACTCTTTACAACCGTGCTGAGCAGAAAAGCATCTCAGCATGCGCAAAACACGTAATCATGAGGCAGGTGAGCTACAACAGCAAAAGACCACATTGGGACAACACAGCCAAGAACAGGAATATGAGACTATCATGGGCACAGGCTCACCTAAACTGAATATGCTTAAATGCAATCCCTTTAACCATAGTAAACAAAGTGAAATTCTCAAACAATCAGTATAATGATGCTAGAGCTGGGATAGTATGAGCCATCCTGGTAGTGATTGTTAGTTTTAGAAAGTTGTATTAATTCAGTACGCATTACAATTACAATAGATTAAACAGAAGAAAAACAAAGGTGCAATTAGACTCAGCCTTATGAAGTGCTATAAAATACTTTATATATAGAGCAATTATTGATTTAGACATTTTATTTTACCTCTAGCTTAGTGATGTTTTTATCCTAGAATCTCAAACACAGCAAGAACAGAAAGTGACCCCCTACAGAGCATTGCAGTTCACCATTTTGTGACATCATAGTCTCCTATACAGTGTAGACTGTTTAATAGTTGGAATACTTTAATCACTGTACTGTCCTGCAGTTGTAATGAGACAAACCAATTTAAAATATGTACAAAAACTCATCCAACAGATGCAGCACTTTAAAAAAATCATTAATATTTATTATTCATACATGATTTCTCACAATCATCTCTTTTTCATATTTATATTATGTTTCTATTTTTGTCATGCTAGTCAGTATGGGTTCAGGGAAGCTTGACTTTCTGCTGGTCCACAGAAGTGCAAGTACTGCCTCTCGGAAGTCTTGGTTAGTACAGTAAATGATGGGGTTCAAACCACAGTCCAGATATGTCATTATTGCTGAAAGTGTTCTCAGCCACTCAGGAGATGGTGACAGATCCAGTCTCCCAAGAATAATAAGCTAAAATATGTATAGAAGACAACACAAAATTTAGGATGTGTTAGGACAGTGATAATTTTAAGTATAATGTTTGCTGCAGACAGTCAGTGTATGGGGTTGTAGATACCAGTAGAAGGCATATTTTTTATAGTCATGCAAGGTCAGCTGACTGTAGCTGACTGTTTACAGTATATAAACATGAGTGAAAAAACAGACATAAAATGAATCTCCATGAGGGATTATAATGATCCTAAGGTGTCTTCAGGATTAATAAAACACAGCTAGCAACAAATTCTCATTCATTCTACAATGTGAAGCTCTGAAAATAATGTTTATAGCAGCATAGAAAGAAAGAAGACGACTCCATTCATCACTGAAATGGTCGTTTGGTTTGTCGCTCTGAGAAACCCATAAAGGTTCAATGTGAAATGGTTTCTCTTTCAGAAAAAAGGTTACAAGTTAAACCCCTTTGTAAAGGTAGAACATTCGTTCACCCAAAGAGCTGTTGAGGAACCTTTATATATCCTTTTCCAGTCAATGTGAAGGACTACTCACCTCTGACACAGTGAAAGGAGTATAGCAGAGAAGATAAGTTCCCACCAACAGCGGCATGACGGATGACAAATCTGTCTGACTACAGAATGGAGAAAGGAGAGTTTCAGAAAGCTGTTTTCACTCTCAAAAAGGGAAACTCTGTGTAGTTACCTCACACTGATAGATTGCATCAATCTACAGTCTAGGCTGGAAAGAAATCAGCCCCAGCCTCACTTCTTCAGACCATTCTGTGTATTTTTGTTATTACTGTTGGTGTTGATTGGTTCCACAAAAGTTCCAAATAATCCTTAAAACATTCATTAATAGCAATTAATCTAATGTGGATACCAAAAATGAAGCTTTATATTGAGGTATTTTTATCTTTGAAAGATGGTAATATTAGTGTGTGTTAAATATTGCAATATATTGTTTAAATGGTGCATGATTACTGTCAGTACATCTTCTTGACAGCGACTACATGAATTATAACTCAAACTATTCTTAAATCACAGTAAAAGACATATATAATTAGCATAATTACAATGTCTGGATTCATTCATATCACACCTGGCACAGTTCTTCCCATAGCCAGCCCAAGTCAGAAAGGAGCAGATGATAATGAGCAGCAAACATGGGAGCATTGTTATGTTGAAGGCGCAGAGTATGTAAACCAGCATGTCGGAGTAACTGTTCTCCCAGAACACAGCACACAGCATCTCCGCAGGGTCAAACCTAACATCCAGGGGTTAAGCAACAACTTAAAGCAAAACACTGAGAAATGGTTCCTTCTCTGAGCTGTGCTGAATATTTTCACTAATCATCTCACCTAACCCAATTGTAGATCACTGGCACCATCCCGAACACAGCACCTAACAACCAGGAAGCCAAACATGCCACTATTAGCATGACAGAGACGCATCTTCTAGTGGAGGACAGGCCCATATACTGCTGGACACAGAGGAGTGCTGCCATACAAACCAGACAGAAGAAACAAGGTATGATAATTAAAAAAATTATAATATGTGGATTTAGGCAAGTGACAGTGATTTACTTGATAACATGTCATATATATATAAGAAATAAAACATGATGAGGTGTCGTGATATTGGGTGTGAAGCGGCTCGGCACAAAGCAGAGTTACTTTTACAACCCAGAAGGTGATTATTTTCCTATAATAGCATGTTTCAACATGTCTTATATAATGGTGATTTGCCAACAATACCAGTGTTGTGTTTATTAAAGAAAGATGTCAAACTTTTATATACCTTTATATGTTGTGGAATGTACGTGAAACAAGTTAGTTTCATAAGCTATGTTAGTTTCACTTACATTAAAATACCATAATGTAAGACACTGTGTAAAGGCATTTCTAATTAATTTTATGGACAGCAATAAACAGAAATTATAAAGCATTTTATTCTGTAATGTCTCACATTTTCATGTTAAGCAGTGTCACTTGTTGTCTGCTGGGCTTGGGGGGCGAGGGAATGTGAAATTCCTATGTGCCATTGTGCTGATAATGGCCTACTGAAGCCATGTTAAGGGTTTTTATTCTCACCTATGCTTCCGATGGAGGATGTGATGAAGGTGAACTTGAACAGGCTGACCGCTTCACACCACGGCGAACTCTGACCTCCGGTCAAGACAGCCAGTAAGGAACCGGTCATGATCAGCATGGCACAACACAAGTCAGAGAGTGTGAGACTGACAAATGGGAGCCAGTAAACACACTGAAATTGATCCTTACACTGTGGGAGACAGAGGTAAAGACCAAGATACGTATTCATGAGTTATTTTTATTCTCATTATTTAGAGCCATACAAATTGCTGCTATAACTGATGCAGAAGCAATGTATTCAAATGTTGTCATTTTATTGGCCAAATTAGATAAGATTCACTAATTGGATTCATTTGATTTGGCTATTGCTCACAGTAACACATAGTGTAACATGGTTACATTTTTGAAAATACAGTCATGTGGAAAAATAAGTACACCCCAAGTAAATTGTTGGCTTTTTTGACATATTTGGACAAGCAAATATGATCATCTTTGAAACAGTGCCTATTAATGAATCTGATATTGAAAATGAGCTTTTTCAATCATTTATTCAACAGAAATATCAATAGATATTGTGATATTCTTTTGTGGAAAAAGTATGTACACTCTTGGCCTCAGAAGCTAGTATTGTCTCATTTAGCAGAAATAACTTCTTGTAGGTGTTTTGCATAATTGTCCACCAGGCTTGCTGGAATTTTTGACTACTCTTCCATGCAATATTATTTCAGTTGCAAGATGTTTCAAGTTCATGTTTGAGGGTTGTCTTGCATGTACTGCCCATTTCACATCCCCTCAGAACATTTCAGTGGGATTCAAATCCAGGCTTTGACTAGGACATTCCATAACCCTCCATTTCTTCTTTTTGAGCCATTCTTTAGTGGATTTGCTAGTGTGCTTAGGATCATTATCCTGTTGAAAGATCTACTTTCAGTTCAACTTCAACTTTCGGACAAGATGGCCTCACATTATCTTCAAACATTCTTTGATATGATGCAGAATTCATAGTTGAATCAATGAATGAAAGCTGTCCAGTTCCTGAGGCAACGAAGCAACCCCAAACCATAAGATTTCCACCACCGTGCTTCACAGTTGGTATGAGGAGCTTCTCCTGAAAAGCTGTCTTTGGTCTGCACCAAACATGCGTGCAGTTACTTACTGTGGCCAAACAACTCGATCTTTGATTTGTCTGTCCAGAACATATTATTCCAAAAAGCCTGGTCTTTGCCTATGTGCTCATTGACAAACTGTAGTCTTGCAAAGGCTTTTTCTTGGCGTGCCTCCCACACAGGTCAAATTTGTGCAATCTCTTTCTGATTGTAGAAGCATGTACTTTGACACCAACAGTTGCAAGAGTTACTAGCAGACCCTGTGATGAAATGATGGGGTTCTATATTAAAGAGGATCAAAAAGAGGATTTTTGGTGTTCAAAGAGGATCAAATGCTTGCTTGTCCAAATATGTCAAAAAAGCCAACAATTTCCATTTACATTCCAATTTCCCCTTTTTTTCACATGATTGTAACAAATTGAAATTAAATTAATCAATGGAAATCAGAGAACTAAAATATATTTATTTATTTACACATATGCCTCTCTTTGTCAAAGAGTCCCCAAAAACAGGGTGGGTCATGAAACAGAATTCTCACTTTAGTATCTGGCGTAATCAAAATTTTCCTGTAGTGGAGTGACATCTGTTGTTCTTATTTAGTTGTTCAGCGTTATTGCGACCTGTGGAATATCATCGCACTCTTTTACTATAGCTGCCAAAGTTGTCTAATATTCGAGGAAACAGTCAAACGATTATCAATGAGTGACAACTTTCGTGATTTGCATGCCATGGAAGAACTGGAACATTCTGAAATGACAGTAAGTGTGTACAGATCCTTGAGACATGGGACTGTGTTTTGTCATGCAGAAAAGGTGAGGTGATGGCTGTGGGTTAATGAGCCTCAAGATTTCATCACGGTATTCAAATTTCCATTGATATAGAGAGGATAAGCCTGCCCATGCTGAAACCCCATAACCACAACCAATATGTCATCTGCCAAATGCCATACCACCATAGACCACACTGCTAACAACACAGTCATCAGCTGTTTGCCATCTGCCTGGTAACTGAAATTGGGATCTGTGAGGAAACTGTTGTACAGTGCACCAGTGGCCATCTGTGCTCGCTCATGTCTGTTATAATACCGAACTGCATTAAGATCAATGCCTGGATAAAGCATGCAAATAACCTCCCCTAAGATCATTTCTCTCTGCACATAAAGTCTTTAATTCTGCAAATTATTTGATCAGCGGTCTGTCTGTCTGTTCTCAGATGATCCCACACTTGAAGTTTTACTTTTAAATTTTTGTGCAGTATAAATAAATTAATATTAGAGCTTTTACAGATTTGAATATTCACAGTTTTTGCAGTACATGTATGTACACAGTACACAATGTGTAAAGACAGGACTGTACTGCAATACATATTGTCAGTGATGGCTTTTCTTAAATCACTCTAAAATTAAATTCATCAATGTTCTCACCACCATTTTAACAATCAGGACCAGACCATTTCCCAGAATTCCCAGCATAATCTCGATGCTAAGAATGACCACGATCACAGACTTCTCCACCCTGGTCCATGGCTTCTCCACTAGTTCAGTTCTGTTAGCAGTAATATTCACTAGAACAGAGAACACCAACGAGAGGCGTCAAATGGTTGTGTTACTTTTGGTTCTTAGTTTCTTTCATTATTTAAGCCATGATTACTATTATAGTGACAAGATGGCACAAAAGTCCCCAAAAAAAAAAAAAAAAGTCAACAGAGGGTTTAAGGTCAGCTCAAAGAAAGTTTTCATATCAGGTTATAGACCTGACTTGAATATATCTGTTTCTGCCATCTGGAGATTTAAACAGATCTGAAACTGTAAAATGATTATATTACGTTCTAATCTGGTAAAGATAGAAAACAGATGGAATTGTATATTTGGGCATGCTAGAAATTTAAGCAGCATACTCCTCTATTTGTATAATAATAATATTATTATTCCTGCAGTTGAAGCTACAGTAAGCCCTCCTATTATGTTATAGGTCAATTTGACCCATTTCCTCATTTGAGATGTCTGAAATACTGGTTAATCTCTCTTTTTCTCTTTGAAATTTTTTTTTTACTTTTCTCATTCAGGGTCATGAACTTATATGCTAATATTTTTTCTTATGGCTTCTCTCAGATGAGCCATAATAAAGGTTTACTGTTGTAAGCTGTTCTTTGCTGTTTCTGTGTGTATTTAATCTGTGGAAGTCATTTTTACAAATAACATAATGGATGTAACTTTTTTCCAAACATAATAGGAGGCATTTGAGTTATTCAGTATTATTTACATCACGTTCAGAAATGAAAACACAAATGATGAATTCATATTTGTTTTTCTCCTCTATTAACATCTAAACATACATTATTTGACTATATTATAAATACGTAAACACTTGGAACATAAAATGTCAAACATTATATACTGCATGACTATATAAAGTGCAATTAATATGACAGTTTAAATACAAGCTTATTGTTCTAGTTCAACTATAAATTTAGCACAATAAATACACACAACAGTACAACACAGTAAACACAAGAACTACACAGAAGAGCTGGATTTTCCTGGATAATTTTAAAATGTAACTTAACTAACAACAGTTTCAGTTACAGTAGAATGTGTGATGATCTGCTACAACACTAGGCTTACTAGTAGCATTGACTATGCTGCCCATTTTCTATAAACCAAAAATGGATTACTTTTATTTAATTACTCACTTTCTTAGTAAAGAACCAGTCTCTCAATCCACAATCCAACAATCAGCAGTGTCAAACGCTTAAGAAGGGAATTGTGTATACACATTTACGCAAGTGGGATGAACACCGCCCTTGTCTTTAATTAAAGTATAATGCTTCATTAAGCATAAGCTATAAACTCCTTATTCTGCTTTTTCTGGTTCATTTCATAGTGCGCACACACACACACACACACACACACACACATACATTTGTTTTACTATCCTTGTGATAGTAACCTTTCAATGCCATAATGCTTAATGCAGCTAATTAATGCTTTGATAACACCTAAATCTAACCCTAATCTTACTAACTAAAAGGAAACCTTTTAGCTCTTTTAGTTTTTCGTGTAAACGCTGCAATCTGTGTTTTGTTTTTTTAATTTCTTCTTCTAGCATAGTTTTCTTCATGGGAACAATCCAAATGTCCCCACCAAGATATAAAAACATGCAACATGCCCACACACACACCCTGTCATTCACTCTGCATCTATTTATATGTACATGTTTGACCCATAAACACTATACATTGTTTGTATTATTATTATTATTATTATTATTATTATTATTATTATTATAGGGTGCACCGTGGCTTAGTGGTTAGCATGTTTGCCTCACACCTCAGGGTTGGGGGTTGGATTCGCGCCGTGACCCTGTGTGTGTGGAGTTTGCATGTTCTCCCCGTACTGCAGGGGTTTCCTCCAGGTACTCCAGTTTCCTCCCCCAGTCCAAAGACATGCAGGGTAAGCTGATTGGCATGTCCAAAGCATCCGTAGTGTATGAGTGGGTGTGTGAACGTGTATGTGCGTGTGCCCTGCGATGGATTGGCACCCTGTCCAGGGTGTACCCCGCCTTGTACCCGATGCTCCCTGGGATAGGCTCCAGGTTCCACGCGACCCTAAAGGATAAGTGGTATAGAAAATGGATGGATTATTATTATTATTATTATTATTATTATTATTATTATCCCATTAGAGTTTAATCAGAACCTCAATAATTCAAAAACAGTGTGTGTGTAAATTACTTAACAATAAAATTTAACGGACGCTAAGACAATAAACTGAAGGTCAATATTACAGCACACATGAAAATGCCAGACAAACAAACAAAAAAAAAGGGGACGATTGAGTTCCAGTCACGTGGTCATGGTACTTCCGGCGTGGCGAATGTGTGCTTCCTAAAAACGTCCGCTGTTCTGGTTTAGAAGGCCAAATAGCGAAAAGCCGGTGAGTGTTATATACATTAAGGTGTATAACTCGGTTTTCGTAAGTCGTATGGCTTTTTCAGATTTTATAGAAACGGTTCATTGTACATTATCTGATCCAGACAAACCCGACGCTGATTGTGGATTTTGGGTGCAACAGCGAGACAGTCATTGAAAGTCCTTGAGAGTGCAGCAGCTAGTCTGTGTGTATGTTCAGGTAGATGTGTGTTTTCAACCTGACGGGAAGCACAAGGATTATTTTTAATCGGCTATTTATCAACAAAAGCGTCACTGTCTCCAGTAAAATTGTCTGCTGTTTCCGACATCATGTTAACGAGCTAATATTATGGCTAGCTATGGCTAGTTTGAAACTTTTGTCTTCACAGAGCACTACTTTACATTTCTATTTAGTTCATCTTGCAGAATGTTATTCGGTTACACCCTGGCATGCACAACAAGACGAACAGAATATTTATAAGCTGTTTTAAAAAGCCAGTTGAGTATAGCTGCATAACAGATCTGATCCTCGACTTCAGCGGAACTAATGTGTTGTGTTTGTGTTTCCTTCGGTGCAAAACTTCGCGCGCTGTTCATTAAGTAGTGCACTACTTAGGGTAGTTTAACTATATTTATAAACATGTCTAAAAATATTGAAACGCACTGGTGTATTCCCACATAGCAATGTGTGTAAAAGTTTAATGTCTAGAGAATGCAGGACGTCCAGGATGAACTTTATGGTTTCTATCATCCAGGGTAGGGCATCATTTTAGACTGAATTCCAAATGGTTCTGTATTGTAGGGAATAACAGACCCTCTGGGGTTTGGGGTTCGAATCCCACCTCTGCCTTGTGTGTGTGTATGTGTATGTGTGGAGTTTGCATGTTCTCCCTGTGCTTCAAGGGTTTCCTCCACGTATCCCAGTTTCCTCCCCCAGTCCAAAAACATGCACTGTAGGCTGGTTGGCTTTTCCAAATTGTCTGTCAAGTGCATCCCCCGAGTTACCTGGCCAGGTTCCAAGCTACCCTGTGTTGGATAAGCGGTATGGAAATGGCTGGATGGATGGATTTTTAGTTTTTTTGACCACCTTAGTAAATTCCTGTGCACGATGTGGCTGTGTGATTGAATTGGAAACATAGTGCACTAGAAGTCGTCATTATTCAACACCCACTCTTGTATTGGACAATTCAAAAAAACAACTGAAATTTAGTCAACGAATTATTCAGTAATTTATCAGTGTGTTTCCTGGAGTTTGGTACTTGTATTCTGGACACATGGCATATTAAAAGATAGAAATAATGTGATTTGTAGTGCAGACTGTGTTTACAGTAGTTAGTAATATGCTATTTGTTACTTGCATCTATTATTTGTTATTTTATTTTTTGCTACAATTTATTTAAATTACTTTAACATTGTTTTTACAATTATTTACTTAAACTTTACTATTATGTTATTTTCCCCTTTTTTTCCATCCCTGTTACTGCATTTCCGAGTGAATAATGGGCCAGTGGTACACTTTTTCCTTTTGCAACTACAAATTTAATGTACTTTTTCACTGTACTTTTGTATATATATATATATATATATATATATATATATAATTGACCTTAAGGTTTTCACTTGACTCACCCTTGTATTATACTACTTTACTTAAATGTAAGGAAGACCATCAATACTTTGTGCATGTGTGTGATATTTGTGTAGAAAAATAAAATATTATATATTCCATGTCCTCTTATCCACTTTCACTGTGTTAAAATCCAAATATTACATATCAAAACTTTGTGTGCTTTTCTAACTGTAGCGTATTTTGTTCCAGGGGTGATGGCTGCAACGTTACGTCTCCTCTTTTCTGTGTCCAGGCCAGGTATGATGTTTACATGCTGGGATGGGAATACAGTTTTGGCTTAGTGTGTGCACATTTAAATATATGCTGTTGTGGCTGCTCCCCCCCCCCCCAACCCCCCCTCCTCAGGCTGCTTTGTAGCGAGCCACAATCTTGTGCGTCCTCTCAGTTTATCGGCGCACAGAGAAGGTTACAGTAAGTGTAACGTGTACATAGATCCATAACAACATATGATGTTTAGCTTTATGCCATGCATTATATAATACCTCTTTCTCTGTAGAATATGTGAACGCTCAGGAACCTCTCAATGATATGAAGTCTATCACGGACCGAGCCGCTCAGACCCTGCTGTGGACAGAGCTGTTCCGAGGTCAATAACTAAATTTTGCTTTTAAACCCCAAAGCACAAGCACAGGCTCTGAATTCATAAGAATATATAATAAGAAAGCATTTTACCTCCAGTTTCATTTTTCTCCCACATTGTTGAAAAGGCCAACTGCTAGAAATGCTCTAAAATAATAAATAAAATCCATTAGCTATGAAAGAAGTAGTCAGTCGATGTCGGAGTAATTGACCCTGCTTTTCCCAGAACGTGATATCAGGGATTAAGAACACTAAAGTGTCATTGTCTTTCTGGATATGTAGAAAGAGCCAGAATTAAATAATATCAATAAGCAGAATGAAATTGTTCCTCTGCCATAGTATCATCTTTTTTTGTAAACTACTGCTCAGTCACCTGTACAAACCTCTGAAGATAATGAAATTGCCATGTTTTAGGTTTGGGAATGACTATGAGTTATCTTTTCCGTGAGCCTGCCACCATTAATTACCCGTTTGAGAAAGGCCCACTGTCCCCTCGCTTTCGAGGAGAGCACGCCCTGCGCCGGTACCCGTCTGGAGAGGAGCGCTGCATCGCCTGCAAGCTCTGTGAAGCTATCTGCCCAGCACAGGTACACACACACACACACACTAATGAAGCCCTTGATTAGTTGCATCAGGTGTGCTTGAGACCACACCTGTTTTGCATATTTGTGCTGTTGTGAGGGATTCTATTCAGGGGGTTGAATAATTTTGAAACTGGAGAAGTCA
>JANDJT010000169.1:8567594-8583787 GCA_024331685.1 Stegophilus panzeri | reverse complement strand
TTTTCAGTTGAATTTGGGGAAACCACTTGAAGCATTCATTGTGTTGAACTATTTCAATTGCTTTTATTTGATTTGTTCATTGCAGATAGCTGAAAGTCTGTAAATTTTGACAGTAAACTTGATTTGCAATGGGGGTTTTATAATTTTCATTGCAACTGTACATGAAATGGGATGTTCAACAAGCACATGTGGGTGTGATGGTCAGGTGTCCACAAACCTTTGGCAATGTGTGTTTCACATTAGTGAAATTTATTTGTCAATTTAAACCAGTAAAAAGAAGAAGTTCAAAGATTTAGTTTCATGTCTGTCTGTCAATCTATCTATCATTATATATTTTAAGGAATATTTAATTCTAATGTACAGTGTAAAGTCATAGTGAAAATTCATCATAAATGTTAAACCGGTAGATTTTGTTCATAAATTACCTGATTTAGTTGTGATTTTAGTATCTTATTAATATTTTACTGTTTAATATATTTTACTCAGGATCCTGTAGCCTTAATTGACAGTCATATTGCACTTCAAAAGTCTCGTATCAGATTTCCGAGTTTAATATTAAAATATCATTATACTGAATCTTTGTAATTTATAATAAAATACACACATCCATCTGCTGTCAATTCCCAGGCCATTACAATCGAAGCTGAACCTCGTGCTGACGGCAGCAGGCGAACAACACGTTACGACATCGACATGACAAAATGTATCTACTGTGGTTTCTGCCAGGAGGCCTGCCCTGTAGATGCCATTGTAGAGGTGAGCTGTAGTCAATGTGCTGGTTACAAATATGTTGTATCCTATTACTGATAGATCTGTTTAAATGTTGTGCAGTTTTGATGTGTGAATGGCACATTTGAAACTTATTACACAGCATGTCAACCATGCCTCGCTACAATTTTCTTGCATCTGTCTCTTCTTTTACTCAGGGGCCGAACTTTGAATTTTCTACAGAGACTCACGAGGAGCTTCTCTATAACAAGGAAAAGCTGCTCAATAATGGAGACAAATGGGAGGCTGAGATCGCAGCCAATATTCAGGCTGACTATCTTTACAGATAGACAGACTGTCTGGGTTCTGGCACACACACGCTGACTGACTGACTGAATGACTGACCGACTGACTATCAACTGAGTTATCTCCATCAATAGCGATCGTTGATAAATTGTTCAGAGTTTGTTCCTGATTAAGGTTGAGCGGCTCAATGGATTGCAGCACAAACATCATGATATAATGATTGACTCTCTAATACTTCAAGATAGTTATAATACAATGATGCTTTTAGGAATCTCTATGGCCTGAAAGTTCTATAAGTCCTGAAATCTGTTTAAAAAAATAAATAAAATAAAAAAAATAAAAAAAAGGCACCTGCGTACTGTACTTCAGTATAAAACATCTGACTGACACACACCATTCAGTTTCCTCACACACTCTACATACACACCGTCCCAAAAGCACACCTCAGAGTGCCGCAACATGTCAGACAGGCTGAGTGCCATCAATTTTGCTTATCAGTAACTCTTCCTACCTTAAACACACAGCTCAGCAATAGAGGTGTTGCAGAAAGAACATTTGTGGTGTTGCTCTGACGTTATGACTTATGGAAAGACAGACAGGATTGTGTGTCCGTATAATAACTGTACAAAATACCTGTATTGAATAAATTAATGTTGAAAAAAGAGGCTTCTTTCTTCATCTTCATGTAATGTGGTTAATGTAATGTGGTTAAGTATTGATGATATAATGGGATTTCTATGACAAACAGGTTGTAATGGGCAGAATTAGTGAAATTATATATAGCACATATTCATTTAGCATTTTTGTATTTTGCATGAAAACACAGTGGACTAAAATCAAAATGGCATGTCTGTTTGATCAATATTTTCTCGTTGAATTGACCACTTAAGGTTGCATTGTTGGGTTAATAGCCGATCACCCGATTTAAAGATGTTTTAAGTAAATTTACTGTACAATTGTTTTAACAAAGGATAGGCAATATTGGAAGATGACATCTATAGTTACAAATATGCATTAGTATAAAATAGTAGAGAAGGAATTGGGAGCAGAGTTATTAGCGTAAATATTTACTTAAAATAAAAACATTGATGAAATTGTATTAAAGATGAAAAATAATAGTTAGTTGCAATATGATATAAACTGTGCACGTTATGATATTTTGTTATGAATGATATAATACTTAATCACTAGCCTACTATTAATGAAACTAGAAGTCCATGGAAACTAATACCTGTCAAATATGCCGTTTGAAAGACTGGTGTGAAAGGTTTTTGCAGTAATTCATTGGCGCATGCGCAGTGTCTTCCTCCTCTCCATTTGTCGGTAATTGAGAGGCGTACATGAAGGGATTAAAGCGCTCCATGCCTGGTTGCCAGATTAGGTACAGTTTAACAGATTTGATTTGGAAAGCTTCTTTTTAAATGGTTATAATTTATCCCTAAAAGAAAATAGTGGTGATCTATTGATTTTATTTAATTTTTAGAGGTGCTGAGAGTTACAACACAGTGATGATTTGTTGTTGTTTTTTCCCTGTTTGTTTGTTTTTGTTTTTCAGTGTAAATGTTAAAAAGCATCTAATTATGCATCCCTGATAAATTCATCATTCGACTCACCAATCAGCTTCATCCAGTAATATGAATTCACACGTTTACGCTGTCTATATAATAATATAGCTATTATTAATAACCTAGTTGTTTCATAACAAGTAAAACTTCCAATAATAGCGTTATTTAACCCCAAATAATGCATATAGTACACACACTTTGTATTGGACAATCTATGAAGCATGTCAAAACAAGCCAATAAGGCACCATTAGATCGAAACGGTGACCTTTCGAATTTAATCATCATTTGCTCGTACAGAATTGACCGTGTTTTAAACCGCGATGTGACTGGACACAGAAATCCCAATCTGGCAACGCACAACTGTTGCACTAATCCGCTCTGAGAGGCTTAGAAATGATACGTGGAGAAGGCACTGTCTGTCATGTTGTTTATTTATTTATTTATTTTATTTAGCAATGAAAATATGTTGCCTAAAATTTAAGCATTAAATCTATTTTAAATTATTCTGAATATGTGGTTCCCCTTAATGATCAGTTTTCCAGTCTGACAGTAGATATCTCTCTAAAATCTGGAGTGAAATTTACATTAACTAATTTAACTTTAAACGCCTTTGCGCCAAGATGAAGGACCGACTGGCACAGCTGAAGGAGGTAAGATTTCTGTTTCTATTTCTACCAGTTAAATTCTTTATAATGAGATGTAATTAGTATTGATACTCAGTTGTCTAAAGCTTAGAATATCAGAAAAAAGGGCTACTAATGTGGTCATGTTCTTGTCACTAGGATGATTCCATCAATGGCACATCTTCTGTACCTATAGTGTGTATCTTTTACCTGGAAAGGTGCATGTAGTGTATTACTCTAAAAGCAAATTAAAGGTACAGGAATAGACTCTAATGTCAAATGATGTGCTTTAATAATCAATTCAAATGATTTAAAGGAACTGAACACTTATATTTCTATGTAAAAGACACATACTATAGGTAAAAATGAGGTTGTTCCATTCCAATGGGTGCCAAGCAGTGACAAGGAATGGTACAGTTTAGTAGTTTTTATTTCTGAGCATGTATATGCAAACAGGGCATTCACTCATTTGTAAGTCGCTTTGGATAAAAGCATTTGCTAAATGAATAAATGTAAATGTAAATGTAAATAGACCTTTATAAACGAATACTAACAAGTCTCACAGTCTCTATAATGCTGTTGATTCACAGGTATAACTATGGGATCGTGTCAGATTGGAGTGATTGTTATGAGACCAACCTATTCATTGTAAACCAGTCAACATGTATGGATTTTGATCAGCTGCGATCAAATGCTATTTTTCTTCCAATTAAATGTAATTATAAATGTGGCATTTGGATAGAAACATATCCAATCAGACAACACTGATTTATAGGGATGCTGCCAATTCCCTCCTACACAAACTAGTGGGGTAGAAGGGGTGGGAGAGGATTTAGCCAAAAGAGATTAGGGGTGGGGGAGGCTTCTCCATTTCCTGTCCTTTACAAATTACATATGATGTGGTCACCTTCTTGTACACAGTGCAGACTTATTTAGGTCACTGCCTTTGGTTGCTATAAAATGAGTCCCTGGTAGTATTTTTAGTTAGCCTGTGTTTGACCATGGTTTCTTCTGTCAGAAAACAGATCAAACACCTGAAGATGTTGACATCCAGGTGGAAAATAAAGAATTTATGGATGAGTTCTTTGTTCAGGTATGTCACTCTTTAACAGCACAGACATTCTTTAAGGAGGTCTCATACTATTATTCACAGTCAATGTGTGTGTGTGTGTGTGTGGGGGTGGGTGGGTGTGATTTTATCAGATTGAAGAGATCCGTACCAGTATTGATAAGATTGATGAGAACGTGACTGAGATAAAGCGCCTGTATTCTGTCATCCTCTCTGCACCTACCTCGGACCAAAGTAAACCTTCCTTGTTATCTCTCCCCATATCTTGTTTCAATTTTGTATCCCGTTAATGACTTTAATGACTTTAAGTTTTCTCCAGAACTTACTGCTGCTAATTGTCTGTATTTTACCCACTTCCCAGCTTCAGTGTTTGTATGCTCTGACTCGTCTTTCTCTTTCTTCTCTCAGAGACACAAGATAACCTGGAAGCCATCACCAATGAAATCAAGAAATTAGCCAACAATGTTCGCAATAAACTCAAAAGTGGGTTTTCTTTTATAAAAAGGGAATATCAAAAGCCACATCACGTAACTAAATAATGCGTAATGGGTGATGGTTTAATGATTTAATGTTCCATTGACCCAGACTCTCTCTAAAATTTTATACATCACAAATCAATAGTGTTGCATGAACCATTAATAAATGGAGGGAATGTGAGATACAAATAATAAAAACTATACCTTTTTATCTTATTTTGCTACTCTCTGGTCAAGTGACATGAACATAATTATTGTTATATGAATAAGTTTTTTTTATTGCTCAGCTGGAAAATAGCATATAAAACACATTTTACATTTTTTATTATTTCATTTTAGCACCCCAAAGTTGATTGTTTTCCAATTACAGGACTCCTAATGTGTTTTATTCCTTTTATATCACAGTATTTGCTATTAAAGAATAACGTAATTTTTATCCATTTATAGTTGCTTTAGTTTTTATTATCATGTTATAACAGCTATAAATCAGTCTGTACAGGATTTCATGTAGTTTTTCTTTTGTGATTGTTACTGGCGAAATTGCAATTGCACAAAATAGTTTTACACAGTCTTTGTGAGTGATGTTTGCTGGTAAATGGGACCTTGTTAGCTGTACTCATGTTTGACGCACGTGAATTGAAGGGGGCTTTGGCTGAATGCGCGTTGTGATGACCTCACATGACATATCTTGGCCCAAATCTTCAAAAATTTTCATTTTCAAAAATTGCAAGCGCCTCAGAATATTGCGGAGTTTACTTGATTTTGCACTTGTGATCGCAAATCACAAAATCCTGGAGAGACTGATAAATGCCATGGTTAACATTAACACTGGGGGAAAAAAAATGATTTCCTTGTCAAAATATTGAATATTTGATCTTGTCATCAGGCATCGAGCAGAGTTTGGAGTCAAATGCAGAAGAGAGAGTCTCAGCCGATACACGGATAAAGAAATCTCAGGTAACATACACCGATGAGCCATAAGATTAAAATCTCCTGCCTAATATTGTGTAGGTCCCCTTTGTGTCACCAAAACAGCTCTGACATGTCGAAGCGTGGACTCCACAAGACCTCTAAAGGTGTGCTGTGGTATCTGGCACCAAGACGTTAGCAGCAGATCCGTTAAGTCCTGTGAGCTGTGAGGTGGGGCCTTCATGGGTCGGACTTGTTTGTCCAGCACTTTTGGGCCCTTGTCAAAGTTGCTCAGATCCTTACGGTTGCCTATTTTTCCTGCTTCCAACGCATTAACTTCAAGAACTGACTGTTCATTTGATGCCTAATATATCCCACCCTTTGACAGGTACTACTGTATCGAGATAATCAATATTATTCATTTCACCTATCAGTGGTTTTAATGTTATGGCTGATTGGTGTATACATTTGTTTGGTAGATGGTTACAAGTATCTTACAAGTAAGTAGAGTACATTGAAAGCATACAGCTGAGTAATTCAGGAGGAATGTTCTCGATTAAACATCCAAACTGAGTGTATGGCCATCCTCAGATTTGAACTCAGAACCTTTCTTGCTACTAATGCAAATGCAAATGGTACGTAACTGTGCTACACAGCTTGATTGAACGAGCCACATCCTACATTTCTCTGTGTCTTTATCATTTCTCCCAGCACGCTGTCTTAGCAAGAAAATTTGTGGAGGTTATGACCAGGTACAATGAAGCACAAGTAGAGTTCAGAGAGAAGAGCAAAGGGAGGATCCAGAGACAGCTAGAGATCAGTGAGTCACACACAATGTCACATACTGTACATTAAAAGACATTTCTATTAGTACAAATAAGACTGTTGTGTAGTCCTATTATAATTAATGATACCTAAAGAATCTAGAGTGTTTAACAGAAAGTGACTATTTATTTTGTCTCCAATGTAACAGCGGGTAAAACCACCACTGATGAGGAGCTGGAAGAGATGCTGGATGGTGGCAATGCTGCCGTCTTCACAGCAGGGGTGTGTGTGTTTCCTAAATGTCACAGCATTGTTCTTTTGGTTTATTCATTGTTTACATTTTTGTATTCTTGGGCATACATTCGTGTTGAGCTATTAGCAGTGGACTAACAAACAAATGTTGCCCATTTGTTTTGCGTGCAGCTCATGGACTCAGCCATCTCCAAGCAGGCCTTGAGTGAAATTGAAGCGAGACACAAAGACATCATGCGACTGGAGAGCAGCATTAAGGAGCTGCATGACATGTTTGTGGACATTGCCATGCTAGTGGAGAATCAGGTACCACATCAGCAGCTCTGTATTTCTGATATCAGAACAAGCCCAGAGCTAGAACAGAGGAATTAAGTATTCACTAAGGGTTCTGTGTCACAAAGGCAAGAACATTTTTACTTTTAGGTAGTTCACTAATAGTTTATGCTATATTTGATAGTTTTAGTACCATCTGTCATCAGCTTTACAAAGTAATTTGTCCTAAATATTGCTGACTTGGTTGTTTTTGGCGTTGACCTCTGTTTTATCTTCATTTGTGTATAGGGAAGCATAATCGACAGGATTGAAAGCAACATGGACCAGTCTGTGGGCTTCGTGGAACGAGCAGTGGCTGACACCAAAAAAGCAGCCAAATTCCAGCAGGAAGCCCGGAGGGTAAATTGGGAAATTAAATATCTCACAGGTTTATCACATCCATGTATGCAATTGAGCCATATTTTAAATGCAGATGCTACTTTTGCCAAAAAGGACAATAATAATATAACTCAGGGGTTCAGTAATACACTAAATGGCCAATTGTTTGTGGACTCCTGACCCTCACACCCATATGGGGTTCTTCCCCAAACTGTTGCCACAAAGTTTGAAGCACACAATCATATAGGATGTCTTCGTATGTTGTAACAGCACAATTTCCAGCACGACAATGCCCCTGTGCACAAAGTGAGCTCCATGAAGTCATGGTTTGCCAAGTTTTGAGTGGAAGAACTTGAGTGGCCTGCACAGAGCCACTGAACACCTTTGGGATTAACTGAAACAGCGACTGCACCCCAGGCCTCCTCACCCAACATGAATGCCTGACCTCACTAATACTCTGAGCACAAATCCCCACTGCCACGCTGCACAAACTAGTAAAAAACTTTCACATAAGAGTGGAGGATATTAAAGCAGAAAAAAAAAAATCTGGAATGGAATGTTCACAAAGCACATATGGGTGTGATGGTCAGGTGTCCACATACTTTTGGCCTTATAGTGTATGTATGATGTACTGTACATGTGTACAATAATAATTTTGGCTATTAATTGGAGATTCATTCATTTTACATTCACATAACCCATTTTATTGTCATAAGACTCTTTATTATTTATAGACTATTTGTTTTGGATTTATTGAGGTATGGATTAAAACCATTCAATTCAAGTGACTATTCAAATAGTCTAATAACTATAGGAACTCTCTATGGAAATACATATTACAACTTTGATAAGGGTGAGTTCTAATTTCCATCACTGTAACAATAGTTTTTTTGTATTGTTTTTTTGAAGGCTATGCTTCACACACAGACTTTTTTGGGGGTATACAAATAAATGAAATTTCTGTTCAGCATGAGACTTCAGTCTCTGATTCCATTATTCAGTTTTTCTGGTAAATTTTGTTTTCCTCTTCTGTGTTTTGTCTAGCATTTGTTTCTTTTTAAAATGTATTATTATTTTCCATTTCCTGTCTGACATTCGCTTGTTTTCATCCCATTTATGTCTCTATCCATTCACAATCTTTGATATATCTGCCTGTTTCCTGTTCTCTCACTAATCCTGCTCATCTCTCTCTCTCTCTCTCTCTTGCATATTATGTTGCCCCATATTGCATTCTTCACTTTTCCACATGGGCTTCTCTCATCTCCCACAATAGAAACAGATGATGATCACACTGTGTTGCATCATTCTTGCGGTCATCATTGGCTCCCTCGTATACAGCTGGTTGAAGTAAGAATTCTGGTGGGTAAAATGTTAACAGTGTGTGTTGTGCTTTGTCTTATATATTCTATCATACACCGTCTTTACCATCTAGAAGGAAGTTTGTAATTGTGTCTTTGGCTCTTACTTCTTCCCCATGACACAGGTGAGGAGGCGATGTAGCCCAAGACCCAACTCACAGTGGAGTCTTAGACATCAATCAATAGATGATGCTACAGACCCGAAGGCTTTCTTTGCCTTTCCTCTCTTTTATATCCCCATTGTTTGTCTTTGTTTTCTTTTCTTTCTTTTTTTTGTTATCCTAAATTTTCAACTTACTTTACTTGTCCTTTGTAGGCCTATAAACAGTCTGCTATGTGTAGTCCCTTCTTATAAACAGTCGGTTTGTGTTTGTTAGGTAGACGAGCATAATACTATCTACTGTATTTCTCTGAAACCACAAATTTTGTTGAGTTTTAACTGATGGTCTGGTATTATCTGCCGGTGGAGGGCGCTTATGCCGTGTGTTTTATGAATACTCAATGGCTCTGTGCTAAAAATAAGAGTTTCTTCCTGAACTCAGGTTTACCTATTTAAAAAAATGAAGTTGAATAAATAAATAAACGAATAAATGAAAGAATTGGAAAACAAAAATGTGGTATTACTGACTGTCCTAAATGCTTTAACTTTCTTGGCTTAACATTAATTATTAATTGTCTTAAGTTTAAGTTCAGGTTTAATTTTCTGCTGTCTGGTTGCTGTATGATCTAGGATGGGATGATAATATAAATTATAACTGGGTTTTAATTATAGAAATATACATTTCTCCAGGAATGAAATAAAATGCATTTATTCCAGTCTGGACCTGATGAAATGTAAAATATAGGCTACACTGTGTAGGCTTTGGGGAAAACGTTAACAAATGAATCCTGAATGTTGGAAAGAAACAACAGTGCCATTGCCTGTTGATCATATCTGCTATTATCACTGTAATCGTTAAATACAGTTTAGCCTACAACACACGGTTGTTTCTAACCTTTCTCTGTTATAACTCGTATTTTTTGTTGTTTAAAATGAATAGTGAACTCAGGGATAGATATATTAGCCAATCAGTGTTGCCATTCTTACAATGGACCAATCAGAAATCACTTCCTTGTTCGGAAACGCACCATTGGTGCTCCTGGGCTGAGACCATGCGGACGAACAAAGTACATGGCTACCTCTTATTTTTATTTAGTCATGGACTTCATGCTGCTTGAATGGCTTTAACCGTATTATAATGTGAACTTGTGTATTTTTTTTTGTTTTCGCTCATTTGAAGGGAGTTGTAAATTCTCCACGATAAATCGAGCCCTAAATAGCATTCACATGCGAACATGGACGGAGTGGCTGCAAGCGATGGGATGTCAAGCTCCGGACGATCAAAGGTACAGAACTGAATGATGGCTTTATACACTCTGGATCTGATTTTATACAATTCATAAGTGTTTATGAATGTTCACCAAGTTCTGCCCTCTAACCACGCGTTAAGCATTGTATCCGCTTTGATTGGTTACGTACGGGATATTTGCTTGAAAACCAGTAGTTTCACGTTATATTGATCGACATCACTTCTCCATCAATAAGAGCGCAGTAATTCCTACAATTTGTTCGCTTAATGGTTACTGACGCTGTCCGTTACTGTTTTGTGAATCTACAGGATAGTATTGTATGTATAAGACTATGGCATTGATTGACATATTTTCCAACCAATACCGTTCCATCTGTGTCGCATTTGATTGGCGCAAATGTAGTAGTGGGCGTGGATTGTTTTCCGGACAGGCAGCTGAGTTTTCATGACGATTTGAAAATGGCGGCGAAAGGGTTCACCAATGGAACTTTATCGTGAATGCACAGAGAGCGGAGCTGTCCAAACGACATAATTTCCCTCAGTACTGAAAAAAAGTTCAAAAGAAACCTCACTGGAACGTATGTTATTAATAGAGGCGGATTTGATGCGTTTTACGGTGCGGGTTTTGAGGCCAAGTTAGCGAAGTTCGCTAAAAATAACCATAACACAGCCTTTCAGTGGTATAACGTTAGAACTTAAACGTTTCTAAACTGGAGCTAACGCTAGCTAGCTAAGTTAGCTTATAAAGACAACGCGAGATGAAGCTACTTTAATTGCTTTTATTTAATTCCCCCCTGAGTTGTCATGTTTTGGCTTTTATCCTTAATAAGCGTTACTACGAACGCATTCCTGACTCGGTGTTTGTTTATTAAAACCGGAGTGAAGAAATATCACGAAAGCTATGTTGGTTCTAGCGAGATAGCTAACAATTTGTTAGCTACTTTTGCGTGTGTGTTTAGTGTTGGGAGCTAAGCGCGAGCTAATGCTATTCCGTCTCACACAGCACAATCGTTTTGTTTTGGTGGAGCGATGGTTCACTTCAGTGGAGGGTAGCTAGCTAGCAAGTACATTTCACACAGCTTGTTAATTAATTCATAATTGAACTTCTTGTAGGTTTTTTTTTCTTTTTTTTTTTCTTTCTTTTTTTTCTTTAAAGTAACGTTTTAGTATCAAGTGCGTGACTTGATAGAATGGTGCCTTACTATGGCACATATCTCGCTGGCTAACATTGTTATTAAATAGATCAGGGTGCAATACATTTTTAAAGCAGGCTGTAATGTATAGCCAACTAATTTACTACCTAGCAAGTTCTAAGATTGACTGCCATTTTAAACACTTTACTACATTCAGGTAACTTTATACGTAGTGTCATTTTAACGATTTTTTTATTTACACTCTTGGGTCGGTTGTATTTTAATTACGAAGGTTTTTTTGCTCAAGTTTAGATAACCTTTTCTAGCTATCAGGTAGCTCATAATTCGCCAAGCTTTTGACAGACGAGTATAAGCGAGAGCTGGTGTCTTTCTGTGGAAATTATTTCCTCCGTGACAGACTGGATATGGAAGATCCAAATCCACGATACAGCAAACGACTGGTAGGTAGATTTACTAATACTCATTGACCTGCCATTGATGAACTAATTACTGAACTAGTTATATGCAACTATAGTCACCCTGATTAAACCTAATGTATATAACAGCTATAATCACAAACGGATGTAGCAGGTCATATCTAGTTACATTTCTGTTTGAGAGAATAAAATGTGTGCATTATTAAACCTTTAAGTTAGAACTTGGTATAAGTTTTGGTCTTTTAATTATTTGGGGTCGTTTATGTTAGAATCGCAGGGTTTTTGTTTATTTTTGTCATTGGATTGAAAGATGGAGGCACAGAAAAGTCAACATTGATACCCTTCATTTTCATCGCAATATTGTGACTGTTTAAAGATTTTGTGAAGTCTTCCAGGATCTGTTCTATCTGTCTTATGTTTATTTGGGCATAATAATAATAATAATAATAATAATAATAATGAGAAAATAGGAGATAAACGTTTGTAGGATCTTTGCTTCTTCTGTCTTGTTGATTAGGTCTTGCCTCTGGTGTTATTGTTGACATAATGTTGGAATGCCAGATTTGTGCATCCTGTTATACACCTGATGTTAAGGTTATAAAAAAAGAAATAAAGATGCAAAGAGAAGACGTGAGTTTCAGGTCAATTAAGGAAGAGAGCAAGTGAGATGAACCGACGATGCGATGCAAGCTATAAGTGGTTTGTCTCTTTTTCAAAGAGATGGCATTGGGAATAGGAATGACGTGATTGGTCGAGCTGACCATGTGAGCGGGGATGCGGAAGGGGTGAGGAGTGGGACTGGGAGGGAGGGAGGGAGGGAGGGGACACTGCAGAGGCAAAGGATCACAAGAGGAGGACCGACCGCTGGTCTCGCCAGTGAAAGGAAAACGAAGCGAGAGACGGCGGGATGGAGAACAGTGAGCAGACGTTTACCGTTGTAGATGATGGTGTGTTGAGGAAGCGAGGGAGGAAGAGAAGGAAGGGGGACGATGATGTGACACTGAAGGTGCGAGGTGTGTAGTGTTTCGTTGCCCTCCACAAGGGCTACATTTAGGGGCACTGCAGTCTCAGGCCTCAGATAGAATAGAAAGGATTCTAAAAGAAAGAAGGACAGACATGTATCTGAGATGTGGCTTTGGTTTAGATGGAAAGAGCTGTTTTATCAGCCTTGCCTGCAGTGCTCCAAATTTAGCTGTTTTTGTGGCACCTTCTTTTCAGTGTTATTTATTTATTTATTTATTTATTTATTTATTTATTTATATGTTGTTGTTGTTGTTGTTGTTGTTTTTTTGCTTTATGATCTTCTAAACTCAGTTTAGGGATCCGTCTGTGTATTACTGACCCAATAAAACAGGCATTAACAATTGGAAATCTAAGCAGCCGCATTTGTCCTTTTGACGTTGTCTTAGTAAGTACACAATGTTCCTGGTGCTGTTTGCTGTCTGCCTGCTTCGATCCTGCTCAATGAACTGTGCAGTATAAATGGCTTTGGTTGAAGATGGACACAGGAAATGACTGTATGTTGTAAGGACATACAAACAGGTAGCCACATTCATGTCTACCCAGACCACATAAATGTCATAAAACAATATCTAACTTCTTAAACGAATGTGCTTAGTCATAGATGAACGTATTAGGCATAGTGCTATTTAGTCGGACAAAGTGTTTTCTGTTCTTGGACAAAGTGGATTTACTCGTCATCACAACCGTTATGTCTTTGTCTTTAGTTCACGGAAATAAGGATCGTAATAAGTAAGTATATAACAGTAACTTATCATGGATGTTGCCGAGTCATTACCGGATTTTGTATTGATTTCCTTCTATTGCGTCCGTGTTTGAGACAGTCCGTGTGATGACGTGGCTATAACATGCGCTCTGTTGGCAATCACCATAGAGATGCTTTAGATCTGAAGACAAGGCCAAGATTGGGACAGCTTATTACTCATTCATGGCTTGATATGTGGAAGTGGGAGATGGAGAGGTTGATAGGCATCAGTCCCTCAGTGAATGGAAAAGCCAAAGTAGTCATGATTAGACAGTGTTGCAAAGAGCTATTTCAGTCCCTTATCTAATTATTATTTTTATTTTTTTATTAAAAGGATTTATTTGTCCTGTGTTGGTATGTTTCTCATTTTAACACGATACCAGTATTTCTTGCTTAGCATGTGAATAACCAGCAATGAAAATATAGTCAGCATATAATCTGTATTGTCCAAGTAATAAAACAATGTCCCTTAATTATAACATGCTGTTTCTTAAAAAATAAAACACTTTGCGGCATGCGGTTATAGAAAGATAATCTGCGACAGGGGTGATGTGTCGTGGCCTGACACAAAGTGGAGTTTCTTTTACTACCTTGTGTAACAGAAACTACAAATGTGCATTATTTTCCCATAACATCATGCCCTGAAATGTTTTATTCCTCTTATATCACAGTTGCAAATATTAATTAATTATTAATTGATTAATTAAAAAAAAAAAAATTCTTCCTTCGTTGATCACGTCCTAATTTCCACCCACCTGGCAACCCTGCTGTCATATAACGGCTACCAGCTGCGATGGTGAGGGTGAAGGCTAGCACGTGCGTCCTCAGTGACCATCCCTCCCACCCAGAGAGCACAGGCAGTTTTGCTCTCTATGACCCCGGCCACAGATGGCTGTGGCATTTGAAATCATGATCTTCCTGACCACTGGATGAATGCTTTTTCTGTTGCACCACTCAGGAGCCATTTTACAATTTAAAATGTATTAATGAATGATACTTTGTGGTTGTTTAACCATTTACAGTTACATTTAATGTCTTTGGAACGTCTTCAAGACAAGTTAATTCCTGTTAGCACTTATGTTGTTGCTGCTATAAACAGTTGTTCTGTTACTACCCTCTGTCTTTTTTTTCTTTTTCTTTTTTTTTCTCTCTCTCTCTCACGTGAAGTTAATAACAGAAAACGCAGCTTGTGACAGAATACGACAGAAAACGAGTCGTCTGTCCTGAAGATGTTCCTGTGGCAACATCTGACATTTACAACTCTCTGACATCCAAGACTCCTTCCATAAATGTTAAATAACTGACTATGTTTACATGGACAGCAATAATGTAATTATTGGAATTTATTCTGAATAAGACAATATTCTGATTAAGGTGTTTAAATGAGTCGCTTTTAGAATGTTCCTTTCATGTTCCCGTTTTACATGTTATAGAACATAGATCGGTTAACAGCACACGTCATTACGTCCCCACGGCACACCGTCCAACATTCCCTCCAGAATTTCACGTATCGACATACAGTTCATCTTCGTCATGGTACCATGTACAGTTTTTGGTGTTTAATTTTTAATTTTCTGAAAGCTTCAAGTGCAGTTAATTATTTGTCATGCTATACATGCATACATGTATTTCATGTACTATACAGCAGGTAGGGATGCGGTTAGGGACGCAGCCGTGCTCTCTTGTTTGCCATCAAACGGTTGAGCACGGCCGTGTGTGTGTTTGTGTCCTGTCACAAAATGCGGTGAAAACTCCAACATGATGTTAATAGTGTGATTAAGGTGTGTACATGCCTGTAATGCACTTGCATAATGCGACTAAAATAGGAATACTCCATGTCTTAATTTGATTTGTGTTTACTTTGAGTATGACTTCAGCCGGATTAACGTAATCAGAAATCACTAGTTTCTTAATCAGAGTATTGTCTTAATCGGGTTAATATCGGAGTCCATGTAAACGTACTGTATGTCTCTATATAGAAAGCTTTACCATATCAACTTTTTATATGTTTTGCTTTGTTTAATAAAACATGTTTTGTCTGTTTATTATTAACCTTTTAAATTATGTAGATCTTCCATCAGACAATTAATATAGACCTGTGATTCGAGTTACTGCTGGCGCTGCTGTGGTTTAAAAATATAAAAATCCATTTCTATCCAGTTGTCCATTAAAAGGTCACAAGAGTAACGGTGACGTGTTTTAAAACAGTTTTTGTCTTATGTCCTTGAGCATGAGCTGCGTCTTATAAGCTAACATCCAATTTGCATTTTGATAAAATATTTTAAATCTGATCCAGTGTGTCCACCTCTGATGCTCATGCTCATCCCTGTCTAATAATACTGTTATAAGCAGTTAAACTGTGAAATATGTGTCAATTAAGCAACCTTAACCTTTCTCTTAATTTATTTACACTATTACGTATTAAGCAGCGTAAAGCTGATGTGTACACTATAAGCTAATGTTAATTCCCCAGACACTTTGGTCTTAGTCATCATGATTCCCAGCTTTTGTCAAATTTGTAAAAATTTAGATGGCAAACACTCATATTTTTAGTTAATTAATTTAGATTTCTTGATTTTATTTATAAATCAGCAATGTACCAGTGGTAGTCTGCACATTTTTTGAAAACAGAAATAGCGAATTAATTATGATTGTCCAACATGTACTTAAAAAAAATAAAATAAATAAAATTATAGCTATAAAACAGCACATTTTATGTTAATGTGTTGCACAGTAGATCAGCGGTCTCAGGGTGTGTTGAATCATGGACTTGACCTCGAATGATCTGTCTGTAGGATGAGTAAAATTGTTCTTACTCCCCCCCCC
>JANDJT010000169.1:8549270-8561588 GCA_024331685.1 Stegophilus panzeri | reverse complement strand
CACACCTTTTTGTCAACTCATCTTCATCGGATCATCGGATGTTTTTATAAAAATTGCCTTTATTGGCCGAAATTGAAAAATTGCCTTTATTGGCCGATACCGATTATTGGCCGATACATCGGTGCATCTCTACATAAAACACATGATGACGTTAAACTTTAGCACTGCAGTCATGTCATCACCAGTGTGGAATTATTACGAGGTCTCAAGAAACAATGACACCATTTGCTGCATATTTTTAAAGGCCTATTAATACTTGTGCTTATTTATTTGATTTTCAATTAACAATCTACAACATTACTGTAAATAATATAACCAAGGCAACATCTGGGGCATTACTTTATCTAAAAACAAAAAACAGTGACGGTCAACAGAAAGCTTACTTATCACTTATATAAAGCTTGAACAATCAGTAATCGGTATCTGCTGCAAAAATCCTGATTGGAGTATCCCTACTTTTCCCTAACCCCATATTCTCCTTGCCTATCCTCCCTCAGTATTCTGCCTCTAATCACCCTCTTCCTGTTTGTAGTTTCTCTCCTTCTCTTTCTTGATCTCATGATGTCAATATATTCTTGTGTGTGAAGATACTGTCTGATGAGCGTGCAGGGCTGTTACACAGACTTCCACATAGACTTTGGAGGTACTTCTGTGTGGTACCACATACTCCGAGGATGCAAGGTATGTGTGAACACGTCAAACTCTACGTGTTCATTATTACGAAAGTTTCCCTAAATTCAAAAATATGGATATTTTATATTGATGCTTCACCAATACTTCCATTAAAAACTGGTTGAAGGGCATTACGTATGAGCTCGGTGTGTGAGGTCGTAAAAATAATCTTCATGGCTTGAACGTATCGGTTTCTTATAGTAGCAAAATCTGTTCACTCAGCAGCCATTTAGGAAATGCTCCCAGGCAGTTCAGTTAATATTACAAGTCTGGCTCTTATCTGCCTGAGTGGATCAAAACCCATATACCAGAAACAGATCGAGAAGAGACTGGTCAATTACTAATTTAAATTGGCTTTCAGAATCTGACAAAATTGGTGTAATTAATTAATGTGTGGCTGGCTCAGATATAGCCACCATACTGGACAGTACTTTAGTGCCTTATTCAATTTCAAGCAGTGTGCTGTTTCTGCTTTACCTGTGAACATATGCCAACCTGTATACATGAGCTCACAGTTATCCTAATTGACTGACAGAAGTGAGATAAAGGTGTAAACATGTTTCAAGGTCATTTTTATAATTTTTTTTTTTATTATAGAAAACTGTTTTGTATAGTTTATTTTTGATTGTTGAAAGTTCTATCATCAGGGGTAGTCTAAATCGACCACTCTTTACTTAGTACTTTTGATAAAATCAAGAGATCAGTAATTGAAAAGCTTCAAAAGATGTCACTGCGTCTATAAAATCCATTGTAGACGAGTGAGATGAGCCAGCGGCTGACTTTCTGTGTCACAGGTATTTTGGTTAATTCCTCCAACACCACAAAACCTGGAACTCTATGAGAACTGGGTGTTGTCTGGAAAACAAGGAGACATCTTCCTTGGAGACAAGGCCACCGAGTGCCAGAGGATTGAGCTCAAGCAGGGTTACACGTTTATTATCCCATCAGGTGAGTACATGAACTTTTTTCTTACAGACAATAATAATTATTCATTTCACCAAGGATGTTTAATATCAGTTTACATCAGTGTCACTCCTGACAATGTGTTTCATGAAATTCGTGTTTCTGTGGATATTTGTTCGTTTCCACAGGCTGGATTCATGCAGTGTACACGCCTGTGGACACACTTGTGTTTGGTGGCAATTTCCTACACAGTTTTAACATCCCCATGCAGCTCAATATTTGCAACATTGAGGACAGGACAAGGGTGCGCAACAAATTATGTAATCTGAGTTACAAATATGCATATGTACATGTAAGTTGAAAATAAGCATGCTCTAGACATGTAATTAAAGTAATATTTTTTGCACTATTTAAGGTATTGGTCATTCGTATCTCATTCTGAATAACACCTTTTTTTCACTTTTTTTTTTTAGTTTTTAATCACCTTTTTACTTTTTGTACAGTATTAACATGTTTCTTATTTCTCTGTCCACTAAATTAGGTGCCAACTAAATTTCGCTACCCATTTTATTATGAGATGTGTTGGTATGTGCTGGAACGGTATGTGTACAGTCTGACCAACACCTCCTACCTCATCCCCGAGTTTCAGAAACACTCGCTAGGCATCGGTTTGTATCTCAGCAAGAACACTTAATCTAAACTCACTAAACTGGCTATTGGTGAATAAAAAGTACTTTGAATCAGTAGGCATAAAAGCAACTGTACACACCATTAACTGTTAGTGGTTGTTAGCAGAATTAGCTGTTTTGATCTTTCTATAAACTGTTTTATCTAAGGAAAATGCAGTGAAAGTATAACTTTGTTTCAGGCCTTAAGCAAGAATCCTCCAGTTTGGAAGCCTTGAACGGTCACGTAAAGGAAGAAGATGATCCTCCGTCTCCTCCAACTCGGCCGGGGATGAAAGTCCACATGACACCTTTTGAGCTGGAGGGTTTATGGAATTTGCTAGGAAAACTAGAAACTCTTCCCTCGCACAAAAAGTGTGTTCCTGCAGGAATACACAATGCACCTGCCTTGCTCCATGACATGCGGGTAAGCTTAAGGAAATAATGCTGAGCAAACCATTAAAAAGTATAATGAGTTCACAGAAAAAAAAACACCAAATTGTTTCTTGCGTTTTTCTAAAAATTCCTCCATTCTCAGACCAAAAAAAAAATTACAATTTGGACATTATATGAAAATTTTAGATTGAAAATGAAAGTGCTCCTGTTTAAAATTATATATGGCACTTGATGTTGACTGCTAGAATAGGTTAGAAAAAAAAAAAATACAGGAGAGTCAGATTTCTCAAAAATCGATCTAGATCTCTGAGGGTTAATTAGCATTAAAATGTCATAAATTCATGTTTCAAAGGTCTTAAAAATGCAACCGAACCGACACCGTAAAGAATTGTTAGATTTTATTTTGGCTGGTTGCTGTTTGAGATGATAAACCCATGTGACTGTGACGCACTCGGAGTGTGTGTGCGGCTCATTAGTATTTCAGAGTGGCTCGGTTCACAGTAAACGCCGCTCCACACCAACTGAGTTTGAGTCACTTATAACCTGCATTTAGACACAACACGTGCCAGATTCACTTTGGTTTTACATTAGTATAATCTCAAACATTTTTGTGGGCAGAGGTTTACTGCATTTCGCCTGATTGGTAATGAGAAGTGAATTAAAAAAAAAAAAATGTTGCCAACTAAACGGAGGTCTTCCGGCGGTTTTCCACCAAAACAAAATCCGCAAGGTCTAATGCATAAAAGTGTATTAAGTCAGAAATATATTACTATTGTTATATTACTATTTGTACCCCAAATAAAAAAAATTATTATTAAGTGTTATTCAGTGCAATAGTAATATTACAAAATTGCAAAGGGTTTTTAAAAATATATATATTTTCTTCTTTACAAAAATTTCTGTACATTTATAGCACTACTTCTTACATTACCCTGGCATTTAATTCCAGAAAACCTCATAAACACTGGTGCGAGGGGGTGATGGTAAATTTAACATCTTTTTCTCTTCTCACTGCCGTAATCCATCTCTATATTTTTTCCTCTCTTGGAAAGTCATGGGAAGGATATACTGGCTTTTTTTTTCTTTCACTGTTTGTGCAAATGGTAATGCAAAAAGGATATTTGCTACGGTCTCCCATTTACCTCTATAGAAGTTTACCCTGCTATAGTTTACTTAAACCCAGAAATGTATGTATATGCATGAACACATTATATCTGATGTTTCATGTAGCATGATTGAAGTGACATGCAGGTCTTAAAAAATTTTTGTAAATGTTGATTGACTCGTTCCTCTTTTCCTCAAGGCTAATGGTAAATGTGTTTTTCCCCCCCCCCAGGCATTACTTAAAGAACATGCTAATGATAACTCTAAACTTTCATACACTGGAAGACCCATTGTTAAATGGCCAAAGAGGGTAAGATAATTCTAAACTTTAAAATGTAATAACTCGACCATTCCAAATTCTTTTTGGTCTCTTTTTACTTGTTAAATATACATTTCATGATTTGAATTACTTGCAGATTTGTAGTCAGTTAATTGGTGATTTTACATTGGTTCTTTAATGTGTTTTATCATAAATACTTAGTATTGATCTTTTAAGTGTAACAGAATTTGAAATTTTGAACTTGCATAAAAAGTGCTATAAGAATAAAGATTATATTGTTGCCCTATTACCGTTTCTTTGTTTCTCAATCTCTCCTACTTTGTTCCATCCAGCCATCCTGGTACCAGCCTCCCCCGCCACCTGCCTCAGTCGGTCGTCCCAAATTAGCCACCACTCCAATCATCCCTCGTCCAACAAAGCCAGCCTCCTCGATGTCCGCGCTGCGGCGGCGACGTGTGCGCTGTAAGCGCTGTGAGGCATGTCTGCGGCCAGAATGTGGCGAGTGCAATTTCTGCAGAGATATGAAGAAGTTTGGTGGCCCTGGCAAACTGAAACAGACGTGTGTCCTTCGCCAGTGTCTTGCTGTGAGTGTAGAGTGGTGTGCGTGCATTTTTTGTTGAGCCATTTGTCTTTCACTAGTTTGAAATCCTACACTACATTACCTCAAGTATTATGACGTTATTACTAGAAAATGGTGGTTTGTTTGGATATAATGTTCAACATTTGGACAGATGGCCTCACATTATCTTCAAGCACTCTTTGATATGAATTCATAGTTGAATCAATAAATGCAAGCAGTGAAGCAACCCCAAACCATAACATTTCCTTCACCGTGAAAAGCTGTCTTTAGTCTGCTCCAAACATGTCTGCTGTTACTGTGGCCAAACAACTCTATCTTTGATTCGTCTGTCCAGAGCACATTATTCCAAAAGGCCTTTGCCTATATGCTCATTGGCAAACTGTAGTCTTGCAAAGGCTTTTTTCCTGGCATGCCTCCCGTGTGTGTGTGTGTGCTCGTAATTACCTTAATTTTAATTTTTTGCTAATTCTAATTATATGAAAGTGCATCTGTTATGGTTTTTCAAATATTACCTTTCATGTAGTGTGTGTTATAGCTGTTTGTGAAATGTAAAAAGTCTGCAAAGTTTCAAAAATCAAAGCACACGTCAAACAGGGTTATTGATTCCCAAAAGAAAGAGCCCATTCTCAACAGCTGAAACAAGTTGTTAGTAATTCCAGACTTACTTAGGTTTGTATAGAAGTAGATTTGTAACAAAAAGCCCCACCTCTGGTCTTCATTGGCTGCTCGCTGACAGCGGTAGACCAATCAGAACAGACAGGTACATCTGACCAATCAGAGCAGTGTATGCTCTCTGAAAGGAGGAGTTTAGAATGGATCCTTTAGAACAGATCATTTAACGAGTCGTTTTTTTACACTGGTGGGGAAAAAAGGTAATGCTGCAATTTAAATTATGAGCACAATTAGTGTTTTTTGACCTCGGATGCATGTAAATCTATTGTATGAGCCCTCTAAAACAAAATTAGGCACGTTTCAAAACCATAATAGCTGCGCTTTAATGAAACTACTGAATAGTTGACTAGTGACTATATACCAATGAAACTTGTGAAAGGGAAGTGTGTCTGCATTAATGTATTTATGTGTTGGAGCTTATTACTAATTATTTTGATAGAAAATTATTTTAGAATCATTGCCAATTTCTGTGTTTGTGCTACATGAATATATATTACCCCATACTTAGAATTGAGTGATTGGGATGAATAGTCATCAGTGTAATGGATGAAAATTTTTTTAAATTTATTTTTTAAATGTTCACATACCCACACAGTAAGTTAGAACAATAGGAGAAAGAAAGACTAAGCAGTAAGTCACAACCAGTAACCTTAGTATGTAAAATACCATCTATTTGTTTCTTCTCTCACATGTAGCCTGGCTTGCCTCTCTCTGCGGTGTGTGAAATTTGTGAAGAAGGGAACCAGGATACTGGAGAAGAACTCATGGAATGCTCCAATTGCGCACAGATTGCCCATCCTAGCTGCCTAAAGGCATGTGCACATGTTAAGCAGTATTTTCTGTTTTGGTGCTTTTGTGCTTAATACTTACTGTGGAGACATTGTGAAGGACTCTCATCGTAGTTTCTAAAACCTTTGGGCCAAATGATCACAGAGAAAATACTATTTGGCGTGAGACGATGCTAAATCTATATGTAGTGTATTTAAAGCAAGTCTAATATTGTTGCACTACATATGCATGTGTATAGTGTGTGGCAAATGATAATTGTGGAAGACTAATAAATTAATCTCCTTTAAAACTACTCTTAAAGTAGGGTACAGTTAAATTTCTCATTAGTTTTCCTGTGCTTGATCTAACAGCACTCATCTTTGTCACTCTAATAGCTAGTGATAGTTGTGTTTTGGGCTGTTCATACAGCACTGTGCAAAAGTATTTAGGCACCTTGTTTGGGGTTTTTTTTTTTTTTTTTCTTCCCCCATTTTATTTTTTTTGACTACAGTGGAACTTTTGTGATAGATGTTTATTTTATGATTTTTGCAGTCAAGTCAATACAAAAACATTTTAGGTGTACAAACATTCACAGAAAAATGTTTGTTTAGTAAATAAAATAACATAGATAATACACCTTTTTTTAAGACCAAAAAAAAAACAATGAAGTCTGCTAAGTTTTACTTCAGTCAAAACCTCCAGAAGATCTGTGGCAGATTCCACAGGATGCTCAGTAAAACCTACCAGCTAATTTCTGTATAAAACTTCACAAAGTGTACCTGAGATGACAGATGGATTTTAAAAATCAAAAAGGTTGTCACACTAAATATAGACTTTGTTTAGTTTAGCATGGTTTACAGCTATTTATAGGTTTTTTTTTTGTTTTGTTTTGTTTTGTTTTGTTTTTTTTTTATGTTGAAATGTTTAACGTTTATTATCTTTGAAGGCGTCTTTGCTTTACAGCATTTCTTTCATGTGCCTTTACGATTTCACCTATATATGCATATTCACACGCATGTCTACTGTGTGAGAGAATCACCTGCATGTAGTTATTTCAGTTTTTGGTAGCAGGACAGTATTCATTACTTCATCCTTTTTTATACATTCTACATAGTATTATTGTAACTTTAAAATGTGTTTTCCTTCATTGTGCTTGAATTAAAAAATTCTTTCCTCTAGGTGCCAGGTGAGGGTGTAGTAAACAAAGATCTGCCCAGTTGCTGGGAATGTCCCAAATGTGTCATTGGCAAAGACACAGACTCTGAGGTAAAACATGCATGCATCATCTTTTACAAGCTGATTTTGAAACAACAATGTTCTGAGTTTATCTTGTCCTGAATAGGGGTAATACGAATATAATTTATACTGTGTTCTTTCGTATAACACATTTAAGGCAGTACCATTGGATGTATACGTATATGTATACAAGCACACAGCTCTGAGTGTTTAACAGTGCTGCTTCTTCCCCTGTGTGTCAGTCGTCGGGCAGCGGTGATGACCTCACGGCTCCGGAGGGGTCGGGGGGGCTGAGGGGCGAGGGCGGGGCGTGGCACGGGGTCGGGCGGCCCCCTTCCTCTCTGTCACATGGGTCGCTACGGAAACAAGTGGCGGCCCCAGAGCAGCGGCTCAGGAAGAGGGTGAGAGGCTCCGCCTTCCTCACGCCACGGCTGCCACACGTTCACCCGATCTCCTGCTATGCTTTTTTTTTTTTTTTTTTTTCCCTCTCCCCCCCCCCTCTGTATCCCTTTCTTTTGACTCCTTGCCAGCATTTTCTTGTCTCTGTTTGTCTGTTTCTATCTATCTTGCCCTTCCCGCCCCTTTTCATCATCATCATCCCGTTGCCCCATCGCTGCTCGGACTGACTGGTGGGGGGAGAGGACCTCAGAATCAGCTTTGTCTGCTGCCTGTTTGATTTTTCATTCACTTTGATCATGACATGAATCCTGTGTGCTTGCATTTGTAAGGGCCTGCATTAAACAGCTTTTTTTTTTTTCTTTTCCTTAAACAGATCAAATTGGAAGGAGGCAAAATGCATGTAAGTATTAAAATAATAGGGACCATTTAAGTACCAGAATTTGTGGCACTAGAAAAAAAAAACGACTTGTCCACTGCTCTGGTACCAAAGGTTCCAGGTATACAGATTTTGGTAGCAAACTATTGGAAGCAAACTAGGAACTAATGGTAATTGGGTTGAGGCCGTCACCTTTATTGTTGCTTGTTTATGCATCTTGTGAAGGTGTGAGCCAGTATATACATAGACAGGACAAAACACAGAAAACGGATTAGTTTGCTTGTTGGTGCTGCATTTGTTCTGTCAGAAGTAAAATTGAACATTTTATTTCTCAACCTGCGCATGTCAAAAATCATATCATAATGATTTAACAAAACACATGCAGCACGTTTTCACAAGTTTTTGGTGCGTCAATAATATGCCTGCTGTGCTGTTTTCAAAATGACGCAATTTAGAAACCATTTGTTAACTATCCTTTTTCTCTGTTATTTTGTTCGACCCTCATAGTTGATGCTTTGTTACTGTAGGAAAAAAAAACATGAAAATTTTTGCCTGAATCCTTTGAATTTTGTCCTTAGAAGCGCAAATCATCCTCGCTGGATCCTCGGGTGGCTAAGATCTACCGGAGACACGGAATGGATTCAGGCAGTGATGACGAGGATGGAGAAGGAAAGAGAAAGCTTTCGCTCCACTCAAGGGGTGCAATATCTGCTCGCCGTGGATTTGGGTCTGGAAGGCGGGGACTGTTAAGAGGTTCTTCACATCGAGGGGGCAGAGGGAGTGGTGGCATGACCCCAAATTCGTCCTCCCTAAAAATGAGGCGTGGACTCGGTGTAAGGGGTGAGCGCGGAGGTCGTGTTCGTTTACGAGGTGGATCCAAAATGCAGCGAAGGCGTTATGAAACAGACGACGACGATGATGACGATGACGACGACGACGATGATGATGAAGAGGAGGACGATGATGAGGAGGAGGAGGATGAAAGTGAAGAAGAAAGGCATATGGGCAGGTCTGAAAAAGAGCACCGTTCGCGGCGTCGGCGGCGCAGAGGTGAAGAGGATGATGAAGACGATGATGAGGATGATGAAAGTGAAGAGCAAGACTTTGATGGAGAGGATGAAGAAATGGAGGACCTGGATGATGGAGGGGAGGAAGATGAGGATGATGAGGGTGAGAACCGTTCAGACTCAGAACCTGACCCTCCTGTTCTGCTCGTCTCAGACTTAAATGATGAACTGTTAAATGGTTCTTATCTGACTGTCACGTTGCAGCGCCCATCAAAGGCCAGACGTGATCTGGGGTCTATTGTACCCAAACTGGAGGCAGCCATGTCTCCTCGCACTCCTGGTAATGCTGATGTACTCCAGCGCAAATCCCTTCACAAGTATCGGCAGAAAAATGGCAGCTCTCTCTCCACTGGAAATGGTTTCTCACAACCCAAAGTCAGTCTAGCATCAGGCCGTCATACACGCTACAGGAGTTTGAACCTCGATGGTAGAGCCTCACCTTCCTCCACCTCCTCTCGCTCTTCTATTTCTCCTCCTCCTCCCACAACATCCACCACTGGCTCCTCCCCTCCTTCCCTCCTCACTCATCCCTCATTCCGGGATGTGGGGAACGAGCCAGGATGTGAGAAGGAGGTGTGGGTGTCGGTGTTTCGCTACCTGAGCCGAACAGAACTGGCTGTGTGCATGCGGGTTTGCAAGGCCTGGTACAAATGGTGAGTAGACAGAGAGAGAGAGAGAGAAGTGGTGGTAGTTGTAATATTTTTCTTTCTCCAAGTACAAAATGAAACAAACTTTTCTCCTGTTTGTTTAAAGTGACGACAAACTTGTTTTTTTTTTTTTGTTTTTTTAAATATCTGAATATTAGGTTGCTTTGTTGTAGCAGTGTTACAAAAATAGACAATGGAAAATTGCAGAGAAGTACACTACCGGTAAAATGTTTGGAGACACTTGACTGAAATGATTCTCATGATCTTAAAAACTTTTGATCTGAAGGTGTATGATTAAATGCTTGAAAGCGGTGTTGTAGTCAAAAATATAATTGTGCCAACATATTCATTTCTTTCATTAGAAAACTAGCATTTTATTTACAAAAATTTTTTTTTTTTTTTTTTTTTTAAATGGATGACTCGGAGCAAAATATTCCGAAAAGCACCCAAAAAATGTCCAGCATAGGTGGGAACTCCTTTAATACTGTTTAAAAAGCATCTCAGGGAAATTCCTCAAGAAATCGGTTGAGAAAATACCAAGAATACATTTCTGGAAATTCTAGGCAAAAAGGGCGTCTACTTTTAAGATGCTGAAATATTAAATTATTTTGGATTTTTTTTTATCACAATATATTTCACATAGTTCCATTTGTATTATTTCAGTTTTGATGACTTTATTATTCAAAAATGTGTGTCGGGGGGGGGGATAAATAAAGAAAGTGGGTCTAAACTTTTGACTGGTAGTGTAGATCTTGTATGCCAACATAGAATTTCCATGCTGAATTGTCCACCTGTTTCATGATAAACCAGTGTTGAATGGTCTGCATTTGCATATTGGTGCCCATATTATAAAAATATTTAATTATGGAAAAATGTTGAGCTCTCAAGTGGCCTTTTCTTTGAGAGATCACAAGTTCAGGTCCTGATAATGACAGACATCCGTGGCCAAGAGTCCAAAAGATTGTTCCAATTGGGTAGTATTTGGGATGTCTATGTAGACAGGATAAAACACAGAAAAACAGATTAGTGTGCTTGTTGATACTGTATGTGTTAGCTCTCAACCTAGCTAGGAGGTGTGAATTTTCAGTGACCATATATTTAATTTCTGGTTAATGAAACAGGGTAGCTGAAAGCCCTTCTCTTTTAACCCTTTTTCTCTCTCTTTCTTTAGGTGTTACGATAAGCGCTTGTGGACTCGGATAGATCTCAGTAGATGTCGCTCCCTCACTGCTCAGGCTCTGTCAGCTGTTATTAAACGCCAGCCCGTTGCACTTGACCTGTCCTGGACACCTGTGTCCAAGAAACAGATCACCTGGCTTATCCACCATCTTCCAGGTATAAACACCAGGCTGATGCTATTTAGCAATATACACATACATGCCTAGAATGCTGTAGCTTCTCCATAAGCAACTTCATTTATTTATTTATTTATTTATTCATTTATTTATTATAAATATTGTTTTATTGGATTACAAAGCTGAAACATTTCTGTGCATATGCATACCAAGTTGCAGAATCCCATATTCGTGTAGTAATAAATTTTTCTCTTTGGCTTTGTTTGTCAGGACTGAAGGATCTGATCATGTCAGGCTGTTCATCATCATCTCTTTCGGGCTTGAGTTCTCAGAGCATCCCTTGTCTCCGCACGCTGGACCTGTGCTGGGCAGAGAGCATTAAAGACTCTCAGCTCAAAGACCTCATCGCTCCATCAGGTCAATTGCATGCACAACCCTTAGCAGCCCATGTTAAAACCAAATCTTCAGTAGTAATATCATATCAAGATGATCCAGCATGAAATAAAGAGAATAGGGCAAAAGAAAGAAGATGTTTCTTGCTGAATTTAACCTATAACTACTCTTTTACACGCTCTGCTTTAAACCATCTAGGTAGTGAAAATCGCAGCAGGCTGAAAGGCTTGTTAACTTTGCGGTTATCTGGTTTGGACGTGAGTGACTCGACATTGAAGCTGATAATCAAACACATGCCATTGCTGAGGAGGTTAGACCTGTCACATTGCCCTGTCCTTACAGACCAGTCAATCAGCCTGCTTACAGCCATCGGCTCCAACACACGAAACACTCTCAGAGAGATCAACCTCGCAGGTACACGCATTTCTTACATTTAACCTTGTCAGTATTGTGGTTAAGTGGACTTGACCTTATAATTCTATGAATTCTAAGGGCAGTGTAGATCATTACTCAGAAAGAGGAAATTAAACAAATAATAATCTGTAGCATGGTGCATCTGTTGTGTATCTATAATTTAGAAGCATTTTTGCATATGCGGTACCCTCCACTAATATTGGCACCCTTGGTAAATATGAGCAAAGAAGGCTGTGAAAAATTGTCTTTATTGTTTTCATCTTTTTGTTAAAAAAATTCACAAAATACTCTGCTTTCATGGATATCAAACAATTGCAAACAAAACACAGGTTTGTAAAAAAAAAATTTTTTAAATTCTTTTTTGCTAAATATAAGTGTGCAACAATTATTGGCACCCTTTTAGTCAATACTTTGTGCTACCTCCCTTTGCCAAGATAACAGCTCTGACTCT
>JANDJT010000169.1:8509917-8543619 GCA_024331685.1 Stegophilus panzeri | reverse complement strand
CTTGACCATGATGTAAGTGATCATGAACCGGACAACTGCCATTTCTGCACCTGCTGTTGTTCTCCTGGCAAGAGATCTGCAATTACAATGGCTTTTACACCTCTACTCTGTGCACTTTGCTTCTCTAGAACTCAATTGTATGGGAGCACTATTTGTATTGTTCTACTTGTATTGTTATATCGCTTTGCTTGTATTTCCTCATTTGTAAGTCGCTTTGAATAAAAGCATCTGCTAAATGAGTAAATGTAAATGTATTAATTTTATACAGTGTTCTTGAGAATTTGGGTTCTATGTGTCAACAATGCTATAGTGAAATAGTGTTACAGCACAATCATATGCCATGCATGTTAACATTTTCATTCAGATTCACATGGGAAGAGTGAGTCATCATTTTTCTTCTACTGCAGTTAAACGCTTACCTAATGTCCTTTCACTCAGTTTTGAACAACGTTGGAACTTGCCTCAATAGGTTGCTTCGGTTTCTGCATTCATATCAGTGCACATTTCTAGTTTTGTGCAACTAGTGATACAGATCTTTAAAGAGGAAACTATGAAACTAAAATATGAACCATCTGGGCTGAGAAAAAAAAAAACTTTTGTTAAATATCTTTTCAATTATAATAGTCATGCAAAATATAAACTGCTCTGGACATCCATGATACTCCCATCTATTAGGAGATAGTGCTAAGGCACTGTATTTGGTTACACAAAGGCCTACAGGGGAAAAACTATGATTAATAGATTATTTCAAGAGAGCACTGTAGAATATTTCCCATGTTTAATGATCGGTCTGACGGCATTGCCATTTGAAATGTCCATGTGTCTGAATAAGTTCCAGATTTGAATGAGCGTAAATCTACATTAATGTAAAAAAAAAGCATGTACAGTCATTTTCGTACATTTCTAACTCAGACGTGTGTTTTGTGCTCTAAACCTCTATAGCTTGTCCTTTCAGAGACCAGACTACTTTTCCAGAGGGAAAGATTTGTGGTTGTGTTACGGAACATAGACTCGGAAGTGTTTCAGTTTCTGCCTGATTGCTAATTAATGCCACAAAACCTTAGGAAGTGATTTAAGTAACTGGAATGACTTTGTTGTATTACTCCAACGTTGGTAAGCTGGACAACAAGCTTTAGTAAGACATTATTTCATGTTTGTTTCATCTTAACAACGTTACTGCTATTGTTGCTTTTGAATTGGGATTCCGTTCTTATATCAGCACATCTCTTTTATGTATATAATAAAACACTGGCATTTTCTTTTATTTCTCTCTCACCTCTGTAGACAGTTTATTTCCCTGCTCCTTGACTGTTAGAAGCTCTCTTGGTTGAGGAGCAAAGATAGAGGGCTGGGAAGTGGAGCAACTGATCTCCCGCTTCAAGAATGCTGCCCAGAGCATAAAAGGAAACAGTAAGGGAAAAGAAAAGGAAAAAGGCATGAGAAGAAGATGAAAAACTAATTTTGAGTTCTAATGTATTCCTATAAGTACTTTAAATGGAACCAGAAAGTGTCTCACTTGCCAGAGGAAAAAAAAAAAGCACTTCCTGAGGGTCTTTGTCTCTTCACATCTGAGACAGTGTGACAGTAAAAATCAGGGTTGAACTGGGAAAAAAAAGTGAACAAGCAGGGAGAAAGTGTAAAGTATGCAAATGGTGAGTGCCACAAAATATAATGTGTGTTAACTTGATACAAGATTTTAGTTCTGTGTCGTCTCATGTGGTTAGTGTGTTATTTTATGTAGCACTGTGGTCCTGGAGGAACGTTGTTTCATTTCACTGTGTACTGTACCAGCTGTATATGGTTGAAATGACAATAAAAAGCCACTTATCTGGAAGATGACGTTATTTAACTCACATTTCTGAATTTGACAAACCACAGCTCTGCTAGAACACTGACACGATTGTGGGCAACTTCTGACTAGAGGAAGACCTAAGCAGACATACCTCCTTACTGTGGAATAATGATCCTATGGTAATCAGAAAACACTGTAATCTGAAATCCATCCATCCATTTTCTATACAGCTTATCCTACATAGGGTCACAGGGGGAAACTGGAGCCTATTCCAGGGAACTTGGGGCACAAGGGGGTGGAGCACCCTGGACAGGGCACCAACCCATCACAGGGCACAATCACACACATTCACACACTACAGACAATTTAGAAATGCCAATCAGGCTACAGAGCATTTCTTTGGACTGGGGGAGGAAACCCTGAAGCACAGAGAACATGCAAACCCTGTGCACACAGGACGGAGGTAGTAATCTGAAAGAGCAATTATGCTTCAGTCTAAGGGTAGGCAATATGGCAAAAAATAATGGCAGCAAAATATTCGAGCTCAATAAAACATTTACATTTTTGCAAAAAAACCAAACAAACTTGTTTTCCTCAGTAATAATGGTTGTTCAGTGTTGTAGAAATACTAAAACCAATGTTCTCAGAAAGTCTACTCTAGTACTACTTATTATTTAGGATCAAATGTTTTGCTTGTCCAAATATGTGGTGTACTTATTTTTTCACATGACTGTAGATAAAATCAGCTGAAACTTGTAAAACGTTTCGATTTCCACTGGGTCACCTTGTGAAGAATGATGCCACACTAAATAAATGTACATCGGCAGTGCATCAATATCATCACAGATTCATTCATAATCACAAAGACAACACTGCACAAAATGAATAAACACAATAATAATGTCGACACAATTAGCAGGCTGAAATACACATACATACTCAAAAGAGAAGGTTTTGCCTATTTCTTCCAGCAGAATTCTCATTAAACAGGAAGGTTAGACGCCTCCAGTGAGTTGTATCGGGCCTTCTGTATCAAACACTGCACTATTATGAAATTTAGATGTGCATCTCACTTCTTTCAGGATGCTTCCTAGACGAATTGAATTATTTAGTCACGTGACGTCTGGGAAAAAAACAACAACCCCGACGCTATTTCCTGGACTAGGCGTGGCCTAGTAGGTGAGGGTGTGTGCTTAAGGAATCTGCATGAGCGATGCTATTACAAACAGACGCTGTAATGTAGATGGAAGCAGACTGAGGTTATAATGTAAAAAAAAAAAAAAAAAAAAAAAAAAAAAATTAAAACGAAATGTAAATACAGGTTTACATCAAGCTCTTCGAAAAGCCAGTACTTGTGTATAGGAGGTAGGGATGGGGAAATGAAGCCTCATAAAGCACTGAGGCTTTCCCTTGACAGAGAGAGAGAGAGAGAGAGAGAGAGAGAGAGAGAGATACGAATTTTTCCCTCTGATTCATTCATTTACCCATTAAAGTGTGGCAATAAATGCCAGTATGAACTAATATAATTCAATATGATGTAACAGTTGAATAATGCACACATATATGACTAACAGAGTTGCACATGAAAATTATTTGTATTCTTCATATTACTTGTATGACTGGGTATTTAAAAATGTAATTGAATAAGTTTGAATGAAAATCATTTATTTTGACATGGACAAAACGATCCATTCATATAAAGTGTGGGACTAAAATGTGAATAAGGACACTGTGATGGGATCATCTGGGTATTAAATGTGCTTATGAGACTTGGCAGTGATAGTGCTTGTGTAACTGTGGGAATGACAGAAAGGTGACAAAGAAGTTTTTAATTATTCTTATTGAGAAATAAGAGCTGTTTGAGAGTGTTGGGGTCTGTTGGAGTATATTTCTCCTCTTTGACAGTACTTAGGGAACACTGTTCACATGATACAGAGGAGGCTGGTGTACAAAGAAACTGCAATGCCAAAGTGTATACATTACCTAAACACAACCCAGTACAAAAAATCACCAAGAAAAAATATTTATAGAAAAAAATAACAAATAATTAGTGATGGATTTAAATGTAATGTATTTATTACCCAACTTTCAAAGTACAGTACTCCTCACAAACCAACCAACCAGACTGAGCCAACGTGATTGGACAGAAAGTGAGGCTTTGGTTGTCGTCGATCACGTGACTCTGTGAAACTAATACACGCCCTGAAACTAGAGATCGCAGACATCCTAACTCTCTCGGATGTTCCGGGAGCCTCCCGTATTTTCTCGGTAGGCGGGCGTTTACACTTTTACTCTCTCTCTCACACACTCTCACACCCACTCATACTCTCGCTCTCGCTCTCTCTCACACTCTCACACCCACTCATACTCTCGCTCTCTCTCATACTCTCGCTCTCTCTCCTCTCACTCACACACACACACACACACTCACTCACTCACTCTCTCTCTCACACACATACACACACACACATACACACACACTCTCCTCTCTCTCTCTCTCTCTCTCTCTCTCACACACACACACTCACTCACTCTCTCTCTTCAGTTCGTCCATCAGTTTGGTTCAGATTAGTTTCTGCTGCTTCATGGCAGTGTCTCTAAATAAAAATGAAAAACAAGTACAAAACGCACTTCACCCCAGACTACACTAAAGTGTACCCATGCATAATAAGGGTAAAAGACAACGACAGTGTAGCTCGCTGTACTGTATGCAACAGTGATTTCTCAGTTGCCCATGGTGGGGTAAATGAGTGTAAAAGACATGTTGAAGTATTTAATAGGTGTCATTCGTCCATCAGTAGCCTAGAGCTAACGTTATTTTAACTAGCTGCTATAAGGAGCTACTGTATTGATGTATAGGTGATGAGACCAGACTCCCTGTAGACATGTGTAAAGTAGATATTGAATATGAAAATGACTTCATGAGTGGAATAATACGTTAATATAATATAGTATAATATAATACGAAACAGTGTAAGTAAATATTTTAATGTCACATTTTCTGCATACACCAGAAAGCTATTTGCATTAGTGTGTGTAAATAGTAAATTGCAATAGGTTGTTAAATAAATAGTTGTGTTCTGTCATAATGAAATGATAATGAGCAGGAGCCTGTGAAGCCACCTCCCTGAAATGAGTTTTTACAGGTTGGGATGTCTGAGATTGTGTTGCATGCTTGATACGTGCCTCAGAGCTTCAGTGTCATACATACCTTCACCTATTTCCTTTAGCCAATCCCCATGTTTTTGTGTTATGTAAATGTTGGCATGCTCTGTTTTGTTTCTTGTTTGAAATGGCATGCAGTTATCCAGTCTGACGGGTTTAGGGTTTATTCAGTGAAAGGATATATAACTCTGCATGACAGGGTTCCTCTTGTTTTTCTGATGCTTTGTTATTATTATTATTTTAGTTGCTTGCCTCTAGTGCTGTGCGGTTTCGGATAAAGTTGGCTCACCTCGGGGCTCCACGTTCCCTTTTTAAATCTCAGGTGAGTATAATCTCAAATAAATAATAATGCAGGATGTCCCAAAAGTCTCCATACATAGGGGGAATGCGCAAAATGGCTTCCAACTTTTTTCATACTTAGTGTATATTATATATATTTTTCTGATATCTTTTAAGAATGCCTTTGATAAAAGAAGAATGTATTGATATCATTTTCATGGCTGGATCAGGAAGCTGTCGCAAGGTTGCGTTGGACATGCAATTACATGTATAACACCAGATTTGTTAACACAAGTTCATAGTGAATGGAAACGATGACTGTGTGTGATTACAAGGAAACGGCTATCATGTAGAGTAAATTAAGTTACATTTTGCTTTAAAAAAAAGTGTTAATTTCTTCTATGTAGGGAGAATATTGGGACACCCTCTACTTTGTAGTCTACATTGTCTACAGTTGTGTTTCCAAGCACTGTTTCATAGGCTGTGCTTTAAAATTCTCGAAACAAGGCTACACATTGAAACAAGATTTGCATGCAGTAAAGAAGCAGGTGTGTTATCTTGTTAGCCCACATTGCTTAAGGTTGGAGTTTCAGTTAAACTTCTCTGGTATGTCTTATTTTCTGCTTCCCAGATATGCCATAGTTATGTTCTTCTTTTATGCAAAGTCACTCCAAGTTGTGCAAACGCTTGAAAGTTTGCTTTAGATACAAAGTTAATCTAGCTTTCCTGAAGGAGCTCCGGTGTAAGGAAATATACATTTATTAATACAATATGCTATAGTACAAAAACAGGAAAAAAAAAAAGGAGAGATTCCTGCCTCTTGTTGTAAAGCTCTCTAAGTGATCATTTAGATGTCCTTGATCTACAGTTCAAATGACATGTACTACATCTTAAACATGCTATTCTTTTATGCACAGAAAAATGCAAGACATCTGGATCCTGCTCTTGGCTGTTCAAATTATGTGTAAGATTTTTTTTCCCCTTTTCATTTTATCTCATTCCTGTGCATTCTCAAGAATGGTCCAGAACATGCCTCTGCAAGGACTGCACTCCCTCTACAAAGATTATTCAGAGTACAATAGTACCACTTTCTCCTGTTTTTATATCGAAGCTAAGCAGTGTAAATGACTGATTTTAGGCCACGGGTTTACACCAATGTCTGGGAATTACAAATAATCAAATAAATGATTTACCAATGACTGCAAATAAAACTGTCTAATAAATGTTATCTTAATTGTAATAGCATATGGGCTGGTAGGAGTCCCAAAAGTACATTTTGAAGGTCTAGAGATCTTTATTTTTACTCCTCTCTTTCTCTCCTTAGACTCCTGTGCTTCCATTACACATCATGTAGAAATGATGTATGGCGACTCGCTGAGTATCATGCTGTCGATGGGGGCTGTGAAATTGCAGTTTGTCCCTGTGGATGAAACAGAGCCGAAAATCCTTTGGGCCAAATATCAGTCAGCCAAAAGGGGAATAGTATTAGGAAGAGATAATGGCAGGAGATTTGTCATTAATTCGATCACATTTGATGATCAAGGAACCTACACTGTGCGGAACATGTTGAACAGCAAGATGTCCATCCATTTATTGAAGGTTGTCAGTAAGTGAGCTTAGGCCTTTGTAAACATTCCCTTTTTAATGCCAGTTTTCTTTTTTTAACTCCTAGTTTTATATTTTCCATTATTAACTTGCTTTTATATGCAATGCTTCCTCTGCACAAACCTCCTATTTAAATGAGAATTTAATACTACCTCTGTTAATTGCTTTTGAAGCTAAAAGGATTTCCCAGGATTGTGTGGCTGGTGAAACATTTCGAATTCCACTGGGTCACCTTGTGAAGAATGATGCCACACTATATTTTTCAAACGAAGATTTTAATCTCACTCTGGTGGATCACGGCTCACCTGTAGGCAATTTACATCCTGACTACATGGGACGGATCCAGGTGACTAGCAACAGCATCGAGGTGCTCAATGTCAATGTGTCAGATGTGGGCAACTACACACTCAGTGATCGTCTAAATCGCAAAGTCAAGATCAGCTCTATGTACTTGGTTGGTGAGTTTCCACCTGAAATTTTTGAGTATTCCCAAAATGTATTTCTATAAAATCTAGAGTTCTTCTTTTTATAATTAATTGGAGGAGCACATCTGGCAGGAACTGTTTTCCTGATTAGTAGTTCTGTAGATTATTAATAAAACAAATTGATGAAAGTATCTGAAAAAGTTAAAATGATATAAGTGAAATAATAATAATAATAAAAAACTTATGTTACAAAACCATTTCTCTGCTTTTGATTCTCAGTTTCCTCTACCAGCCCAGAAAATAGCATCACGTCAGTGCCAAGAAACATGACTAGCCACATGACTCTACCCTTTTAGCTTCAATAGAGTACTTTTAAAAAAAATTTTTTTCATTTGTCTGCTATGGAATCCCTAATGCATTTTTTTTCTTTCTTGTTTATCTCATGATCATGACCTTATTTTCTCATGATCTTGACATAACAAAAAGCAGTTTTCTCACAATGTAATTTTATCATGACAAAACCTTGTGTCTTGTAAATGGGACTGGTGTTGCATGCACGTTGGCATCTTCACCATCTCCATCACAAACTTAATAATTGCCTGCTGTAGAGATGGACCTTATCTCCACATTAAGAGAGAGAGGCGTTGCCTTCTCAAGTGTCAGCCACTAATGTGGAAGTCATCAATCACTGACAGACATAGAGCTATTTCAGCTTGAGTGAGTCCCTGATCAAAGTAAAAACTAATTTGTTCAGCCATAATGCTGCCTCCAGAACAATCAAAACATGTTGGTATGTCGAGTACACAGAAAAATTAAGTTGTGATCACGAGAAAAAAAGAAAGAAGAAAGAATAAGGCAATTGCACGAAACCGTTTTGCACGTCTTTCACGGTGAAGTTTATTGGTAAATGTGACCAGCTGTATTCTTGTTTGATGCATGTGAATCGAAGAGGGCTTTGGCTGAATGCAAGTTGTGATGACGTCACATGATGCGTCTTGGCCCAAATCTGCAGTAAATCTGCAGTAATTCTGAAACATATTGCGAAATTTGCTTGATTTTGCATTAATTTCTGCAATTGCAAAATCAGAAAGGACTGCTTAGGGCTTCTGTAGTCTTCTGTAGTCACCTATCAGTAAACACACACAATAGCATGTTTTAGGAGGTGAGAGGAAACTAGAGAACACAAAGGAAACCCACACACACGGGGAGAACATGGAAAAATTCTACAGGTTTCACTCATAATAGCAGTCAACAGTATTATTATTTTTTTAAAGTCAAGATAATAAAAAGAATTACACACACACACACACACACACATACATATATATATATGTATGTATGTATGTATGTATGTGTTGTATATATTGTGTATATGTACTATGTGCTTCTTCCCCAACCTGGTGCAACAACACTGAAGCACACAATTGTATAGGATGTCTTTGTATGCTATAGCAGTAAAATTTTTCTTCACTAGAACTGTGAGGCCCAAACCTGTTCCAGCATGACAATGCCCCTGTACACAAAGCGAGAGCTTTGATTTAAGAGCTTTAGAATTACCAGTGATTGACAGTGGGTATGTGTAAAACACTTCACAGGAAAAGAAAAAGGCTAGATGACTCCAAAGACAAAATACAATCTGCAAGAGCCAGTAAGATAGGAAGATATTTAAAATTCTTGTCAAACTGTCTTTATTCTAACATTAATATAAAATTAAATAAGATCTCACTAATGTTCATGATGTTAAGAATGGAATTTTATAAACAAGCAAATGTAATGGTCTATAGGTAACTGACAGGGTTCATCATCTTCCATATCCAATTCCCCTCTTTTGAGGATTTCAGTTTGTGTAATAATTATGTTTGCCCACCTCTCTCTCTCTCTGTCTCTGTAGATCATCAGCAACATCAAGGGATTAGTACAGGTCCTCTGACAGCTCTGTTGCTGTTGCTCGGTATACCACCCTGTATTTGCTGCTGCTTTAGAAATAAGAATTGTAAAAAGCGAAGGCAACCCACCACCAACACCACTGTTGTGAAGTTCGACAATCAAGTTAATCCACCTGGACCTCCACCAGCCTACGTCAATCCTCAGGCTCCTGCAGGCCCCCCACCGGTAACACACCAGCACACAACACAACATAGGATTGTGTAAGAGTCATGTTTTTTTATTTCTCAAATCTCAATTGCTAGCCCTACATTTGAGCCAGATTATGCATGAGTGTAAGTGCAGGTGTGCACCAGAGAGGGTATAAACAGGATGTGAAAACCACAGCATTGTCTCGCTGCCTTTGTTTTGTCTAATCCTGTCCAATATTATGTTTACAACATGTATGTGAGTTAAATTCCCAAAGATTTCCTATCCGCTATTATGGATGGGTGTTAGTGTTAATTTGCTAACCCATGACAAGTGACGTTGGCGCACCCTCATGGCCACAGAGATCGCGGCCTATGTTGCCCAGCCAATCCTGGGTTGAACTGAACCATGGCATGTTTACCCCTACGATGCCATTTGTTTGGTCAGTGTGTGAACTGACAGATATTTGTCCCTTCTCACATACTCCGTAGCCAATGTGTCATTATTTTTTATTATTATTTCAATTTTTATTTTTGTATTTCACTCCGGATTTGGACAAGACAAACAAATGAATTGCATACTTTGGTCTTGTCTGTTTAACAAAACCTTATTGGACTTTGGATTTTAAAGCTGTTAGCAGGGTTATGCTTCCTGTTTTTTGCATAATTGATGTGCTTGTGACTGACAGCATTTTTCTTTATCATATAGAATATGTGAATTTTGAGTTTGAGCTTCAAAGCAGTCTGTCCCTATTTTATGATAAAAGGTGTAATAGTGGAGGGATGAGAGAGAGGATGAGAGTAATCAAGGAGATCCCTGCATGATCTTCAGACTCAGACATGAGTGATGCCATTCTCAGTCAGGCAGCAGAGATTTCAATGTTTTGATAGTTTGTTTTTTTTGGTTTTTTTTACACTCCTACCTGTTAAAGGGTTAAAAAATATAACTTTAAATGGTTATTTATTTAAATAAAATAAGTACAAAGTAAGTTAAAAAAAAGAAAAAAAAAAGAATGTTGTATACTAAACCCCATCTAACAGCAGTAGATGGAAAAAATGTGAAACAATTACCCATTACCTAAAGAAACAACAAAATCCATTAAACAAGTGTTGAAGCTTGTATAGCCTTACAGTACCTGTGCTACTGATTTACAGGGCTATACTCCTCCCTACCCTGCTGTAGGTGAGAGTATTGTTCACCCACCTCCTAATCCCATATTTCCTCCTCAACCACCCTTCAGGGGATATGCTGCCACATCGCCTGCTATGCCCCCTAAACCTGTAAGACACACACACACACACACACACACACACAATTTATTTCCTTGTTCACATATATTTAAATTCTGTAAATAAAAATAGTGCAAAATGACTTATTAATGGATTTATCTATTGTGTTTTTAGGACTTTAACCCTGAATGCAGCAACCAGAATCCCCTTTACCCTCCTGCATCCAGCTTTCCTCCAGTTCAGCCTCCTCAGTGGAGTGATGGTCCCTATAACCAACCTGCTCCAGCTGTACAATTCTGTTTCATCCATTGATATATTTATTTTACTCTGTTCCCTATTGCATTCTGTCCCTCTTTTATGCAGTTCTCACTTGTCAGATTAAAATATGTACATTATGAATTCTCTCTCTTTTGTGGCTGGGTTTGCAGGGTTTTGCTCCAGTGATGTATAATGCTCCTGCAGGCCCTGAGCCAGTCAAAGGGGAAATAACTGCTACAACTCCACTACTCACACCTCCACAGGCCGAGGTACCTCCACCATTACTTCATTTCCATTTCCATTTCTTTTATTACTCTAATATGATTTAACAATGAACTCTGTACTAAAGAGTGTTTGTTCATTGCCCTTTTTACCATACATGAGCATTAAGGATGGTTGAAGATACCCTTCCAGATGGGTAATGAACCACAGACCGTTATGTAATCTATGTATTGAAGATGGTAATGGTGCCATAGTATTGACATTTATGATGTATTGGTGATTTCCATGATAGTGATGGAGTCGAAGGTTTAGAAGTAATATAAAAATCAGGTTTAATAATTATTCCTTCTCTCTGTGTTCTCACCCTTCACTAATATGTATCTGATCCTCTTTCCCTCATCATATTAATATTGTTCATCTCCTCTACTAGGTGGCACAGAATCCAGCTCCGTACACTGCCACTAATGTCCTGAACTCCTCGGACTCCACCGTCTAGTTCAACACAAACAAGGGAAATGACTCAAGCTCCAACTTCTTGTAGTTTCTTCTCCCTCTCGACTATTATTGTAAACACAAAAAAGATTCACAAGAGTGAAAAGGTGCTGATGCATAGGTTCATACTTGGTCATTTGCAAGTAGTCATTTCAGGATATAAAGGATGGTTTAATGAACTGGTTAAAACTTGCAATGAAATGTAGTATTGTCTTTTCTAACACAAGGATGTTTCAGGTAAATTGAGATTTAAATTGCATTTTAAAACACTAAGTGGAGTGAGGAAAAAAGAAAGGCTATAATGGATTAATGAGTGGATGCCTGGACACCTCACAAGTATTGTTAAATGATGCATTCGTAACCAGTGGAATAAGATAGACTGGGAACTTGGGCTTAATACTTAATGTCCTATGCAGGTTTTTTTTTTTTAACTTAGTGTACTATGTGGATGTGGAGTGATGTGAATGGTTTTTTTTAAAACCTCAGTTATGTTGTTAATGCAAGCAGTAAATTATAAAATGGTACTTACCTTTTAGTGGTGTTTTTTTTTTACCTTGATTTTTACATAATCAATTCAAATTGAACTTTAGAAAAGATTGGTTATGAATTCGGAAAATAATGAAGATTTCATGTTTCTTCATCATTCTTGATGTGATTGTGTAAAGAAATAAATTAAAGAATGTTACTTAGGCCAACATCTGAATATAGTCAATATACAGTAGCCAATTGTACTTAGAAACACAGGCTGCTTAAAACAAAAGACAGTTTTGTACTTGAGCGCCACCAAGTCATAGTTTTATGCATACACATACATAGACGCTGCATTGGCCCGTTGTTGCGATATACCAACATGTCCGCCATATTGATCCGGGCAAGACAGCCCTATAAATACAAGTAAACTGGGCAGCTGCGTTTTTTCTGTATAAAAAGCACAATAACATTTACATTTCTCAAACTATTTCAATGGTTTATGATCTACATGGAGTACAAAAAAAGTAGTTAGACTTGGAAAATGATTCACTGTCATAAGGAATTGTGAAAACACACGCTTGTCAATCACAGATTTGGCATATTTTTCTTGGTTAATAAATGCTGAGATGTCCCTAATGCAATATAATGTAATGTACATGAAATGTGCATACAGTTTTATGTGTGACTGTGAATGCATGTGTGCACCAGAGAGTATTTTATGTGCTAACTTTGTGTATGTCATCTAGGAAACTGGTATTTCTCCCTGAGATTGATTATGTGGAATATTTCAGGAAGGACTGAGTGGATGAATTTAAAGCTTTTCACTTGTATTCCCCCAAAGCAGATATTATATGGTCAACTTTTTTGTGATCTAATCGTATCCAATTGTTGTTATTGTTATGTTTACAATACTGCTATGATTTAAACTCTTAGGATTTCTAGTGCACTGCATGTTTTTATTAACTGGTAACCCAGAGATTCCAGAGACACATGCCTGCCCCCTGCTTCTCTTTGAAGCTGGAAAAATGCTTGGTCCCAGCTACACACCACCAACCATTGCTGTAAAGTTTCAGTTTTACAGAAGACAAACAATGGCATACCAAGTTGAAATATGTTGGTGCACCAATAAACAGGGCTTGAAACTGGGCTTACTTTTAGTGTTGTCTTCTGTGGAAAGCATGAAGCAGAACAGCAGTGGGCCTCTCAGGTACTCACTCCATGTAGTTTGATGAACATTTGAAGGCTTTCTAAACAGTGCCCACCCATCTAGATGGTGTCCTAAATAGCGGCTTTGATTCAAATCAAAACAATAGACATTATTTTACCGCAGATAGTCAGACAAGCCATTCTTGTCCCTTCTCTTGGCCAAAGTATTGTGTTTTCTGTCATTTGGACTAGGCCAACAAACTAATTGCATCCTTAGGCTTACAACATTGTTTGTATGATGAATCCTTATTGGACATAAATGCAATATAATAAAACTGCTGTTTTTAAATTATTTGCAACATTGTGCTTTTTTAATATTGATAGGCTTTTGCAAAATAATGCTTTTATTGTCTCTGCATGACAACACTGCCACAATATCTAATGATGATTACTAGATCTGCACACCTTTACGCAGTTTGCATAAATCATCCTAATACAATTTATCATTCAAAAATAGGGCAGAAGATGAGCCAGTTGACATACAGTGCCCTCCACTAATCTTGGCACCCTTGGTAAATATGAGCAAAGAAGTGAAATATTGTCTTTATTGTTCAACCTTTTGATCTTTTGTTAAAAAAAAAAAATCACAAAAATACTCTGCTCTCATAGATATCAAACAACTGCAAACACAACACAGGTTTATATATTAGAAAAAAAACTTTGTTAAATATACATGTGCAACAATTATTATCCATTTGGCCATTCATACACAGTACATTTAATCATACACATAGAATGCCATACTCTCCAAACTAATCACACCACTTGGTTGTTGTGAATGTCTATTGTTTTCTGCACCTTGTCACGTCTTTTGCACTGAAGTCTTTTGCTGCTGTAGCACTCAAATTTCCTCTCACGGAACAACAAAATACATTTTCCATTTCAGCGGTAGTGATGGAGTATGAGGTTTAGAGGTAACATAAACATCAGGTTTAAAATGATTCCTCCTCTGTTTTTTCACCCTTCCCTAACCTTCCGTATTTCTCTTTAAGTATCAGACCCTCTTTCCCTCATCACATTAATTTGGCTCATCTCCCCTGCTAGGGAACGCATCCTCCAGCCCTGTAAACTGATGCTAATGTCCTTAACTCCTTGGATTCCACTATCCAGTTCAACATCAACAAGGGAATGGACTCATGTGCTATTTGAGTACAGTCTACTTCCTGTATTTCTCCTGCCTGCCTTTTATTCTATCTCACATGCCTGTTAAACACTGAAAAACAAGACACTCTTTCAGAAGAGTGTAAGTCTATCCATATCTTCATCATCTTGCCCTGGAATTTTTATGTACTCTAGCCTCCTCTGTGAGAGAATATTGTCACAAGCACTTTCACCGCCCAGTTCACAAGCACTTCAGCTGACCATTCCACAATAATCTTCATTTATTTTGATCATGTATGCAAAACTATATGCTGATATAGGAAAACCCCATGTGAATAAGGCTGCATGTGTTGGTCAAAGCTGATTCATAAAATTTGTTACAGTACAAGTTAATTCGTCCCATTTATAAATGGATTCACTGTGTAAGTACTACATCAACCCTGACAAATGAAAAACATTATTTTTTTTTATTGCCTTTATGGTTTTCAGAGTACAAAGTGACTGATTTATTACAAACAATAAAAAAAATCATGGCTGTGTCCTCTGGGACGCAAAGGCAGCATTTCAACCTTTTGACCACAAGATGTCAGTAGTGTGCAGCGTGTTGTAAAGCTTCGAGTAATGAACCATTTCACGATACAGTTGAGGAGAAAACCTCGGTGCTTCGTAAAGCTTCATTTCACAATTACTACTAGTATCTACCAAGATGAACATATGTAATAAATAAATAAATAAAAATTAGGAGTGTTACCTGCCTGTGTCATCCTGCTCTCAACCAGCGCGCCCAGTGTGTATGGGGGTCCGGATGATGTGGGGTCGGGGCTGGACGGATACGAGGTGGGGATTGGGTGGGGAGTTTACTCAGTTTCTGTGCAAAAGGAGTTTTCCCTATTCCTTTCATCAGAAGTCCCATTAAACATGTTCGTTAAACGCCTCCCACGAGTTGTGTCGGTCATTCTGAAATAAACACTACATGAATTATGAAACATTTGAATCTAGATGTGCATCTCACTTCTTGAATTGCACCTCCAAGCTGAATCTTTGAATTTTTTTACTCACGTGACTGCCAGAAAAAATATTGACGCCATTTTCGGGACTGGGCGTGGCTAGGGGTGTGTCCTGTCGGGTTGCGTGAGAAATGTTATAACAAACAGACGCTGTAGATTACATCTAGACGGAAACAGACGGAGGTTATGTTTGGTAGTTATGTATTAAATACATATAACATGCAATTACTGCCATCTTTTCATTCAGTAATTTTTCAACAAAAATAAACAAAAATTACAAGAAACCCGAATGCAGACATCAAGGTCTCCGAAAAGCAAGTATTTATGGAGTAGGCGGTCTCCCAGACCCTACTTATTTCTTTATGTTACTTGTTCGTGCTGGAAATGTTGGCATGCTCCATTTTGTTTCTCTGCTTTTTAAATGATTTTCATTCTGCACGTCTGACTGTATTTCTGATGCTTTATTATTATTATTATTATTATTATTATTATTATTATTATTATTATATATTTTTAGTCGATTGCCTCAAGTGTTGCGCGGTTTAGGATACAGTTGGTTCCCCCTGGCACTCCATTCATCAAGGAAAGTAACCCTTTTCCCGCATCTACTTAAGAAAAAAATTAAATCTCAGGTGAGTTTAAACTCCAATACATCATACTGCTCTGTAGTCTCTGTCTCACAAGAGTACCAGAAAAAAAAAAAGGAAAAGAATAGAATAAAAATAGACTCAAAGTTGGAATGACATGCATATTTTAGTGTTTTTTTATTTTCTATTATCTTAGATTTATTGATTGTTTTATTGGTTGATTTATTAATTTGTTTAGCATTTGTGCTAGAACAAGTCCTCCATAGTAACATGGAAAAACTTATTTCAGTGAGGGGGTTTCACCGGCAGACATCCCAACTTTCCCGGAAGTCCGGGGATTCTCTTACATTTTAAAGATGTAGTTAATTATTTGGGAGTAAAAGTATCTTTAAATTCAAATATGGTTCTTACAGAAATTAATTTAAATCCCATTAAAGATGTAATTAAAAAGAAGTTCAATTCTTGGTTGGTGAAAGATTTGTCTCACTGGTTGAGTTTTACTGTCAAAAGCAGAAGGTCTATTAAGAGTTACTTATCTCTTCTCTGTAAGTCATATGTTCCTTTATTAGATAAATTATTATATAATTTCATATGGAAAATAAATCACATAATTAAAAAGGAGGTTCTAAGAAATAAGATTAGTGATGGAGGTCTTGGAGTTGTTGACATTACCCTATTTAACCATGTGTTAAAAGTAAAGTGGTTATAAAGATTGGTTTAAAAAAAAAAAAACAAACTCTATATGGAACATATTTCCTAATTTTGTTTTTAAGAAAATGGGAGGTATTGAATTTTTGTTATAGTGCCCCTTCTCACTTTGTATACTAGCCATTAAATTAGCAAAATTTAACCAACAGGTTTTATTATCGTGGTTACTGGTTTACAAACCTAATTTTTCACCTTGCTGTTGTTTTATTTGGAACAATCAGATTATTATTTACGGAAATAAATCTTTTTTTTTTTTTGAGAGACGGTATTTAAATAACATCTATATTGTTAATCAGCTGATGGATGACAATCATCAGTTTTATTCCTTTTCAGAATTTTCCAGAAAATTTGATTTTGGGGCTTCATTAAATGAATATAATATTGTATTCACCGCCTTCCTAGTGGTATAAAAACTCTCTTGAAAGGAGAGCAAACCTATAGTCCTATTTTTTTGTATAACACTTCTGTTTCAATTGAAGGGATTTTGATTACTGATGACAAATTCAATAACCACTTTGTTCACAATCATATTAACAGAAAAGCTATTCTAGCATAATTTTTTTAAATGGATGGAGTTATACAGTGTTAATTGGAGTCTGGTCTGGTCTGGTCTTTTCCACACAAATATTTATTAACAAACAAGATAAAAGAAGGCACATTTAAAATATTACATAGATCCTACCCTTGTAATAGTGTACTCAATAAGTATATCCAAAACAAGGAAAATAAAAGCACTGCACTGAATTTGCATAGGTCTATAATAGAGGCTCTCCAACATGGCCGATCAGGAGGAATCACGACAGGAGAGTGGTTCTAACCATCTAACTGCATCATTGTAACAACATCTACAAGAAAATCAGTTACTAATCAATCAGATCACTGGTCTATAATAACAGTGCACTTGTGACTCATAATGATGCTGGTTTTCTGTTAATGTTGTTACATTGATGCTGATGTACACGAGTTTGGTACAGTATGACTTTGTTCCCACCCTGACTGTAAAACACAACATGATAGGTTAGAGCGAGACCGTGCTACGATTGGTCAGTGCACTGTGGATGTTAACCGATAATGCGACTAAAATAGGAATACTCCACATGTCTTAATTCAATTTGTTTTATTTCGAGTATAACTTTAGTCGGATTAAGGTAATCAAAAATAGCTGTTTACATGGTAGTTTCTTAATCAGAGTATCGTCTTAATCTGGTTATTATCAGATTAATTTTTATCCATGTAAACATACTGAGTATAGCTCGCTGTAATGTATGAAGCAGTGATTTCTCAGTTGCCCATGGTGGGGTAAATGAGTGTAAAAGACATGTTGAAGTATTTAATAGGTGTCATTCGTCCATCAGTAGCCTAGAGCTAACGTTATTTTAACTAGCTGCTATAAGGAGCTACTGTATTGATGTATAGGTGATGAGACCAGACTCCCTGTAGACATGTGTAAAGTAGATATTGAATATATAAATGACTCCATGAGTGGAATAATACAGTAATATTATAATATAATATAATACGAAACAGTGTAAGTACATATTTTAATGTCACATTTTCTGCATATACCAGAAAAGCTATTTGCATTAGAGTTTTAAATAGTTGCAATATGTTGTTAAATAAATAGTGTGCTGTCATAATGAAATGTCATGTCCTTGTTCATACATATTTGGTGCCTGTGTGCGGGTGGGTGGCACGCAGTGGCCGGTAAAGCTACCTCCCTGAAATGAGTTTTTGCAGGTTGGGATGTCTGGTATTTGAACTGAAAACAGCGAGTTGTGTCGGTCATTCTGAAGTAAACACTACACTAATTATGAAACATTTGAATCTAGATGTGCATCTCACTTCTTTAATTGCGCCTCCAAGCTGAATCTTTGATTTTTTTTTTTACTTGCATGACTGCCAGGAACAATTTGACGCCATTTTCTGGAATGGGCATGACTAGGGGTGTGTTCATATAGAGCTGCATGAGAAATGTTATAACAAACAGACGCTGTAGATTGAAACAGACTGAGGTTACTTATAATAGTTATATATCAAATACATATTGCATGCAATTGCCGTCATCCTTTCATTTAGTAATTAAAAAAAAAAAAACCCAAAAAACAAACAAAAAGAGCAAGAAACCTGAATGCAGACATCAAGGTCTCCGAAAAGCAAGTACTTATGGTGTAGGAGGTCTCTCAGACCCTACTTATTTCTTCTGGCCAGTCGCCATATTACTTGTTTGTGCTGGAAATGTTGGCATGCTCTGTTTTGTTTCTCTGCTTTTTAAATGATTTTCAATCTGCACATCTGACTGTATTTCTGATGCTTTATTATTTATTTATTTATTTTTTTCAAGGAAAGTAACCCTTTTCCTGCATCTACTCCAGAAAAAAACTAAAGCTCAGGTGAGTTTAAACTCCAATAAATCATACTGCTCTGTAGTCTCTGTCTCACCAGAGTACCAGCGGTACTTTTAGTGTTTTTTATTTTCTATTATACTAGATCTGTTGATTGTTGTATTGGTTGATTTATTCATTTCTTTAGCATTTGTGCTAGAACAAGTCCTCCATAGTAACATGGTTTCAGTAGGAAAACATTAATAATCATAGAATTTTGTTTTATGTCTAAAATCTTTTTCTCTAAGAAATCAAGATGGATGCAGAATTTTTCAGTTAAATGTATTTGAACTGAAAAATGGTATTTAAGGAATGTTTCCTTTTCCATTCAATCAATTAAATAAAAATACAAGCCAGTTCTTCACAATCTGGGACTTTTAAAAAACCAGTAGGTCATCTTTTTGTTTAGCTAATGAGAGAAGAATTCTCATTTTCTGATAATTAAACAGCTCATCAGATGAAAAATGCAACATTTGGCACTTTTCATTGTTCTTCAGCTTAGGTCTCTGTAAGAACCCTATAAGCTTATATGTAGAACTCTACAACAAATCAAACAGTGTCCCAAGAATTTTTTTTTTTTAAACAACACACTTAGTTTTGTATGTTAACCTAAAATTAATTGGAAGGGGTATTTAAGACCAGAGTGATCTCATGACCCACTGATGCCATCTGTGCAAATCTATAGTAGGGAATTTTAAATTCTAGTGACCAATTTGCAATATCTGATTTGTAAATCCATTTTGTCATGTTACCAGTAATAAGCTATTGGATATTCCATTACATGCATAAATCATCATGATGAATACAAATAGCCTTTTACAATTTGTCAGCATATGTAGCTAGGGGAATACAGAGACTACTATAAGATTATGTAGTAAAAAAGATTCATACTATGCAAAAACATGTCACTTGACTAATAGTTAACATGTAAAGACAGTGAAATTTTAGTAGAAGTTACAAGCCCTTGTTCTGAACTCTAAAGAAATCAGGCAGATAATTGTTTTTGAAAACCCCCAAACCATTATATTTTTTTTCCTACTCAATTCCAGTTTTGGACCAGTCCAGACATGATGATCTAGCCTCCACACGACTACATTGTGCTGCATTGTTCTTAATTGGCTTCACCTTTAACGTCTCACTCTTTCATTCACAGAAAAATGCAAGGCTTTTGGATCCTGCTCTTAGCTGTTTATACTATGTGTAAGAAATTTTGTTTCACTTCCTCACATTCTCATGCATGCCCAAAAATGATCCAGAATATACTTCTACAAAGATTGCATCACTCAAGGTACAATAGTATCACATTCTCAAATTTGAATGAGAAATTACAAATAAAAATATAGCTGCAAGCAGCAATTATCAGAGTTCAATAAGTTTAGGGCCCTTAAAGATGCTAAAAGGTATTACTTAATATTTTGCAATCCTGTAAGCACCTAAATTGAACATTGCTGCTGAACATTGATCAATCAGTGGCGGCTGTATTTTTCAAGTTTTACAATTGTCCTCATATATGCCGATTGGACCTTGGACAAGGACAATTCTTGCAAGATTCATTTATCATGTGTATTGAACCAGTGGTTCCACATTTAGTGCCAATTTCATGATTTGTTTTGTTATAGCGCCACCAACTGTTCACAATCAGTATTTTTTTAATCTGTCTTCAGATTGAGCTGATACATAAGTATCCCAAGTTTGGTGAAAATATCTCATTCGGTTCAAGAATTATAGCCAATTAAGTAAGAGTGGTCACGCCCACTCCAAACGTTTTGCTGTACCCTTGTAAAGGTAAAATAAAAGTTCAACGTTTTTTGATAATTATTGATCCAAATAGTCCAAAGAATTGTCCTGCAATAGTTTTATTTCAGCTGAGCGAAAAACCTAGGACTAGTTCACAAAAGTTGGTTTTTAAAATAATGTCACATATTTAACAAACTATTTGATTGACAGCAGTTGTCCTACAGGCAGAGTTGTTCACAACGAGGAGGTCTAACATATGCTATAAAGAACGTGTATGTCCAAAACATCAGATAAAATACAGTCATTTAAAAACAACATTTATTCAGCCATTTTCAGGTATTTTTACTATAATAGCGAAAATTGCGACTAAAGGAGGTAGAAGGTAGAGACAGTGAGGGGGACGAGGGGAGAGAAATAGAAAACTGGATAAAGAAATGGTCAGAGGTGTTGAGAGGAGTAATAAGAAGATTTTGTGTGGTGCAGTTACGTGTGAGGATGAGGTCAAGCTGTTTGCCGGTTTTGTGAGTTGCTGGGGTGGTGAACTGCTTGAGGTCAAATGTGGGAAGGAGTGCAAGAAAGTCAGCTGCATGTGGCTTGTCTAGGTGAATGTTGAAGTCACCGAGGACTACAAGAGGAGTTCTGTCATCCAGGATGGTGGACAGTATCATGTCAAACTCTTCAATGAACTTCCCCAGTTGACCTGGAGGACGATAAACAAGAAGAAACTGCATTTTGGCAGGGTCAGTAACTGTAACAGCATGAAATTCAAAGGACGTGTAGGAGCAAGGGGGAGAAAGACACGTAAATTTCCATGTTTTGGAGAGAAGCAAACCTGTACCACCCCTTGTCTGTTGGGGCGCGAGGTATGGGAGAAGATGAAGTTGGAGGCTAGGGCAGCGGGTGTGGCAGTGTTCTCAGTATGGATTCAGGTCTCAGTCAGAGCCAGCACACTGAGGTTGGGGTGGATTGCAAAGGCAGGAATGAAATCTGCCTTGTTGATGGTAGATTGGCAGTTCCAAAGTCCGATAGAGAACGAGAAGGAATCTGCAGAGGCCACATAACAGAGAGCGTAGGTTGTCCAAGTTGCGTACTTGGAGTGTGCCGTGGTCTGCGCCTGTGGTAAATAACAGGGATAAACTGATGACACATGTTAGTGTGTAAATGGGTAAATGGGTAAACAGCAAGGGAAAGAGAGGAGGAAAAGCGGGAGAGACGGAGAAAAGTATACTTAGCAGCGTGAGTGGTGTCTTGTCTGTGTCCTTGCTCAGTGGACTCGCACAGATTACATGAGCTCGGTCTTCATACGACAAGGGCTGACGCTTTCGCCTCAGCGTTTCGTAGTTCTTAAGTACTGCTGTGGGGTGCTTCATAGCTGAGCACGCCTCTTTAATTAGCAAAACAAAGTGTAATCGTGTGAACGAGTCACTCCTGACCGAAACCAAATATGAATATAGGAATTAGCTCTAATCTACAATGTGTAAACAGCTCATAGCAACAAGAAAGCGCAGTTAAACCTTCTATCTGACAACCGATGCTAAAACTAGTTTCAACTAAAAATCAAGAAAGAAACACTTACCAGCTACTGTTCGCCTGGGTGAATAATCGCTTTTGCTTAGCACTATGTTATGGTAGGATTCATTATGTAAATATTTTGTAAATCTCTCTTTCTCTCTCTCTCTCTCTCTCTCTCTCTCTCTCTCACTTTCTTCCCCATCACCCCCCCCAGACTCCAGTGCTGGTAACACTAACCTACCTAAGACCTATCATGAGGAGCTGATGTTCGGAGATCAGCTTAGTATCCGGCTGCCGGCTGAGGCTCAGAGTTTGGAGTTTATCTCTGCGACTGCATCACACACGGATGTTCTTTGGTCCAGATCTTCCATAACTAAAAGGGGAATAATAATAGGAAGAGATTCTACCAGAAAATTTGCAATTCTTTCTGTCACATTTGATGATCAGGGAACCTACACTTTGTTTAACTACTGGAGCAAAAAGATTTCCATCCATTTATTGAAGGTTTTCAGTAAGTGATTTTAAGTTTTAATTGACTTTCGATTCTGTGTTAACATGTGTTTGAGTCATGATGTAGAAAGTGGTATTATGCATAAGTGTGGCACACAATTAATCAGTAATTACCTTGTGTGCCTATGGTTCTATATGCTGACCAGTCATGAAAGCTGATTGGTTGTTGGAGTTTTGTATCTGTCTGCGTCTCTAAGCGTTCCACGGGTTTAAACAAATTCAGAATATAGTTCAAAGTAGTCTGCTTCCTGCTAAATCTCAAGTGTAAACAATAAAATGTTAAATAATAAAGTTTATAACTCAATTTAAAATAAACCTAAAGCATCTACAATTCCATGATTGATAGAATTGTGGATTTAAACACTGGTTAAATAGAAATTCTTTGATACAAGAGTTACTTTATACTGCTAACTGCAAATGCTTCATTAGTGCTTTCAGTGAGAATTATACTTGGTTTATAATTGATCATGCAAATATTCTTTTTTCCCCCACGTGTTATCTTCTATTTATTATTTTTACTGCAAAATATGGAACTATTCTTTGATCGAACTGCCTGACATTCCCCCTTCCAAGGGTGCGAGTCTGGCAATTATCTCTGTAAAATCTGTAAATTTCAGTGTGGTTCATGTGACACGGTCCCTACTGAACCTCCTCACGTTATGCAAGAGTCTGTGCATGAGGCCTTGAGGTGCTTAGAGAAACAGGCTTATAGAAGTGTAAATCATCCCTAACATGGGAGTTTTCTTTCTTAACTTTTTCCTTCGCATTTTTCCATGACACATTTTTCTATGTACAACAGGTACACTATCCTTTGTACAGACATCCTTTTTAAAACTACCTCTGTTAAATGTTTTAAAAGCTAAAAGAGAGCACCAGTATCGTGTGGCTGGTGAAACCTTAAAGATTTCCCTGGGTGTTCTGTCGAAGAATGATGCCACACTACATTTTTCAAACGAAGATTACAACCTCACTCTGGTGGATCACGGTTTCCCTGTGGGCAACTTAAATCCAGAGTACATGGGACGGATCCAGGTGACTAGCAACAGCATCGAGGTACTCAATGTCAATGTGTCTGATGTGGGCAACTACACACTCAGCGATCGTCTAAATCGCAAAGTCAAGATCAGCTCTATGCACTTGGTTGGTGAGTTTCTACTTTGAATTTCTGAATATTTCCAAAAATATTTTAGAAAGTCTAATGTTGTGTTTGTTGGAATTAATTAGACTCTGGACCTGTGCACCACCTGCTGTAATATTAACTATCAATTAGTATTATTATTATACAGTGATTTAGTTTTCATTACACTACTAGTAAAAATCAGACGCACCAGAACAATAATAATAATTAAAAAAAACACACCTCTGATCTAAAGAGATTTTGATAAAGGTGCGTATTTCAGTGTACATCTCTAAAAAGATGTGAATGGTGAAGTGAATGGCCATGTACAAATTTTATTTCTGGATTTAAATTATTTTGAATGGGCAGTTTTTTACTTTAGGTAAATTGTTTTCCCCCAAACAATTAGTTTGGGGGGACCCAGATCCAGTATGCTCGGAGGTTCTATGGAATAAATTTAAATTATAATTATTTAAAAAGCTTTTATTTAAATGGCTGTTTCATAAGGGAATTTTTTTAAATAAGGGGAAGTAATGGGCTGCGGACCCACATGTTTTGGCAGAAAGAAGTTTTAAATAATTTCAACTGGAAGTGTTCCTTGGATTACGTGTTTTGAATGAGTTTTTATTGTCTGAAAAGCAGTGAGGAGCTTGGCCTATTTGGGAACTTCAAAACTTCATTGAGAATACTTTTAAGACTTTTAATTGGATTCATTTAATTATTATTTTTTTTATTTACATTTTTTGCTATGGCATAATTCCAGTTGTATTATTTCATAGTGATAATGTCTATCATTATTCAAAGTAGAAAGTAATACAATTGAAGAAAACTGTACAGGTGGGTTCAAACGTTTGACAGTAGTGTATATTCTTTCAAAAGTATAAATCTTGGAATATACATTACTGGTCTACGTTTAATTAAATATATAAAAACCTAAATATCAAACAAATCAGGGTAAACTAAATGCATATGATTATACACCAGCACAACATGCAACCAAATACTGAAGAGTTACACCAATTAAAAAGCATATATAAAATGATCCAATTAGTTAATATCGCAGCTTATTGTGCTTCTTTTGATCTTCAAAAAAAATGTAAACTGTAATAATAAAGTACTATTAATTGTGTAGCCCTACCATATTCATATATGAATCAAGGACAGCACATCAGGGCTAGTGTCCTCATAGACTATTATAGTGTGATAGTTAATGTACATATGCTTGGGCCTTGGATAAACCAATGTACATGGAAAATTCTCCCATAAACGTTATTATATTTAACTTCTGGATAGATGATTCTTTTTAGCCATTTCAGTGTTTTCCAAAACCAGTGCTGCCATTCCTCTTTAAGTCTTTCATTTGAACTGCTTTTTTTCATCAGTCATGTTCCCTTGCTGTGCTGAGATAAAATCACACAATACATGACTGTTAGTAATGAAGATCTCTTCAGGTCATGTAGCTTCCATAGTTAACACCACCACCCCTGTATATACATGGATAGTCCCTTTTATTTAGCTCTCCATCTCCTGGGGGTGAGGTGAGGTGGGGTGGGGTGGGGATGGCTCTGTAACAGGTTTAGAATGGCCAGTGATTGACAGAGGGAGTGTGTAAAACACTGCACAGGCAAAATGGGTTTATTAATAGAGCTGCTAGATGACTCCCATACACTAAACCTAAAGTAAAAAAAAAGTCTGCCAGACTACAATAGCATGATATTTGAAATGATTGCAAAATTGTGTCCTTAAGTCTTTATTCTATCATTATTATAAAATGATGTATGATCCATCAGATATTCATAATGTTAAAATGAAACAAGACTGGTCTGTAGGGAACTGACACTGTTCAACATTTTCCGTATTCCATTCTCCTTTTTAATCTTTTGAGGATATTACTTACTGCTTTGTGTATTAACTCTTTTTCTTTTTTTTGCCCATCTCTCTCTCTCTCTCTAGATCATCACGTGGGGGTGAATGCAGGTCCCTTCATGGGTCTGCTGATGTTGCTTGGTATTCCACCCTGTATTTTCTGTTGCTGCAGAAAGAAGGTCTGTAGAAAGAGCAGCCAACCCATTACCACCGCCGTAAACACCACCACCGTGACGTACGACAACCAAATTCATCCACCTGGACCTCCACCAACCTACACCAACCCCGCAGCTCCTGCAGGCCTTACACCGGTAACACACCAGCATGCAACATAGAACGTTTTCGATGAAGTTCATCATCTTTGACAACTTGACATGCTCTGTACTGTCCGTAACAAGCTGATTTCTTGGCTTTTTAAAGAGTAGTTGTTTACAATACATGGAAGTTTGGGGGCTTTTCTTTATGCAATTGAGTGTCACATTTAGAATGTAGAATTTGTTAATCAAGCGCTGATGCTTGTGTATCTTTAAAATTTCTGTGCTACTGATTTACAGGGATATACACCTGGTTACCCTGCAGGTACTGTTCCTCCTCCTAATCCCACATTTCCTCCTCAACAACCCTATGGTGGATATCCTGCTACATCGCCAGCTATGCCCCCTAACCCTGTAAGACACACACACACACACCACACACACACACACACACACACACACACACACACTCACTCACTCACTCACTCACACTAACTATCCTTACATGGCAAGCAAAGAACATTGGTAATAGACCATTTGATGGCACAGTTTTAATTATACATCACATATAAGTGACATGTGAGAAAGCAAATAAATATATCGGACCCTCCAGGATTTCGCAGTTACAGAAATTAATGCAGAACCAAGCAAACTCTGCAATATTCACAAGACTCATGTGACGTCATCCCAATGCACATTCAGCCAAAGCCCTCTTCGATTCATGTCGCATCGAACATGAGTACAGCTAAAGGTCTCAATTACCAGCAAACATCAATGAGAAAGACCGTTCAAAACAATTTCGTGCAATTGCAATTTTGCCGATTCAAGTAGTTTTAATTTTGAAAAAAGCCGCAACAAACTCTCAAACATTTTCCCAAAAAACTCAGCAAAATCCTGTACGGTCTGATGCATGTAAATGCAGATTTTTGTCACTGATTATCACTCCCACAAGTGAATGTCTTATAAATGTGTAGTGAACACACATAATATACAAATATAAGACTGATGTTAAATGACTTTTCAAGGATTTATTTACTGTTGCTTGTTTTTTAGGCCTTTAACCCTGGATACCCTCCTGTATCTGGCTTTCCTCCAGCTCAGCCTCCTCAGTGGAGTGATTCTCCCTACAACCACCCTACTCCAGCTGTACGATTCTGCTTCATTCATTTGCATATTTATTTTACTCTGTCCCCCACTGCTTTCTGTTCTGCAATTCTCGCTATTTACATTCAAATATGTAGATGATGAATTCTCCCTCTTTTTTGGCTGTGTCTGTGTTTGCAGGGTTTTGCTCCAGTGATGTATAATGCTCCTGCTGGCCCTGATCCAGTCAAAGGGGAAATAACTGCTATGACTCCACTACTCACACCTCCACAGCCGGAGGTACCTACACTAAAGACTGTTTGAATATTTGCACTATGTATCATAGTAGCCTATGGGTTGTGGTTAAAACGTGATCTCTTTCAAATTGGAGACTCCTTTACCTCCAAGTTCAGTTGAAATACTATGTCTAGTCCTCTGCCATAAACTCACTTCCTTATCTCACAGTTCACAAATGTATGTGGACGCCTGACCATCACACCTCTGTGGGCATTCCCTAAACTGTTCCCACAAAAATTGTCACACAGTTGTTTATAATGCCTTTGCATGCTGTAGCATTACAAATTCCCTTCACTAGAAGGGGCCAAGCCCAAACCTTTTGCAGCATGACATTGCTCCTGTGCACAAAGTGAGGTCCACAAAAACATCCTGTGCCAAGGTTGGTGTGGAAGAACTCAAGTGGCCTTCACTGGCCCCTGACCTCAAACCAGCTGAACACCTTTGCATTGAATTGATATGCTGACTGCAACCCAGGCCTTCTCACCTGGCATCCGTACCCAACCTCACTAATGCCCTTGTGGCTGAAAGGACACAAATCCCCACAGCTATTTTACAAAAACTGGAGACTTTTGTAGCAGCAAAGAGGGGACCAACTCCATAGTAATTATGATTTTGTAATGGGATGTTAAACACATATGGGTAAAATGATCTGGTGCTCACATACTTTGACTTAATCGTATATAAACTGCAGGTCTAATAGAGTTCAGTGGGGTTTGGTCAGGGCTCTGTGTGGGCCACTCAAGTTTTTCCACACCAAACCATGTCTTTATGAACCTCGCTTTTTGCACAGGGGTATTGTCATGCTGGAACAGCTTTGGGTGCCTTACTTCCTGTGAAGGGAAATCGTAATGATACAGCATACAGAAACATTCTGGACAATTGTGTGCTTCTAATTTTGTGGGAAGACCCACATAAAGTGCAGTAAAAAAGTATTTGCCCTCATCCTGATTTCTTCTGTTTTTATGTATATCTCATACTAAACTTTTTCAGAAATTAAAACAAACTCTAATATAAAACAAAGGCAACCTGAGGAAACACAAAATACCATTTTAAAATATATTATTTATAAAAATATTATTTATTGAAGCAAAAAAATTATCCAGTACCAAGTGTGTGAAAATGTATTTGCCCCCGTAGTTACTAATTCCCCAAATCTATGAAACTGCATTCATAATAGGGTTCAACTGAACTAGACACAACCAGGCCTGATTACTGCAAACCCTGTTCCATCACATCAGCACTTAAATACATCATTTTAAACAGGTCTTACCCGGTAACACACTATGCCAAAATTGAAAGAAATTCCAGAAATGATGAGGAAGAAGGTGATTTGAAATGCATCAGTCTGGGAAGAGTTACAAAGCTATTTCAAAGGCTCTGGGACTCGAAAGAACCACAGTGAACGATTATCTCCAAATGGAAAAACTCTGCACAGTAGTGAACCTTCCCAGAACCTTCCAATTCTTTCCAATCTGGGCAAAAATGGCATCCATGGAAGAGTGGTGAGGTGAAAATCACTGCTAACCCATAAGAACATTGAGGCATGTCTGAATTTTCCCAGAACACACCTTGATGATCCTCAAACCTTTTGGGAGAATGTTCTGTGGGTTGATGAGTCGAAAGTGGAACTGTTTGGAAGACAGAGGTCCTGTTACATCTGGCGTAAACCAAACACAGAATTCTACAAAAAGAACATCATACCTATGGTCAAGCATGGTGGTGAAAGTGTGATGGTGTGGGGATGCTTTGCTGCTTCAGGGTCTGGGCAACTCACAATAATTGAGGGAAACCTGAATTCTGCTCTTTACCAGAAAATCCTAAAAGAGAATATCCGGTCTTCAGTCTATAAGCCGAAACTCAAGCGCAACTGGATTATGCAGCAAGACAATGATCCAAAGCATAGGAGTTAGTCCACCTCTGAATGGCTCAGAAAAAGCTAAATTAAAGTTTTGGAGTGGATTAGTCAAAGTCCTGACCCATACCAATTGAGATGCTGAGACAGGAACTTCAATGGGCAGTTCATGGTCGAAAACCCTCCAGTGTGGCTTAACTAAAGCGGTTCTGCAAAGAAGAGTGAGCCAAAATGTCACCACAGCACTGTAATAGACTGATCTCCAGTTACTGGAAGCGTTTGGTTGCAGTTTTTGCTGCTAAAGGTGGCACAACCAAATGTTAAGTTTAAGGGGGCAGTTAGTTTTTCACATTGGTGATAGGTGTTGGATAACTTTTTTTTTTTTTTTTTTTTTTTTTTGCTTCAATAAAAAAATTAATAAATTAAAAAAAACAAAACTGTATTTTGTGTTTACTCAGGTTGCCTTTGTTTTATGTTGTATTTTGTTTGAATATCTACAACTATTTGTGTATTGAAGATGATTTAAAATACCTACCTTTAAATAGTATTTATTATATTAAAGGTGTCATAACTTTGACATTTAAAATGGTTTATTGGGGCACACAATGTATTGGTGATTTCCAAGATGGTGATAGAAGTCATATAAATTTGATTCCTCCTCCCTCTGTCTATGTACCTGATTCTCTTTCCAGCATCACTTCAACATTGTTTATCTCCCTTGCTAGGTGGTACAGCCTTCAGCCCCATATACTGGCCCTAATGACCATAACTCTTTGGACTCAGCTGTCCAATTCAACATAAATATGGGAAAGGACTCAAGTTCTAACTTCTTGTAGATTCTGTAAATGTGTCCGTCAATGGATAAAAAAAAATTACGGTAATTCTTTAATTAGTAAAAAAAAATTGTAGGCAATTAATTTACTATGTTATAAGGGAAATAAAAATTGTTGGTTATTTTCCTATAACAGTATGCCCCATTTGTGTTTTATTCCTGTACAAGCCCATTCTAGTCATGGTGATATTATGCATGTTTAGGCACCATGTTGGTGCTTAATGTTGCTAGGAGTTTATTAATGTAGAAGGTCTTTTATCACTATTGATATTTACAAAAAAAATTGTACTAAAGATCTAACAATGTACTTATCCAAGTCTAATCTGTCTGTAAAATTGCAGATGCAAGACAATTTTATACAAAATTGCCTGTTTGAACTGCTATTTCAGTTCTGTGGAATGCCATTTTTGTTGTTGTTTTATGCCTGTATCTTTTTGTGCACTCTGTGAAAACATGTACATATATTAGCCAAAGAAATAAAAACATGAAACATGCACGGTCTGGTGTAGTGCTGTTGGGAGTCCTGGTGGGCTGAGCTAACCAAATCTACATCAGTTGTGCTTTGCTTTATTTATATTTCTAGACATAGTCATGATGTGCTTCAGGAAAAGGGTAGTTTTCTCTGAATTGCTTTATGTTTGGATTTTATTGACACGGTGTGTGGATGTGTGGTGGTGTTGCGGTGGGGGGAGGCATGAAAAAAAAAAAAAACTTCTTCATGGTAAAAAATTTGATAGTAAAGTGCTTGAAGCAGTTTACATAAAATTACTACTGTCAATTTTTTAAAAATATATATTTTTACACCCTTTCTTGTTACCTTAACTGTATGGTTGGACCTGTATATGATTTAATATTTTACCCTTACAGGTTTAAGCAGACTTTGAATTAGTAAAAATATATGGAATTATTATTGTGTTAAATAAAATTCCTGATAATGGTTTTTCCCCCCATACAAACCAAATGTGGCAAGTATTTTTTTTTTTTTTTTTTTAATTTTTAATACCCTGTGGATAGTGTGGCAGGGAGCCCCTGCAGTGACCTGTGCATTTATTTATTTATTTATTCATTTTTAAATAATCTATAAATCACAGAGGCTGCGTCCAAAACCACATACTTACCTACTATATAACATATATTTATATGTACATGTATGTAAGTGTGCGGTTTCGGACACAGCCAGAGACTTTCGCGTGCGCACGAGCTTCCGGAGTCAATTTCCCGTGTTTCCCCTTCAGCGCGCATGCGCGAAATCATGACGTTATCTCCTGTTGCTGCGTTAAACCCAAAGTATACTTAACTTTTTACGCGTACGCTAGGAACAGCGTACAATACGCGTGACGAAAATTTCGTCATCAGCGGAGTACGCGCGCGCGCTAGCGTATGTGCACAGTCGTACGCATAGCCTTTCAAAGTATACTTCATGTAACATGTACGCGTACACAGGCGGTCGACGCATGCGCATTACGACAGTTTGCACTACCGCTCCTGGCCTACAAGAGTCAGTACAGAGCAGTAAAGCAGGTCTGGTGTGAAGGACGACAACGAAGAAGAAAGACAACAACATGAACAACAATGCATGGGCAATCTCTCGCCACGATTAGCACCCGTATACAAATCCTTATACTCTTTAAGGCTAGAATTACACAAATGCAGGTACTTTCCAACCTGCACTCATTTCTCTTAGGTTTATTCAGTTTTTTTCTTCAACTACCTTGACAAGCAATGGCCCTGGGTCACTGTTGCCACCTTATGGAACAACTAAGTAGTGCAAAAGAATTAAATGCGCATGTGCGACCTGCGCGTACAAAGTAGAAAAATCGGGCGGCGCTCGTACTCTGCTGATGACGAAATTTGCGTCACGCGTACTGTACGCTGTTCTTAACGTAAAAAAAGTGAAGCATACTTTCTGCTTTACGTGACAGACCGTCATTCTCTTGTTCCGATGGTCGTTTATATTTAAGTTTATTATTATTGTTGTTATTTTGTCACACAACCTTAAGTTTTGTTGCAGACACAAATAAACTATATTGCACAGCACAATAAGTAGTCTGTTATTATTTTAGACTACTCATCTCAGTTACGCACTAAGACTTACTCCTGAGAAGTACACCTATAAAAAGTGGTTTCATTCAGCAAGTCAGTATGATGATTTATAAAGCACTACATTGATGCTGGTGATGTATTTAATTGTCATCCTTATGTATAACAACTTTCATCTATACATCAGACTCTTCCTCTGAGAATAGAGGGAAGGAAAGATTTACCTGCAGGCCTGAGAAAAGTGGTTCCTCCCCGTATATTACCTTCTGAGGATTTATAAAGCACTAAAGTGATGCTGGTGATGTATTTAAGAGTCATCATTTACAATCTCTTTGCAACAATGTGGTTTGAGTGACATTTCTTTTCTGAACTGTGTATATATAAAATATATATTATATACTGTGTGCTATGTACATGCAATACAATGTGCACTAAACACATAATACAGTGCAACATGTAAGTACAGAATCATAAATTGCATACTAAGCCAATTAAGATCAAGAAGAGATAAAACCCATCAATTAGACAAAAGTCAGGAAAAAAAAGAATACCCTTGTCATGCTACCTAACCTGCACAATGGGTTAAGTAGATCATGTTCCCAGGGGCATTTTTATGATGTATTTTCTGAGATATATATTTTGAGACTCTCTCAGCCACAGTGACATTTGGCAACAATCTAGACATTCTAGTGAGTAATGGCAAATAAACAGATCAATAACATAAGGCACTGCAAGAAACACGAGTGCATGAGTTTATTTAAGTTTATTTTAAATCTTTAGTCTGCATTTAAAGGCAGCAAGCATTCATTCCAACACCTACGCACCAGTACAGAATCCTGAAAGCATAGGGCCATCAGATAAGGGTGGCAGATTTTTTTTGCTTTGTAGGCAGGCAACAGGATATGGTTAGCTACAGGAAGTCAGTCGAAGAAATGCAAGTATATGCCACTGTGTGAAAAGCCATCACAAAAACTATCCCTGTTTTCCCCCGAAGGACATGTAAGATAGTACAGAAGGCTGCAGAATGAAAAAGGAGTTTTATTTCTATCCCATGTTAATGCTGAATTGGACAACGAAATCCAAAGAGGTCTGGACATCAGCCATTGCTTGTGGCTGGAGACTGATCCACCTGTAAGGGAGATGAATGATAGTTAAGTGTTTCGGAAGAGAGAATAGATAGAGAAACATGTACATGAGAATAGGGAAGCATTAAAACACAATGGAATCCATTCATATTCAAGGTTTTAATGCTGGTTGAGGAGCATTTGACATAATATAAATATCAACATCATATAATTATCAAGAATGCAGTAAGTTTTGGGTGCTTATTGTTGCTAACTTTGTTGTTGTTGAAGAGAAACAAAGAGAGCCTTGTGAGAGAATGACTTTTTATAACTCTCAGACATTCCACAAACTTCAATGTAACTTAAAATTTAAAAAGCATAACATGTTGTTCATTAAAAAATGTAAAATTGTTATCTCTGGCAAAGCTGTTACTGGAAAATAGTCAGGGGGTAACAGTACGTACAGTATCTCACAAAAGTGAGTACACCCCTCACATTTTTGTAAATATTTGATTATATCTTTTCATGTGACAACAC
>JANDJT010000169.1:8476422-8494391 GCA_024331685.1 Stegophilus panzeri | reverse complement strand
TAATGCTTGATCCCTGATCAACCAATCACAATGAAGACATTGGTCTGTATCAGAAACTGTATGCGTCTTAATCTCAGCACGGTGGCTGTTTTACATAGGCATCATAAAAAAAAAAAAAATAAATAAAACAAAACAAAAAAAATCTAGGCGCTTTGCTCTGTAATGTTTGTACTGAAAAAAAGGTGCAGGCGAAGTAACCAGTGCAACCTTAAAAGTACTGTTTTTTGTGCTGTTGCAGCCAAAGGTCACATATTACTTGATAGATTACTTTTTGACAGATTTTATCTTGTCTATCCGTTTTTAGCATATGGGTCTCTCCTGATACAGATATAACGATACAGTTAAATACAGACTTGATATAATGATGCCAAGATGGACTTCAAGACAGATACACGCCACACGTTTTTACTGATTAACAATAGAAACCAGTCAATAAAGAAACAAAACAGCTTGAGAACTGGCACAAATGTGCATCTAGAGTAGCTGCTGACCTCTCAAAAATAAACTAATGTACAGTTCAGGTGCTGAAGGTGTTGAATGAAATGTGGAAAGACAAATAATCAGAATGAAAATAAGAGTGTTGGTGCATCCTCTGATTTCTGCTGCAGACATGCCTGCTTAGTGAGGAAGTATTTGGTGAAAACAGTTTGGCAAACAGTGCCCTAGCAGCTTGGTGCATGACAGTCTGTCCATTATAGTCCTTACTGTCCATGTCCTTACTCCAGCCAAGTACCAGGAATGAAGTGACTTGTAATTTTTCTTTGTAACTGTACGTTAGAGGTTGGAAGAAGTACTGAAACAGATGCAAAACAGTTGATGAAACAAATATTTACAATTCAACAGTGACAGCGGCATTCAAAATAACTATTCAGTGTATATTTACATATTAGGACAGTCACTGAACATAAGATAAAGAGAAATACCTGGATTATCTCCATGACAACCCTCACAGTTGGTATTTTCATAGTGATTACCCTTTATGTGGAGTAGCTTCACATCATGCACATGCAAAATACACAGAATATGTAAAACTCTGTGCAGACCATATTCTGAGATCAGGATCAAACTATGGACTAATTTATACTTCCATGCTGCTGGACACCAGACCATCACACCTATATGTTCTTTTTGAAAATCCCATTCCAAAGTTAGTCCACCTTTGCTAACCTCCACTAGATTTTGTAGCATGGCTGTGAGTATTTGCTCAATCAGCCACAAGAACATTATCGAGGTCAGGCACTGATTTTGGGTGAGGAGGCTTGGGGTGCAGTTAGTGTTCCAATTCATCCAACAGGCATTCAGAGGGGTTGAGGTCAGGGCTCTGTACAGGCCACTTGAGTTCTTCCACTCCATGTCAAGACAAACCTTGTCTTCATGGAGCTCACTTAGTGCACAGTGGCAATGTCATGCTGTGACAGATTTGGGCCACTTAGTTCCAGTGAAGAGAAATTGTCATGCTAAACATGTAATGCTAAGCAGAATCCTAAACAGATGTTAACGATCTTTTCTATGAGTGATTTTTGGAACTGAAAGTGGGGACATTTCTGGGCTGTAGTTATGGGCAGCTTCTGTTAGACAGCAAGCCTCCCAAATAAAGACTCTTGGGTAGGAGTTAATGAATAGCAAGGAGAAAATAGGGAATTGGTGGGTCACTAGTGGAGAAAGAGTGAGAGAAAGGAATATAGGAAGGTGACAAGGAAGAAGGTGGAGCCTAATCTTTAATTATGTGATAAACTACACTGAGCACTGATCTGAATTTATAGTAATTCATTTGATACCCCTGCTCCAGTGTATTCAACTTACTAAAAGTACTTGTTGTATCACTGCATAACACTAATTTCACAAAAAGAGAAACATTCAATTGAAAATCAGATGTTGGTTTATGGTCCATGGTTAAAATTAGGACTTATAAAGACTGTTGCCCTCATGGACTAATGGAGGAAAGGTAAGGTGTCTTCGAATCACTGCAACTCACAAAAGTAACTGAACTCTAGGCTTGTGTGATATAACGATATTAGCCTCCCTACACAATATTACATATCCAATATACTATATTCGATATCTGGTGAAGTTTAACAGTGATTATATTATATAACCAGACCTGACAACCTTTATGCATTGTAAGGTCCTGTGCTGGAGCTCCACAAAAACATTAGAGTATACTTGTATGACTTATCACTCGCAAATCAGTTTAAGTCTGTGCCTTTCATGTATTCTATATTTTTTTTAAATGTGCGTTTTATTCCTTTTCGCCTCATTCAGGTTTTTGTATTCCACAGTACCCCATGGTCGTTGTCTCATTCTTTTTTCCCCCATTATTCGTAACTTGATGTGCTGTTAAAACATTCAGTGAATTACATATGCAATCTAGGTTCCCGATGGGTCACATACACGCAGTGACCGTGAATATTATAAGGTCATGATTGTCACTCTGAACACAGTCGGTAAATTGGAATTCATCGACTGTGTTCAGAGCGACAATTATGACCTTATAATATTCACGGTCACTGCGTGTATACTTCCCCACGTCTATGCCATCAACCATAAGCACCTGGATATTTTTGGTAGTCACTTGATTATGTTTCTCTAATATCCAGGATGTTTGTTGCCCACAGGCAAGCCCACATTCATACTAATATTGCCATCAATGCTGTAGAGCTTGTCATCTTGTAAATTGCTTGCTAAATGAGCCAAGTATCTGCTATAATTCAGTAAAACTGTGTCGTATAGTTGCATTTCATCCTGGAACTTTAGGTTTGCTGTCTCCACTACTACTGAATTTCTCAATAGTATGTTATTGAACTACACTGAAATATGGTGAGTGAGAAATGAAGCTCTTGCTCTTTTGTTTTTAGGAGTTAAGAGTGAAACTTTCCTTTATGTTTGAGATCTTTGACATTTTTGTCTCCTACTGAATGTCATTGTAACTGCACTAGCAATGAGACATCAGAGTGGCAGACAACCGCACCAACCAACAAATCAGCTTGGGAATCAAAAAACACAACTATTTTCAAATATATACAAAAATTTTCACAAATTTTTCTATATAAATATAAAGCATGTAATGTCTATCATGGTGGACTTTTCCTTTACCTCAAGACTGAGATTATGTCTCACTGTGTTTCCTTTACATTCACTTAGTAATGCCAAAAACAAGCACAACTTTTTGTTATTTGTAAAATCCAGGTTAAAATGTTATTTGTAAAGCCCAAGTTAACCTGTAGAGTGTACTACACTTTGACTGCTGCTATCCTTTAGAGGTATTCTTGTGAATGCTTGGGATTGATAAATAAAAGGATCTTATCTAGGAATTTACCAGCTAAGAGCAGAATACAAAACCATGTTCCATGGAAAACCTGACACACCATGAGGAAGAATGTGATAATATGACGGTTTCATTTTCGTGCCCAGTCCTGAAAAACAAAATACAGCCAAAAGCATGTGAAATTAACCTGTACCTCTATTTTGACATACCTAGATCAGTTCCAAAATCTAATCAGTTCATCTGCTGTTTATAATGTTACTTCCCTTAAATCCTAACAACATTCAACCTCTCACTGTGGAGAAATCATGCTAATGAGAATATTGGATGTACACATGGACAACCTGAAAAACATAACACCTCCACCACCTAGTGACAGAGACATAAAAAGAAATGTCCCACTGGAAAAACCACTGGTTTCCCTTTAAATTGTCACCTTTCTAGCCTAGCTTGCACCTCGGATAACAGTTGTTTTGTGTTATAGTGCAGCTGTTGATGGAAATCCTGTTTGGATAAAACATTACTTTAATAGTTTAATGCCAAGGTCCAGTGTAGCTGCAGATTTTCATTCCAATTCCACTTGCTGACCTTGATCTTGAAATGACTGTTAGCTGTGGATCCTCTTTGGCTAAACCAGAAACATGCAGCCAAACAATATTGATGGACGTTTTAAGCACATCTTACCTAATTTTAGTTGTCTGATTTAATTGGATTTCTAGATCCATACTCATAATTCACTTAAAAAAAAGATTTGTTTATAACTGACATTCGTATTAAAACAAACAAATTAAAAAGAACTGGAATCAGCAATTATATGATTGCTTAAATTAAGCCATTGTAGATTCAGATTCAACTTTATTGTCATTGTGCAGTGTACATTTACAGAGACAACGAAATGCAGTTAGCCTCAGAGCAGAAGTGCAAATAGCAATAAATATGACAAGTTACAAAAACGTATTTACTGTAGAAGTAAATAGTAGTAAATAGAAGCAATAGTAGTAAATACTCATTGTAAAAAGATACAAGTAAGGGGGGGAGGGGGTTGGGGGGAAGATAGAGGCAGATTAAAGAAATTCTGAGATGGGGTCCTGGATGGTCCACTGTGTACATGCATTTCCTACTCTAAGATTGAGATAAGGTCCTCATTTAATCAGTAGATCAATGTATCTATATACTTTTAAAAGAATTAAAGTGGAATTCTACAATCTCCCAATTAATTCTTTAGTGATTTGGAAACGCAAATGTCTATTTTAAAGAAAGAACATGTACTGTACACAATAACTAAGACATAAATAAATCTATTTAAACCACAGTATACTCCAAGTACCCCATTTGTCTGACTGTAACAGGAAAATATATAACTATTTGCCCAATAATAATAATAACAACAACAACAACAACAACAACAACAACAATAATAATAATAATAATAATAATAAATCCAACTTTCAGTGGAAAGTTTTCCAGCTCTAGTCCCATTGCTTATTTAGTTTTAGTTGCTCTCATTTTTGTTTTCTCTTCCTCCTTATCTTGCTCAGTGGTCTTGCCAGCTTCCTGACCTTCTTGAATATTTTGACAATGGTAAAGATGAATTTCAGAGGTAACAAAGCTAGTCTAATAACACCAGCAAACAGGCAAACTGCCAAAGACAGCAGCCAGTATCCATACTTGAGTACTGTGCCAATGACGAAGATGAATTGCAGTGGAAACAATGCTATTACACCTGCAAACAGCAGCCAGTATCGAGGCACAGCCAGCAAGGCCCACTGACCCGCAAGGACCACACCTTCAGGGGTGAAGAGCTTCTGAAGTTTGGCTGGACAAAAAGAAACATATGTATCAGACCAATGTTTTCAATGTTTAAATGTTATCTCATCTAAACTTTTGGAAACATGAGGTTTTGACCATGAAGACGACAAATAAATTTGTGGCTTGTTTTTTAAGGTTTTTAGTGGTCCATGTGATTTTAAAATAGTAAATGAACACACCTGGGCCTAAATATTAATATAATTACATATACAATTAATATATCAAATATATAATATGTAACTTATTTAATAATAATGACATTTCACCATTCATCTGAGGACATAACTGGAAAGCTTACTTCATGCTTCTGTGGAATTTATTATTGATACTTACAGTAATACTACTACTACTAATAATAATAATATAAACTCACCATCAATTCCGGCAGCACGGAGAAGTTCTGTGATGTACACTTCCACTGCATTCAGAGCATGAGCCACAGCCTGTGATATCTCTTTTATGCCATACCCTGTGGTCTGTTTAAAGCATTGAAGAAAAGCTCTTAAATATGCCCTGACATATGCAGGCTTAGGTACAAAATGAAATCAATTTTCACCACTGAGTCAAACAACCAATATGCAGGTTCCTGATCTGTATCACGCAGGTACAGGTCTTGAAACTCAATCAATGTTCTCATCAAACATCAGAATGGGAAAAATATGAGGAAATTAATATCCTGGTTTGGGTATTTCAGAAAATGTTGATCTGAGATTTTATGCACAACAGTCTGGTGACTTTACACAGAATGTAAAAAAATAAATAAATAAACAAAACAAAAAAACACCAGTCAGCAGCAGTTCTGAGTGAATGGCCAGACTAGTTATAGCTGACAGCAAGATTGTAGTAACTTAATTTACCACTCTTTACAACCATGGTGAGGAGAAAAGCATCACATAATGCACAATAAGCTGAACTTTGAGGCAGATTGACTACAACAGCAGAAGACCACAACAGATTCCAAGAACAGGAATTTGAGGCTACAGTACAGTGAACACATGCAGCTTCACTGAAACTGGGCAGATGAACGTCGGAAAAACACCAGTTGAGATTTATGCAATTTTCATTGTCCAGTTTAGTTGAGCTCACTATACTATACCACTTCATTTTTGTGGAAAGGCGTTCTTGTGAGAGCTAGATTGACTGGGCAGATTTTTAATCCCTATTTAAAGATAATCATTAAGCCTACTTACCTTCAACAGTGTATTGACTGTCTGTTGTCCCAAGAGGGAAGCCAGATAGGAGTGAACATCATCACCCAGGCTCTTAACTGCAGTGTGCATTTTGCCACAAGATCGAGGCTGTTTCTGACACAGCACACACACTCTCACAGATCAGTGTGGATAAAATAAACATCGTGAACAAAAACTTCACCATTTTACAGCCCAAACTACTTACACAATTAACAAAACAAATTTACAGTGCGTTTTCTCTGCGGCCAGGGACGCAGTAAGGTGATTTATATCAGGGGTGCCGGAATTTTAAGGAGCATACCTGGGCGTGCGCTATGACGTCATGCCTCAATAATCGTCAAATATGTTTCCTTTTTAAGAAATTGTGTTGATTGCATTACAATAGCGCATTAAAACACAGCACGGTTTCATTCGTAAATCAGAAGGTGTTGTGTAATTTTCTATAACAGCAAGGATTTGTATGTTTAAGACTGTATAAGACTATTGAATTTATCTTTGCTATAGCGGCTCATTCATACGGACTTGTAAGGCGGGCGCTCCCATACTCTAAGCATTAGAATAAACTGGCAACAAAAGCAGCCCAGGAATCTGCTGTCAAGCGGCCCCAATTTAATACAGCAAATTCGAACTGACACAACATGTTTCTCGATCATTCATTAAAAATAATACACACACAATCTGTTTCATTTATATTGTTTGTGTTAAGCTAATATGTAAAACGATGAAACTATTTTTTTCTAAAGGTTTTCCTCCCCGTGTTTGTGTGTACAGAAAGCAAAAATTCAAACTGAATTAATTTAATGATCACCTGTCATCTAATTTGACTTAACAGCCTGCTTTTATTATCATAATTATTTAAAATAGCCTATTGCAAAACGGTTTAAACACAGAATTAAATTAGAAACAGCAGACTATCCACAGGAGCACAGCAAACTAAATTCACATAAAGAACAATATATTTACACAATATCACACAAAGCATATTATACTCACACTATATCACACAAAGCACACTATTTGCAGTGGTTTTTGTTTGTGATTTCCTTTCTGAAAAGGTTTTATTACTACATATGTCTTAGATCCTACCATGAACCGTGATAACATAACAGAGCCATGATCCATGTTTGTGTAGATTGCAGAGTAAGTATTTAACAAATCATTTTTTTAATTGTTGTGCTGGCTCTCAAATAGGCTATTATATGCTTTATAGGCTATAGTGCGAAAAAGAACTGATGAGTAGTCTAGAAGAAAATTATTAAATTTACATGTTTATTTTACCTATTTATAGTCGAAGATGATGACCATTTTTTAAACACAGATTTAGCATAAACTTCTCTAAAAGTTTGTGCACTGAGTCTGACTAGTTAAAGCTTGGAAATGGTCAAACCTGCAGGGACTCTATAGCATAAGCACTGAAACCCCAAGGTTAACAAAAACATTTTGGTCTTTAGTTATTTCATGTAGCTAGTTCACAGCAAATAGCATGTAAACAATAAAGTACCTGCTTCCTGCTCACTCCACTTTGATGTTTCTGCCTCTTCGCCACTGCCCTCATCACCACATGCACCCTGCTTAAACAAATCCGTTATTTCAGCACACTTTGCGGCGTCAGACAGCAAAGACGTTTTCTTTTCTTTTCTTTTCTTTTCTTTTTTTTTTTTTTGGCGCACCTTCTCTGCACCGCCGGCCGCAGGTTTTCTCTTTCTAACCATGTTTCGGCAACTAGTGCTAGATACCTTCAACAAGTATGTGGTGTCCTATGTTAAACAGTAGAGGGAGCTCCTGGGTAGTAAGCAGGAGAGAAAATGGATAGAAAGCAAGTACAGGAAGTAGTAGTATTGAGTGAATGTTATTAGTTCGTGTTACAGAAAATAAAGAAGAAAAAGCTACTTCTGCCTCGTCATGCTTATTTAACAATGATAGTTTTCTCCACCCAACTCCTGCCTACACAACAGAGTGCTAGGCTAGATACTTTCAGCTGTGATGGCAACTGCTAGGCTACCTGCTATTACGTATTGCACCACGGTGTTTCTACAGCTAAGATGAATATCTTTATATGGACTATATAATGCCAGAGTTGGGAAAAACACCGACCCTCACAAGACCGACCCACCGGGAAAATTTCCGAACTTCCCAATGGCCAGTCCACGCCCGATTATAATAAACGGGTTTTAAAAAGTCTTAGTTAATCGTTGATATAGTAAAGTTTTCGGTTAGTTTTTATTTAAACTTTTAAAGTAATGTTTATTTAAACTTTACAAAGGAGTGTTTGTAAAAAGCAGCAAGTTTCCTGTTACACTTACATTATAACAGATGTAGGCTACAGTTATTCCCTCATCAGCCCTCTTTAATTTCAAGAGAAACCCGCAGCTTCTCATATTACTCAGAAAACAGAAAGTGCAAACTCTGTGCTGAAGATTGACACTTTAGTGGACCGCCTGTAACATTAAATACTAACTATTTAGTTAAAATATTAAGTTAAAAAGCGCGCAGTGTTGTTCATTAATATAGGCTATTAAACATTGTAATCGTTGTCAAATCTCCGTGGTAGCTATAAGACTCAAGAAGTACTAAAAATACTCGATTTTAAAGCTTGTTTACCCTCAGTTTAAACCTCAGTTTATTCCATAATAACTAAGGTAATATGTAAGGAATAATTATTATAATAATCTGAAGAGAGAGGGAGAGAGAGAGAGAGTTATTTCAGTTTTTCGTTTCATGTTGATAACAGAAAATAGAACAAACAAATAAATAAATACATATTGATAGGCTTACTGCTTTACAGTTTTCCGTTCGTTCTTTATTACTGCAGAAAGTACAATAGACCTAAATAAATAAATAAATATTGATACTTGTTCACAAGTCTCTCTCTCTCTCTCTCTCTCTCTCTCTCTGAATATCAATGTTCACGCTTCCGATTCCGCTTCCGCGCATTACCCCTCGGTGCGCATTATGTTTCTAATAATTCAACCCCCGTCCTCAATTATTCCTTACTTATTTCTGGAAAATCTCAATTTTCTGTCATTTTGTTTGTTGTTAGATGTTGTTGACCTGTGGGCTGTGGTGGACAGTAGGCTAATTTTCCCAACAGTCCGTTAACTCGGCGAAGTGATATGGAACTGTAATGCGGTCAAGACCTGATGGAACTACTTTAGCTGTGCATTAACTGAAAAATAATTGCACAACTTTTTTTTTTAGAACGCCTAAATAAAATATATATAAATAGAAAATGAAGAACAAAGGTTTTGCATCATGTGTGTTTTGCTTTTTAAAAATGTTTTAATCAATTTATGAAGGCACTGTAAAGTTTATCTTTACATATTATAATGTAATTGTACAATGCTATAATATTTTGTGCAGAGGCCTGTTTCATGAAGCGAGTTGAACAAACTGTAACCCGGGTTAATTAAGGTTAACAGTTTTCATGACCCTGGTTATCAATATTCTCAGTCAACATTCCCAGTCAGCCCAGGATTTAACCCTGAATCAAGATTTACTCAACATGCGTGTGCACGTAAAAGCCAGACATTTGCAGCAAACAACTAATAGCGTTCAACATGGAAAAAAGCAGGTGTGCATACTTCCGGTTGAAGTGCAAGAAGTTATCATGCGGAAATATGAGGAATTTAAACCTACATTAACCACAAAAAGCAACACTGTTTCGGTTGCCAAAGCTCGGAAAATTGCTGATGTGTAAATTCCTAAGCTTACTCTTACAGGCTCACAATGAGAATAAACGGATTGAAAACTTATAACTCCAACATCTTTCATGTCATTTCATTTATTTATGTCATTTGTCTGAGTAACAAACCTGTTTCAAATTACCTTCTGATCTCTCTTGCTAAAGCTTACTGACATTTTCAATGCTGTTGAGGATGTCATCCTCAGCTAAAGATTGAGCCTCAATTTTTATGGCAGGATCTGTTGACTTTTCTTTGACCTCCCGCATGGCTTCTCTCACTTGTGGGGCATGGTACCTAATGGCCTTTGTTCACATGGACACTGGACACTGTTCACACGGCTCTCCCACCTCGTCTCTGACCATGACTTTAACGTGATCTTGACATGACTTTTTAAGAAAGACCATGTCTGGGTGGATGCTGAGAACAGGGTGAACATCTTCTGCAGTTAGTCCAAATAACTAGTAACATCTTTGGAGTTTTATGCAGTGTCAGCCACCACCAAGTTCAAGGTATGTGCTGTGCATGACACAAACAAACCTCTGGGGTTTATTGCCAGCAATCTGGCTTGCACACCTCACATACACACCTCACATACACGTTATACACACACACACACACACTGCATTATCTTCACTAGGTCAGCTCGGACTATTTGGACTAGTCAGTGCTTACTTTAAATGAACCACTACTCTAGTTCATCAGGTCAGATCAGGTCAATAAAAATCTAGAACATGCTACACTGGTTATTTAAAATATTTACGAGAAGTATGGAAAAATAACTCTACACTACAGAAAACGTCAAGCAGCACACTTGAAGACTAATAAAGTGATCCATCTTCTGTGTTTATACAGCATTGTATAAATCCAATATATTAGTGATGTGTTGTTCACAAACAAGTCGACTCTTGGACAACAGCTGTTGGGAAGTTGTGAGACCAATGAAACTATCAAAATCTGAGTTGTTTTGCACAACATAATAATGTAGAACCAGTTCTGGCAAGAATGTTAAAACATGTTTCACTTTTGCTTTAGAGTGTGACTAAGGTAGCAGATTGCTGCTTGATATTATGATGTATGCAGTGTAATGGGGAGGTGATAATTGTAATGAGTAGACAGGAATCATATACTTTAATGAAAGTTAAGTGCAGAAACAGCAGCACATGATATTAATGTAGGAATGTTAGCTGTATAATTCTAATTCAAATGTGTTGTAGATAATACAGTTATTTAAGTAGATTTTATAACAAACACACATCATCATGTGGTGAACATTCTCAGTGATCCTCTTCACCCTTTCTATGAACATGCTGGTCACGGCAGCTGACAGTGACAACAACATCAGCCCTGGGCAGAGCAGGAATCCTCCAGGGCCTGGAGAGGCTCATCACCTGGGCAAGGATCAGTTTCAAGCCAGCTAAATCCAGGTCACTGGTGCTGAAGAAGGGCAAAGTTCAGCTTTTCCTTGGGTGCACTTTGATGCCATTAATCACCCACTAAAGAGTCTGGGCAAGAGATACAGCTACCATCCAGTCTACCATCAGGAATCTTGAGGCGTGGCTCACTAGTGTGGACAAGTCTGGTTTGCCAAACAAGTTCAGGGCTTGGATTTACCAACATTGGATCCTCCTCTGAATTCTCTGGCCTCTGGTGGTGTACAAGGTACCTATGACAATAAAGCCTCGAAGCCATGGAGAGTCTGATCTCCAGCTATCTCAGCAAGTGGCTGGGTTTGCCATGCTTCTTGAGCAGCACCACTCTATATCGGAGGAGCAACAAACTTCAGCTTCCCTTCTACAGCATTACCAGAGATACTAAGGTCACCAGGGTGGGTATACAAGTTCATATAGTTCAAGTGACAAAACACAGGAAACATGTGGAGGGACAGTTCAGTTCATGGAGGACAATCATGCCTGTAAGACTGCAGGATTATGGCAGCCATCCCTGGCTTTCCCTCTTGTTTTAAAAGTGAATTAAAACATACAGAATTGAATAATATATATAAAGCCATTGCATGGGCACTCTAAACAAGTGAAAATACATTAACTTGAAACTAACCACAATCTTAAAAAATTGTTTAAAATTTACATTTTTCAACTTATTTGGCCTCTGTGTGTAGAAAGTGGCTTCAATTGGCTTCAATTAATAAATTTTACATATTTCCACAATGTGCTAAATATCTAAATAGGGTTTAGATGTTTAGCACATTGCAGCATAAAAAAAGGATTTGTTAAAAAAATTAATCTGTGCTTTAATATTTAGCTAATATTAGCGACAATATTATGGTATTGATTGTGTGTAGCACAATATATATATATATATACACGCACACACACACACACACACACACACACATATGTAGGCTCTAATACATAGGTAAAAGATTAATAGGATACTGCTGCTTCGCAGGGGGAGCATCACAATGGGCATCAGTTAAAACACCTTAAGGCAACATCCTTTTTATAGTTTTATCTCACCAATGGCAGTACATAAATCATTCTATAGGTGCATCAGACACAAAAATACATAAGGAATATGGATAAACAAAGATGAATTAAATCACCAATAAATTGCATAACAATTTAAACCGTACAATATATCAAACAGTACAAATTAAGATTACTTACATTTGTACACAGCCACAACACCATATGAAAATTCCTGAGCAGCAAAGCCAAGAACAGAGAGTAAACTGCTCTACTAACAAGTTGCTAACTATATCTGGCATAGCAGAACCACTCGACCAGGAGAACCTTATGACCTGGTGAACTTCTCTTTATGGCTTCAAGAGGAAGCAGACTGTCAAGCAAATTTAGTACAAGTCAGTGCTGTTCGGAAGAGACTTGATGACCATTTCGTGAAGGAGAGAAGGAGGAGACCAACAAGGCAGTATGAACCAACTACAACTATTCCTTATGGAATGATTTATGTACTGGTATTGGTGAAATAAAACTATAAAATGGATGTTGCCTACTTATATATATAAGGACTGTCAATTGCTAAAAAATATTAATCAAATTAATTACCCGATGTGCCGATTAATTACTTGATTTAATCAAATTAATCAAACCTGGTGAAATTAGACTTTCCTATTCTTGCAGATTTTGTGAGCGAACAGTCAAAATAGGACAGACAGGATGAAAAGGAAAAAAAAAGAAAACAATTGCTTCAATTGTTATGGACTTTTTTTTTTTTTAATAAAAAGGCAACATATAGCATACTAAATGGATTAAAAGAACCTATTAGTATTGCAACATTCAGAAAATATAATAAAAATTCAACACAAAACAAATATGCTGTAGCTAACAACTGAACATGCACATTCATTTTTGGCATCTCTAAATTTGGCGGATATAAGAAATTATGGGACAATGTAACTGTACAGACATTGCAGACTGTTTCCCATTACAGACGAAGCAGAAGAGCTGAGTAATTCTGTTGTTATGAGAGAGAAATTCTGTAGGGGCTTGTGGAAGAATTTTGGAAGGTTAAAGGCCACCAGCTGCAAGAGTGGACATAACACAGCTTGTACTGTACATTCGCGGAAACTAGCAAAAGAGTAGGCGAGAACTCTGTATGCAGCTGAAATGTACTAAAACACTAAACCTGTGTATTAGTGCAACTGTAATGCAATTTCAAAGATTTATTGTATGTAGCCTACTTTATAAAATGTTAACAAACTTTCCAATACATCCCAATACATACTGTCCATTATATAATACAATATATCTAAAAATAAGTGAACCCATGTATGATAGAAATATGTAAAAATAAAGATACATGGAGACTGGTTGATTGAAGTCCAGAGCCGTCAATTTTTTTTTCCGTATGCAGGACATCCTTAATTCACAAACTTGAAGAGAAAAAAAGAGACACAGATTTAGACATGGCATAGGACTGAATATTGTAGTTTGCACAGATCTGGTTTTATCTGGTCAAAACAGGGTCAGACAGACAGACAGACAGACAGACAGATAAATAGCTAGATAGATTCATTTATTGATTAATTTTAAGCTACCTATGTTTAAAAGCAATTCTCTTAACAAGTTCATAAAACATTTTGGCAGATTGCCTGAAACCTGTAACCCTTGCACAGCCATTAAGCAGTGTTGTCCTCTTTGCAAAGCTGTTCTATGTAGATTCCATAATATAAGACAGTGATATGTGTTTGTCTGTAATTATACCATAAACATATTTTACAATTTTAACATTTGAATAATTCATGAAGTAATAAATTACTCTCTTTAAAATGCCTATTAAACTTTAATATTGTTATGAATTACATATGCAGCTGTAATAAACTCTTGTGTCTATAGTACTCTGCAGGGAACAGCTGGAAAACAACAAGGCAGCTATGCAGTCAAAGAACAATGCAATCAAAGGAAACTGATCATGAAGAAATGCCTCATATTCAGACCACATTTGGTAGCATCTCTTTACTTTTTCCAGATGTTTGTTAAAGTTGGTCATACGCTCTCAACTTGTACAACCACAATTCCGAAAAAGCTGGGACAGTAACTGAATATTTTAGATGTTCTTGGAGGCAGAGAACTCATTCAGACTCTGGAACTTGCTAGGTTAGCAACTAGGTTAAAGATTGACCAGTGCATGAACCTTTGAACAAGCTGCACCAGCTGTGCAGCAATACTGATTTAACCCGCTATGATGAGAATAGCAGAACTGAGCAGGGTCAGAAGTTAAGACAGTTGTTTTTATGTATTGCTCTTACCAGGTAGTCGTTATAATTTTTCCTTTCTTTGTACAGAATAAATGCGAAAGCGGAGGAGATAGCAGTCTGCACCATACTGAGCGACATGAGAATTGACTTCACTTCTACACTGAGTCTCTAGAAAATGAAAGGGGGGGAAAAGTAAAATCAGTGATTTCTCAGTGTAGACTGTAGCATGTGAAAGTAAATAATACATACTCTCTAACTACAATATTAGAGAAGGTTCAGGATGGCACAATAGTTTCTGCCATACCGTGACATAATACTTGTCATCACATGTATTTTCTGAGTTTATATTGCAAAGAGATTGTGGGTTCTTCATAATGTCAATGATGTAGAAGATTACTGCAATGACTGAGATGACTGCAGCCAACACTGTGAACACCATGCATGTAAAGACCTGGAGATAGTAAACAAACAAATTCCATGAGTGGAAATGATGGGATGGGGACAGGTTGAGCTTTTGTTGCATCATAACCAGCATGACAAAATCACACTTGTCTGTCCTACTTTAACATCACTATTTGCTTTCTCTCCTTTTAGCTTGTTGTATCAGAGACTGCAAGCAGACTGGACCTGAAAGTGTATGGTGACTCCCATTACTGGAGCTTGCATTTTTTCTGGTCAGTTGCAGGAAACTTTACATTTAGCAGTCACTATTCCTTTAACAGTACAGTGCTCTGATTGTGTTTTGCCTCATTTTAACACTACTTTGGATAAGTAAGGAATAAAACTAAATTTTGGCATGTAGTTAGAGGAAAGTAATCAACCAAGAAATCAAAGGGTTAGTGTGATATGGCCCAATGTGAAGCATGCCCCAAAATGAAGTATACCTCTTATACCATAATTAATCAATTTATTATTATTTAAAGAACTATATGTCATACTTTTGATCATTTTATACACATTTATTTACATTTAATCTTCTGGAACATCTGTGAAACAAGTTAGTTCCTGTTATCACACATGTTATAGCAGCTAGAAATAGTCTTTCCCTCAAGAGTCTCTCTCTTTTTTCTCTTTCTTGAAGATAATAAGACAAAGACATCAGTTTCTTGCACAACACAAAGCCCCTGTGAATTAGCTGTTACTATAGAAAACTAATTTTGTTACAGTAGTACAACCCCAATTCCGGAAAAAGTTCGGGCCTTCATTGCCTTATTTTGCGCTTCATAATATGCCACACATTCTCAATCAGGGACAGGTCAGGACTGCAGGCAGGCCTTGCTAGCACCCGCACTCTCTGCTTACGCGACCATGCGCTTGTAATGCGACCATGCGCTCCCAACTTTTTTGGAACATGTTGCGTGCATCAATTTTAAAATAAATGTTTATCTTCAAAAACTATTCAGTTGCTTAGATAAAACATCAAATTCCTTGTCTTTATACATTTTTGTATAAATACAAGTCAAAGTACATTTACAAAATGTTTTTATTAGCATTTTCCATACTGTCCCAACTTTTTTGGAATTGGGGTTGTAGAACGTCAAGCCTTTACATAGTGATGTTTTATGATAATATATTTGTACTTATACAATTTACAATTTTGAATAGCAGAGCATCTTGGGTACATCTTCTACCAACTGTAACTCACCAAAGAAATGCTGTTATATTTTTCCATTACAAGAGCAACAGTACCTGCAATGACAAACTGAAAAGAAAAAAACACATGGAGAGGTGACAGTGGTTTTAATGTACATCAAGTTTTATTGACTGGTAACAGGACTTCTCTGATGTAGGCCTGTTGTCAATTTAACAGTGTGTGGTAATGTTGATAGTAGTGAAAGAAAGATATCTTACAGATATGCCGCTCCACCATGGCACGCCAAAAATGACAACCTCTGTGAGTTTAGCAGAGAGCAGTGGCACAGAGTAAGAGATGATCAGAAATCCAAGCATGACCTGGGAAATCTAGAAAGAGATTGTTTGTTTAAGTAAGATGGGACTCATCTTGGGTGATATTAGGTATAGCTTATATAAGGTTTATATTAGATATTAGGCTTATAACGAGAACACTTTTGCATCAGAGAGATCATGAAACATTCATATGCCTTTTCCTGGCCTGTATTACACACTTTAAACTTTATATTATATATTATAACAGTGAATTCTGAACATCTGGGCTCCATTTGACACAGAGACTTACCCCTATTGATTTTGGTTCTCCTTTCTGTATGCTTTTTTTCAGTACCTCCTGTTTGTCTGTTAATTTATTAACATTCTGGTCTGTAGTTACACTGACAGACAAGTCACTTGACACAGTCAATGCCATTCTTGTTTGGTGCCTAGACATTCAAGAAAAAGAGAAGCATTTAACAGTGTCTTTTTAAATAAAAGAGTAGGTTTCTATTTGAGCAAAGCTTATTTAGTGAGCTTATTTGTTTTTTTAATTACATAAATAAGACACTACTGAGGAAAAAGGGAATATTTTTCTGAGAACTTGAATAATACAAATTAAAGATGACTATATTGAAAGCTTGTAGAGGATAGTGTTGCTGGCTGTGTTCTCCCTGTGTCTGCATGGGTTTCCAATGAGTTCTCTGGTTTTCACTCACCTCCGAAAAAAAATGCCGGTAGGTGAATTGGCTACTCTAAATGACTCCTAGGTATGAACGAGTGTATGAATATGTACGCGCATGGTGACCTGTGATGGACTGGCATCCTATCCAAGGTGCATTTCCATCTCTCACCCAGTGTTCCCAGGGTAGGATCTGGATCCACTGAGACCCTGACCAAGATAAAGCACACTACTGAAGATGAATGAATAAATGGATGAATTAATACAAATTTACATAACACACACATCACAACTGGGTACTGTTATTTCCAACCTCAGCAAAAAATATAAAACTATTTTACAGATTTATAATCAATACAGTTTTATAGCTAATAATATAACAGTAAGGGGTGGGTGAATGGGGTTGGTTGTCACAGCAGTTATATCTGGTTCACCACAGGGTGCTGTTAAAAACACTGATAATAAGATGTTAAGCTATCTCAGGGCATCTTCCTTGAATCTGGCTACAAAAGATTTTATATGAGGTAAGTTTTTCTATTTTTCATATCTCAAAGTAAAATACTGGGGCCTGAGTGTAAATGTTTTTTGATTCTTTCTTCAAAAGTGGAGGTCATTAGCATGCTCTTTAACTTTCCTTGTAAGGATGAATGACACATTCATGATGGAGACAGATGTCACATTTATCAACCAACTCTGCAAGATATACAGATATACAGTATCTCACAAAAGTGAGTACACCCCTCACATTTTTGTAAATATTTGATTATATCTTTTCATGTGA
>JANDJT010000169.1:8465336-8476322 GCA_024331685.1 Stegophilus panzeri | reverse complement strand
CACATGAAAAGATATAATCAAATATTTACAAAAATGTGAGGGGTGTACTCACTTTTGTGAGATACTGTATATGTTCATGTTAGCCTCTATGTATTTAAGGTATATTTGTGCTATTGTGCTTGTATAAGCATATCTCTGTGTGTATATATATATATCTTTGCTTAAATTTGTGTGCACATGTATGTATTTCTGGAATTGTATAGGATAGAGCTGTATGGTACAGGATATGTGTGTGCAAAGTATAGATATGCCTTTTTGCAATGTTACATGTAGATAAATGGCATCTAAATTAAATGCTTTTTATGCTTTTCAAGTTTATACTTTTAAAGTATAAAGATAGCAGTAAGTTGTATCAACAAGATACCTATGCATGACCCCTTTATTAGCGGAGTTACATTTATGACATTTGGCAGATGCATTCATTCATCTCATTTATACAACTGAGCAGTTGAGGGTTAAGGGCCTTGCTCAAGGCCCAGCATAGCTTGGTGGTTGGATTTGAACTTACAACATTCTGATCAGAAGTACCAGCTTAACCACCTTGACAAATTGACATACTACTACTAGTACTACTACTACTAATAATAATAATAAAAAGAAGGAGTAAGTAAACATATCCTACCTTGAATTTATTTGAGGTAACAAATACCAGTGAGGAAAGCTGTTATTAAAAGCTCTATACAAATTAAATTTAACTTATTTTAATTTAAAGTCCCCATGAAGTGGCTTGAAACTTGCAGATTTATTCGATATATTGACATAATTTCCTCTGAAACAGGAAGTCAGAGCAAGACATATTGAGTGTCTTCTCACCCAGTTGACAGTTAGTACCATGCATTTTTATGTTGGGGTGGGACTTAGAGAGCTCTTTAGAGAGCATTTGATTGGACAGAAAAGCTGATGAGAAGCTGAAGTGCAGAATGATGTCATCAAAATTGGTGGTAGAGAAAGAGACTGTAAATTCTAAATGCATATAACTTCTAAATGCAAATTTCCTCATTATCCTGGAGCACACCACCTTATAGATAACCTTAAGGCCAACATATTCATACTAAAAGCCACACAACTTCAATTTTTATTTCAAGGTGACTTTAAAACTCAGATTAAACTTTCTATAAACTTTCTATGGTAGAAATTCCTGCTGAAAAACAAAACAAAACAATAGAAACCATCACAGACATTCTAAAGGTTTCCACTACAAATACCATTACAAACCATCAAAACCATTACTATTAACTATGGGTCCTTAATGGTATCCACTAGACATAAAATGCAACCAATAGAAGACAACAAATTACAAGTAGAGACCACATGTATTAGTTTTAGTTTCCATTAAAACTAATACAATTCCCATTATAACCATTACAAAGTCTATGAGGGTTTCTATTGGGGGTTTTTTTCAGCAGGGTTGTCTCGTTTTCGTCATTCTTATCAGTATTTATCATAATTATATGAATAATTAATAATTATCATAATTATGAAATTGTTGTTTTTTTTCTTTTTGTTTTTTTTTAAACTAGTATTTCGGGGCGCATTATAGCATAATTAGCTTACTCAAACTTACTCAGTCAGCCAACTTTACACGAAGACCATATCCAAAGCCACACACTAACCTTGGTGGTGCACTACTCTTACTTACTATGTAGTGCGTTAGTATGCAGTTTGGGACTCAGCCGACATAAACAGGGTCAGTGCTCCAGCATCACTCGGACGATAATTATCACGACGACACACACTAATACACACTAACTATCGCTAACAAAGTGCGATTTGTGGCATTTTAAAATTTGTGACATTTAAAAATACATTCTCTTATTATTATCAGTGCTACCTGATTAACCTACCAAAAGTGGTGAAATCTTCAGACCGCTCCAAAATTTCCACTATAACGAGAAAACAAACCGAACCCGAGAGAGACTTGAAGTACACACACACACACACACACACATACATACATAACATCCCACCCGTTCCTCCCCGTTGTTCAGAAAGAAATGTGGTCCCTCCAGCAGCCCCTTCCTCCCTCCCTCCCACCCAAGAGCACTAATGCATGCGCACTTTATTTGTACTCCTCGATATCACCACTATATCAGCACTCACTTTTCTCCTGCTGTATAATCTGATTCCTGAGTCAAGAACTCCTGTTGTCAAAGTAAGTCCATGTTTCTGATTAGACCTTATTAGACCAATCACATCATACCGTTATTTTCCTTTCAAGTCAAATGTTACAAGTATATACTATGTGGCAGAACTCTTTATAATGTTAAAGTTTGTGCAGTGGTTTCAGTTATTTCCAGTAAACTATTAATGTAATAATTTTTTTTCATCATTTGCTACGGCGTCATCATGTTTAGCAATGAAGAGTGTTTGTGTGTGTGTGGGTGGCTGGTGAAGGGGGGTCTTACTGGCCCTAGGACAACTGGGGACATTGTTGCCAGATTGTTAAAAATTACACCTAATTCTTGGGCCGCATTAATGCAGTGCTGTAAGGAGCACAGTTTTGCAATCTACATCATTTAATACATCCATCCATAAATGACATTTGCTATGTTCGGTTTGGTATTTGAGGGAAACACAAATCCATGTTAGAGTGCTAAGCTGTCAAGAGTTTGGACCTAAAGCCAAAAATGTACCCGTAACATATTAACCCTTTCATTTATACCTGACATGAAGGAGGGTTTGGGTTTTTTGGTGGAGTTCGGTGGCTTAGTGGTTAGCATGTTTGCTTCACACCTCCAAGGTTTTACTCCCGCCTCCGTGTGCAAAGGTTGCATGCTCTCCCCATGCTTCAGGGGTTTCCTCTCCAATCCAAAAACATGCACTGTAGACTGATTGCTATTTCCAAATTGTATGTGGAGTGTGATTGTTCCCTGAGATGGGTTGGCACCCCCAAACCTCCACCCTCAACCCCTGTGAGCTCTGTGGTATAATAGTGAATAGTGTACATAATAATACACTTTATCTGTTTGGGGTAGCATGGGCCTTGACAGTTGGCTTGTAGACATGTACCACTGTATCCTCCTTCTTCAACTACTGTCACACACACTAACATAAACAGGTGTGAGAAATAAAGTGCTTCTTATGATTCTAAATGCAAATTAAATCATTCATCACCTTATTATTCAGCAGTACTGTACATTACAAGGTGTTCCATAAGTCTCCGTACATAGGGGACTATGTTTGCCAGCACCACGTCAGCTGTGTCTTTGTCAGTGGATGTCCACTTTTCGGTCGGTCCGCAACGCTTCCAGTCTTTTTGAATTTAGTAATAAGTTTGGCAACAGTGTCGTGTGTGATGTTCTTGCCATGTTTCCTGTTAAAGTCCATCACAACCGTGAGACAGCTTCCTGATCCAGCCATGAGAATGATTTCAATATTTTCTTCTTTTGTCCAAGGCATTCTTAAAGTCTATTTGAAAAAAAACCTAATATAAACTAAGTATGAAAAATTTTGGAAGACGTTTTGCTAAAAAGTGTTCGTTTTCCCTATGTATGGAGACTTTTGGGACACAAAGCATTTTTATAGCTTTTGGAGAAATAATTTTATTAAATTGAAATTTATTTTGATATTCTTTTTGCAGTACAACACATTCTTTCAACTTTTTGTAACACCATACATGGCAAAAGAGGTACGCTCAGTTAGTACAGCCATGTATGTGTTATGTATTGTCCTTCCTGCTGCTTTGAGTAAGAACAAATAATTTTTACTTACATACATGGTGTAATTTAGTTTGCTCTAAATAGCGTTAAATAATGCTAGAACGAATCCTGACTACTGTATTTCAAGAAGATGTGTTGTTTTGTGTGTAAATTGAAAGAGTCAAACTTGAAGACAGTTTGGCAGCAAATGAATATTAAGACATATAAATTAAGAACAAACTGAAGATGGTTCACAGTAGTCAAAAAAAAGCCTGCCTTACTGCGCAGCTTAGTGTATCTTGCTGCTTTTAATCTGTATGGCATTTGATTAGGTATGTACATGGACTTTTGTCTGTATTTAAGCAAACTTTAAATAGTATTCATCACTTCCTCACTGCAATTTTTTTCTCTCTTTGTATCTTTACTCTTCTTTTATTTTTTTTTTTCATCCCATGTATTCGTTCTTGTTCTTATGTTTTGTTTTTGGATTTTTTCTCTTAAAAAAAGTTTTTAATAAAATAAAAAAATAGTAAAAACATTCCCTCTCTTATGTGTGGCTTTAAAAGTCCATTAAAATTATATATTGCTAACAAATTTCTTATTGTCCCCTGAAGAGGGGTTGTGGTTAAAAGTAATAAAAAAAAGATAATTTACATCACCTTTCTACATAGTTATGTGTAGATATTTAAAATGTATACTTGTTGTCTTTCTGTACGTATGAACACATACACACTCACTGAGAAAGTAACTCACCATCTCATGCTGTCAAAATAGCCATGTACATAGCAGTGATTAATTTATAGATGTTATATTTTTTATTATTATGCATTTATGTTATAAGGCACCATGAAGGAAGCACTACATACTTAACTACGGAGGGTGGTAGAGAAAAATTTTCAGAATTTTTTGAGTGCTGGCCAATCTGGCAACACTAACTCGGGTGTCCACCACTTCTTTCTGTGTTGATGTACTGGAGTTCATTGTACACCATTTTAAATGTCTATTTGTCAGTTCTTTTGTCATCCATGAGCCAGAAACCCACAACATGTGAGGGCATGGTTATGCATTTTTTTCTTCTCTAATAATATGAAGCTATGTTTTGAAGAGTTTGGAGCCAGCGTCTCTTTCCAAACACACATTCCACAATGTTGAAACCAGAACATGTGGTTTTCATCAAAGCTCATGTCTTTCTCGTACTCAGTGTATCTTTTTCTCTTTGGATTGGTTCCAGTATCCACTCACTTCCTGTGTAGAAATCTCCAGTGAAAGAATAAATACACTTCAGTTGCTTCATAAAAAAGTAGTTAATATTCTTGCCATTCTTCCTGAAGTTCACTGCACAATAGTATTTGTAGACTGAAAGGCTTACATTGGAGAATTTTTAAGAAGCTATGTCATTATATCAGTGGTGGACCCTGCAGTATCTAGTCACCATTAAAAAGAATTTGTTCCACTATTCCCTCCATTCACAAACAATTCATGCCCAAACCCAATTCAATACATTCTTTTGGCTCAACAAAGAAGCCAATGTAGTATGTAAGGAATAACACACGACAGACCGTGTGGTTACAGTGGTGGTTGAAAGTTTGTGAACCATTTAGAATGTTCTATCTATCTATCCATCTATCTATCTATCTATCTATCTATATATATATATATGCATAAATATGACCTAAAACATCATCAAATTTTCACACAAGTCCTAAAAGTAGACAAAGAGAACCCAATTAAACAAATGAAACAAAAATATTATACTTGCTCATTTATTTATTGAGGAAATTGATCCAATATTACATATCTGTGAGTGGCAAAACTATGTGAACCTTTGCATTCAGTATCTGGTGTGACCCACTTGTGCAGCAATAACCGCAACTAAACAGGGTTAGGTAACTATTGATCAGTCCTGCATATCGACTTGGAGGAATTTTAGCCCATTCCTCAGTACAGAACAGCTTCAAGCATAATGCTTAACATTTAAACCAAAAAGTCCTATTTTGGTCTCATTCGTCCATAGAACATTTTTCTCGCAAAGCACAGCAGTGATTGTTAAATACATTTCTTAAACAAAAAAAGTCACCACACCAACGATTATGCATTTAACTTTGTTAAAACTTAAAAAAAAAAAAAAAAGTTTATTATTAGTGTTTGATTATGTGGACCATCTGCCATGCAACTGCTTGTGTATGAACTGTAACTATACAGTCCCGCCAGGATTATGCGATTGCAGAACCAAGCAAACTCTGCAATATTCAGAGGAGCTTGAACTTTTTCAAAATTACTGCAGATTTTCTGCAGATTTGGGCCATCATGTAATGTCATCACAATGCACATTCAGTCCAAGCCCTTTTCGATTCACGTGCGTCGAAAATGAGTACAGCTAAAAGGTCTTATTTGCCAACAAACATCACTGTGAAAGACCATGGAATCAGGCAATTGCAATATCACCAATTCAAGTAGTTTTCCACAAAAAAGCACAAAAAAGTTTTTTAAAAAGCTACAGCAAAATCAAGCATTTTTGGCTGCATCAATCACAAAAAAACTCTGCGAAATCCTGTCCTGGCTGACTATAGAAACTATAACATATTAGAATGATCGCATTAATATAAATGTTACAGCCAGAACTACCGTATGCTGTTATACAAAGATAATGCACACCTTTTGTCCAGTCAGATTCGAGAATTCAAACATGCTGTGGTATAAGACCCAAATATCAGGAGATTAGTCCATTATTCCATGTACCACTACCACCTTGCTCACAGTCAGTATGCAATTGTGTACAGTTCCTATACAGAAATATACCGTATATAATTCAAAAATATTTTACTAAACAAATTTAAAGGTAAAAAGTATTGTTTTCCAGAATGCAAGGCTGTTTATAAAAGTAGCGACTGAGCAATACTTTACCAATCCCTTGATATTTTTCCTACTCTGCCATTCTCCCTTCCCACTGATTTATACCAGCCTACCACACATCAGCACCTCTAATCTATATCCATATCCTCAGAGCTATAAAGCAAGACATCTACTATTCTTCTATTCTATTGTATTTTTTATAAATATAATACACGACATAGTACATCTCTAAATATGAATCTTTTTTTCTTTTCTTTTCTTCTTTTTTTTTTTTTTTTAAATTTAGGCCAACCTTTCATTCTTGTACTTCAGGCATTTGTTTAATTTCATTTTCATTATATCAAGCAGTCACTTTTTTCATAAAAAGTCCTTTATGAAAACAGCAGTCACTGTTCTCGTTCTCTATTCTGAAGTTTCATGTGAACATTTACTGAAACTCTTGACCTGTATCTGCATGATGTTATGCATTGTGCTGCTAATTGTATAGCTGTACACCTGCATGAATGAGCATGTGTACTGGCTGATGAGTGTATACTCATTTACTATATGAACAATTGATTCTTTTCTTGTCAAACAAAATGATTTACGGCAAAATGCAAGATTATATAAACATTTGGAAGAACCTGAAGTTGAGCACTATTGGCACAGATTTAAATAAGCTCAGAAAACACACACACACACACACACACACACACACACACGACTAAGATGATGCTGCTGTTTTATTTTGAAATATTTTTCTTGCCCTTCTATTTTTAATTCCCTATGATAAATACAGTCCAGAAGTTGGTGCTAGTGAACATGTATATATTCCAGCCATGTAACTCTGTGTGTAAAACAGACTAACTAACCAGCTAACTAACTGACTAATTTTAAAAATAAATAAATTCAGTGCATATTTTCTTCTTCTTCTTTTTTTTTTTTTTAAATCTAAAATATAATTTGCTGTTATGTATACAGTGTTCTTTCCCATTAAATTGTATATTTATGTTTCATAAGCCTATTAAATGAATCATGAATCCAATATGAAATAGAAAAACAAGCTAACAACTTTGATTTAATACTTTAGATATATTTCATAGGCCTATTTAGACCTGTATTTTTCAGTGTGGAATTTATATTGAGATCCCCCTTACAAAACCTCATGAACACCATAAATGATTATTGGGAATATTACTGAATAAATCATTGTAGAGGCACACTCAGTGTCAGTGATTGTCATTGAGGTCATTTTCACCAAACGCCATCAGATTGCCTAATTTCTAACATTTAGTTTCACCCTATTTACAGCTCTGTGAATAAACATTTGAGCAGACCTTTGCCCCAATGCTATTTAGCAACAAGAAGGGAACCAAGGTCTATTTGTGAATTTGCCTACAGAACTGTTAAAATATTTTGTACAAGCATATAAAGATAAAGCATTGGATTGAATTTTGCATTATTTCGATGTTGCTTTAGATAAGATGACCTGCCAAATTTTAAATGAATTTGTGAGAAAAAGTAAACAATTTGTAAAAGTAAAAGGTATTTCTATTCCAATGTACATACTGATGTTCAAATTTATTTTCTTTTAAGATGGCAGAGGCACAGATTGAACCCCCATGCAAACTGCATCATCTGTTCAGAGTTTACGATCCTGAAGTTGTAGCGGTGAGTGAACCATGATGATGAGAGTCTGGCAAAGCTAATGATAATTATTATGTTCCACAACAGAGCAGACACCCCATAAAATCTATTGCTAGTTTTTTGCTTATTGCTTTTTGTACCAGTGAAGTTACATTGACTGCAAAGCCCCAATGATGTTGCTGTTACTTTCCTGCACTTATGAATGTAAAGTTTTTGTTACTCCTGATTATTATTTTATTAGTATTTAGCTGTAATTGAGTGTTAAATTAGTCTATTAAAATACTTTGTCTCTTATAGGTTATGACAATATTACTTGGACTGTTCCAAGTGCTTCTGGGATTTCCGGCTTACTACATGAGCATCAACATAAAACTACTACATGTGTGCCCAGTTTTCGTTGGAACAGTAGTAGGTTTTTTTTAGAGTCTGGTCTTTTTCATTATTTGTAAAATAGTCACATATTTGATGCCTGCAAATTAATCACTCAAAGTAATTCATGTCTTTTTTGCTTAACATACAGTTTATTTTAAAACTATCAATCTACTTTAAACATTAAACAAACATAACAGAGCACAGGTCAATTAAATCTATAAACTTTCTATAATGATTCTTTAATGTCATTTCTGTGCAGTATGTGGCTGTAGGATCATTTGCAATGGCATGCATAAGATCTCCTAGCAGGAAGCTGGCAAGTGTTTTTTTTTGTCTAAAGTGATGTGTTTAAAATCAAAATCAGGTGTTTGTGAAATAGCCATAACATTAAAACCATCTGCCCAATATTGTGCACGTCCCCTTGCGCCAACTACACAGCTCTGTCCTGTTGAGGCATGGACTCCATAGGACCTTTGATGGTGTGCTGTGGTATCTAGCACCAAGACTTTAGCAGCAGATCCTTTAAGACCTGTAAGTTGCAAGGTGGGGCCTCCACGGATCAGACTTGTTTGTCCAGCGCATCCTTGATTGTATTGATCTCTATGGAATTTGGAGGCCAAGTCAACATTTTGAACTCTTTGCCATATTCCTCACACCATTCCTGAACAATTTTTGCAGTGTGGCAGGGTGCATTATCCTGGTGAAAGAAGCCACTGCCATTAGGGAATACCATTGCCATGAAGGAGTGTACTTGGTCTGCAACAGTGTTTAGGTAGGTGGTACGTGTCAAAGTAACATCCACATAAATGCCAGAACCCAAGGTTTCTCAGCAGAACATTGACCAGAACATCATACTGCCTCTGCCAGCTTGCCTTCTTCCCATAGTGCATACTAGTGCGATATCTTCTCCAGGTATGTCCTGTACAAAAAAGGCCAAAGTTGTCTCCACCTGCTGAGGAGACTGAGGTCTTTTTTGTACAGGACATACCTGGGGAAGATATTGCATCAGTATGCACTATGGGAAGAAGGCAAGTTGGCAGAGGCAGTATGATGTTCTGGTCAATGCCCATTGTAGGCGCTTTCAGTGGTAGACAAGGATCAGCATGGGCACTCTATGCTCTGTGGCTGCACAGCCCCATATGCAGCAAGCTGCAATGCACTGTGTGTTCTATCACAGCCAGCATGAACTTTTTCAGCAATTTGTGCTACAATAGCACTTCAATGGGACCAGACGGGCTAGCCTTTGCTCCTCACATGCATCAATGAGCCTTGGGCGCCCATGACCCTGTGGCTGCTTCACTGGTTGTCCTATTTTGGACCACTTTTGGTAGGTACTAAACACTGCATACTGGGAACACCCCACAAGACCTGCTGTTTTGGAGATGCTCTGACCCAGTCGTCTAGCCAATGGCCCTTGTCAAAGTCGCTCAGATCCTTATGTGTCCATTTTGCTGCTTCAAACATATCAACTTCCAGAAGTGCCTGTTCATGGGCAGTGGTGGCTCAATTTTAAGGCTCTGGGTTACTGAGCAGAAGGTTGGGAGTTCTAGCCCCAGCACTGCCAAGCTGCTACTGTTGGGCCCTTGAGCAAAGCCCTTAACCATATCGGCTCCAGGTTATCTCAGCTTATTCCTAACAAGCTGAGATATGCGGAAAAAAGAATCTCATTGTGCTGTAATGTATATGTGACAAATATTCTTCTTTAAAGAAGATAAAAATTATTTTTCTTCCTTATATATCTGACCCCTTGACAGATTTAATGAGATAATCATTGTTATTCACTTCACTTGTCAGTGGTTTTAATGTTATGGCTGATCGGTATAATAGCTAGAGTATATACAGAATGCAACTAAAGCAGCTAGCCTGAGGTAACTTCTGCCAAAATTTCTGACTTTAACTCTAGGTGTAGCTAACTGCAGATTAAAAGAAGAAAGCTAACAATATTACAGAGTACAAATGGCAAAGAACTCATTTTTTTTGATGCTACAGTAATTGTAATTGTTTATTCCCCACTTTCAATTTTCTAGGTGAAAAGCTGCCTGTATGCCAGTGTCTTTGGGCTGTTGGTGGGATTGAGTGCCATTTTTGTTTATGGCTACGCAGTCTATGACATAAAGTCTGTTAAAGGCTGCCAATCAGAAGAGTTTTCAGATGATTGTCCACTAAATGGAGTAATTGTGAGTTTCCAAGGGCATAAGCCTCCTGTTCCTATTTGAATTTGCTGTTCCTATTTGAATTTGCCCTTAATTTACTACCTTAATTTACTACATTAAGCATATAATCTTGGAATGTTTCTAAAATCTGCAAAAGCTTTGACCTTTTTTGTTTCCTTACAGGAATTTTTCAAAGGAATCTCAGCACTGCTTTTGATATATGACATGGGAGCGCTCATTCTTCAAGGCTTCCTTTTATTTTCAGCTAGGAAAGGTTTGAAAACAAACTGAAAAACAAAAAACCCCCACAAGTCTATAATGAACCAATATAACAACATTGTGTG
>JANDJT010000169.1:8425052-8436467 GCA_024331685.1 Stegophilus panzeri | reverse complement strand
CATTTTGGAATAAGGCTGTAACATAACAAAATGTGGAAAAAGTGAAGCGCTGTGAATACTTTCCGGATGCACTGTAACTAAAATAAAACATCAAACTCACTCCAACTGTCATTAAATATATCAACTAACTCCTATTTTAAAAACTCCTTATAAATGTTTATTAAGGTTTATGTCAGGTGTTTGAAAGGGCATATATAGGCATAATGTAGCACTATGAAAACGCGCTTACGTAAAGTGTTACAACATTTTTCATGATCATTGAGACCCATTATAAGTAGATTCATGTCAGTTGTTATATAGGACTTATTTAGGTCACATGTAGGCTTACGAACACTGTCCCTAAGTACAATGTTATTGACATAGCTAGGTACTTCTCTTATCTACTCAATCCTGTTATTATGAGATTTTTTTAGGGGGAAAGAGGGTGAATAGTGTACCTAAGGGTAAAATAGGAATGTTCACCTCCCTTTTAATGGAGAAGACATTATCTGAATTCAGTTGGCTACACACACTGCATGCTAACAGGATTATGACTAACATATCATGCATTATTTTGACCTCTTATTAACCCCCAACTGAAATCAAATATAAAAAGATTAAAATTTAATTGATGTCTATCTTTGTTCATTTACAGTGGTGGGAAATAAGTATTCATACACATTTGTTTTTGTTATTTAATATACTTCCACTTCCAATTTACACACCTAATGTCTTTTGATTTTGCACTTATAAATATATATATAAAAAAAACATGCAGACACAAAGATGTTTTAAAAAACAAAATTAATAGGGAAAAAACATTCAGACACCACACATGAATAACATTAGTACCTTGTTGCACAGCCGTTGTTTACAGTTACAGCTTCGAGATGTCTACGTAATACGCTATTTGCAACAGGTTCAGGTTTGGCCCATTCCAAATCATCTTCAATTCCCCAAGGTTACAAGGGTCCCTCTGATAGATTTGCAATTTAAAAATCCTCCATAAACAAAGCCAGACGCTTCTTAATTGTTTATTTTTTTGTTTCATCTGACCAGAGTATATTGTTCCAGAAAAGTTCTGATTTGTCTAAATGCTTTTAAACGTGCATCTCTGTGCTTCTGTTTCAGCAGAGGAGTTTTGCGTGGGTTGTATGAACAGTGCAGGAACAGGATTGTGGTGCAGTTCACTGCATATTGTGCTCTGTGTAACTGTTGTTCCTGCTGCTTTCGGGTCATTCTGCAACTCTTCTTGAGTGACTGCTGGTGTTTCTAATAATTATTCTGAGAATATGTTGTGAATTCTTGTGTGGTCCACCTATCCGGAGATGATTCGTTGTGGTACCATGAACTTGGTACCTACGTATTATTGTAGTGACAATGTAGTACAATTGTAGTGACTGTGATATATAAGGTCGTTGTACCTGAGAACTTCAGGAAGCTCCTTCACCTTTACCATGATTGCTACTTGTTGCGTGAAAACTTTTATATCGACACCGTTTGCAATTTGCCCAACAGCATTTTTGCAGCACTTATATTTCGAACTTGATTTCTTTTTATGTACCTTACATAAATACATACATAAATACATACATATATACTTACATATATATACATATATATTTTCTCCCTATCAGTTTAGTTTACGCTTTGTTTATACATATTTATAAGTCCAAAGTCAAAATACATTATGCGTGTAAATTTGAAGTGGATATACACTGGAAGTATATTAAATAACAAAGACAAAAGTGTCAGAATTCTTACTTCCACTCACTGTAAATCACATAAATAACTTTTGAAATATGAACATGTTGGTGACAATATGTGAGCTAAAAGATTCAGCTTTGGATTTATTAAGTGTACTTCACTTTGGAGGAGCCACAGTTTCCTTGTATTCGTTGTATATCTCCTTGTATATACAAACAAACAAGAAAGGGAGATGAGAATAGAAAGGGAGGGATGACAGCAAATTGGAACAGAGAGAAAGAGAGAGGATTATTTCATTTCAAATTATTACCATTTCAAATGAATAAATCTCTATTGTGCTGGGGTGTGTGTGTGTGTGTGTGTGTGTGTGTGTGAGAGAGAGAGAGAGAGAGCGCGAGCGCGCGAGCGAGAGAGCGAACGAGAGCGCGGGAGGGCACACGTGCTATAGATCAATGAGAATTAGAAAGACAAAAACTTAAACCGCTCTATAAACAAATGGAGAGAACTAATTCCAAAATCATTTTTAACAAAACTAGACATTTTGAAAGCACTGGCAAAAGGGTGCTGTATAACTCAGTATCATAGTGAGAGAAAATATATAATATAAATGCCACAGAGAAAATGCTTTTAAATTAGTCAAGATGCCTGATGGGAGAGGCCAAAATTCTACGTTTTATGTTCTACGAACGTTTCACATTCTGGAGACACCAAACAAATGAGGTAAGAAAACTAATTCATTCTTAACTGCTCCAGCCAGATTAAACATACAATAACTCTTCACCGTGATCCTTTATCCATTTTCTGCAATATAATTACCAAATATTTTCTGATTTTGCAGCAAAAATAAATTCAGGAATATATGACAAAAATGTGTAGAATTTTTACAAATAGGGTTGGATTGGGAGGATAATTTTTTTTCATGTTGTTTTAAGGATGAAGTGATGGTTGTGTTTGGAATCTTTGGAGCGCTATGTAGCTCACTGACCATGAAACTGATAATCCTCTGCTGCTTTGTGGTGCTCTGTAAGTTCCAAAAAATTGATTCGCACATAACAACCACATTTGCTTCCATTCATATTGTAATTGTCTGCTTCCGTTCATTTAATGAATCCAAATTTACCATGATTACCATGTACATGAGTTTTATGCAGGAAATTAATGGTTTGTTTTGACAAGATCCTACTGTTTGTCATGATGTCCTCATTGCATTTGATATATTATTTTCCTTTATGTCAGTTTTTGTGTCTGGTATCTATTCTCTCTTCCAATTTCACTCAAAGACTCCTCTCAGGCTGTGTGTAGTTGGATTGTCAGCATTTGCTACCTCAAAACCATAATTAGGTTGAAAGTGAAATTATTAAAATACTTTAAACCAGTGGCATTCCAGGAATTCCATGACTGAATTTACTAGTGCTGTACAAAGAAAATGTATCCATGGTACATTTTAACATTTAAAAGTAACATGTAATCATTCTGTGTTTACTTGTGAGGCATAATCCAAGGACTAATGAAATTAAGGTCATTTCTCATGGGCCCAATAGAGTCTCTTTGCCAGTTTGAGGCTGCTATATATTTATAGTATTATACATCCACAACTCAGATATAGCACTGAGATTTTAAATTTGGTGGTGTTAGTAGAAAGATTCAACATTTTACAACAAATTTTTGCCTAAAAATATGAGTTTAAGAAACCAATTATCTTTATTATTATTATCATTATATTATCATTATATTCATTATATTATTATTATTATCAATACCAGTGTGAACTCCAATTTTTCTATTCTCTCCACCTCCTTAAACTCAAGCCCAGACCCAGCCCCCACCTTCTCTCTCCCTCCCAGTCCAAATCTCTGTCCTTCCCCCATGGCACTCTCTCAATGTGTCTCAGGCTGATCTGAGCCTCCTCTTCACCAACTCCAGCCCTTTCTCCTTTACGCAGTCTCTGCTGCTTATGCCTCCTGTAGGAACTGATTCTAAACCAGTCCTCCATGCTACTTTTGGTCCTTACTCTGTGACTCAGGTACATTTCCATTATTCAAATATAATTCATTTCTACCTTTACTGGGTTTGAAAAAAGTATTTGCCCATCACTCATCTTCCCCTGTTTTTCTTTTTTCTCCAGCTTGTTTCTGAACCTTTAGCTCAGTTTTCTGTACCTCTTGTCGCATACCTGCTTTCCAAAACAGTTGAACAAAAGTGGGAAGCTGCACGAGGGGAAGGTTTTACGGTCAGAGTGTTGTTCCACATGAAAGGTGACTCAAGCAGAAGAACATGTGTGAGCCTTCATGCTTTCAAACAGACAGCAGAACAGAAAGCATCCTGCATTGCCCAGGTATTGCTAAAAATTCAGGGCAAGCTTTATATAAAATTTCTTGCTTACAAAGATCTCTGTGAGCAAATAACATAACTGAATGATGTTAGCAGTTACCTTTTAATGCTTAACCAATTAGGATTAGTTTATGACTATAAATATGTAAGACAATTCATACTGGTATTGTACATTACTGCTTTTGACTAACGCCATTGCCACTAAACAGAGGAAAGATATCATTTTTGAATTTGACGCAGATAATAAACACAAACTTCATTGTACATTTGTCTATAAACATTCTGTATTTGTCATTGACTTATTTCTAAACGAAGCCATGTTGGCAGTTCACTAATTAAAACAATGAGATGAAAAATTAGACCATAGAGTTGAAAAATCTATGAAAGCCTGCTGAAATCTCTCCCCTTTCTGAACTTATACCTCTAGCACTGTAGCTAGTCTTTGGTTTCTCCTCAGCTAAATAATTTACACAAATGAATGATTAGATAAGCCACAATAGAGGATCTGCTACAGAAGCCACAATGTCACAGAGTCACTAAACTGTATTGACAGTTTTATTCAAAAAATAAAACTGTAATATAAAAAGATGACATTCTTTTATACTTGTGTTGTTTTTCCTTTCCAATATCTGTCCCCTGCACCATGTTCATCAAAAGCCTCCTCTAGGGCTGTGTGTGGTCACCCTGACTTTACCCAAAGACTGGTTTAAGCCTGATCAGACAGTTCAACCACACCAGAGCCAAAGATTCAGACAACGCCATCCATACAGACCCCGATCCCGTAACCACAGCCCATGGGGACAAAACTTCCCAGCATCTCTAAGGGCGAAACCTGGAAACCTTAGTGATATGATCCAGCTCTACTACTCTTCTTTTGACAGTGAGACCAACCATAAGATGTCACCTCCTATATGTGTGACGGACAAGCAGTCACAGAGAAATCTGTACTACATTGCATCTCTGGCTCTTCCGGATAAAGAAACCAAAAGTAACAAAACAATGCAAGATTTTTCCTGCTCCAATGTACTTGAACAGGATGAGCTATGGCTGAATTCGGATGTACTGATTTACTATAACAAGGGGCCTGTGCGAGCTGGACAATCAGTTGGAGTCTCATTAAATCTAAGGGCGACTTTTAGTGGAGATTTCCTCATTGTGAAGTATGATTGATTATCTTTAGGATCACACATATTAGATCAATCAAATTTACAGTCTGGAAATTTACAGTCAATGCTGCAATGCTTTTTTATTTTTATTTTTTTGCTCAGGCTTAAAGTGAAGAAAGGGTTGCTGTCACTACAAGCCCATCCAAACAAAATCTCTGACCTGTGGGCTGTTAAAGTGGAGAAGACATCAGGCTCCAAACATGACACAATTTCCATAATCTCTCACAGAACTGGTACTGTTCGGGACATAATTGGGTAAGGTTTAAAGCTTTTTATAATGTAATAATATGAATGTGTAATGTTTCCAATATATATATTTCTCTGAGAAATTAAGTCAAAAGATTAGAATGTAGTATTCTGCTAGCAGTGATATGCAGTTTTTAATGTTGCTTGGTCTTTGACTACATTATTTCCCTTTTTAATTTTGTGCAGTATATTCTGAGTTTACTGAGTGAAAAAGTTGCATTTATACAATCTAAAGTTATGGTCAACTATTTGTTAAATCTCAAATCATTCAATTTATTTATTGATTTATCTCTCCATCACCTCGCTCAGCACCTCGACTCTGCAACTGGTGGCCTGTCTCTCAGTTGAAGGCTTATACAGGAGCTTTGGAGTTGCAATGACCGTTCCAGTAAACTGGTGGGTGGAGGACACAATGCACAACAGACTGGTTTCAACACATGGGGCAGTAACAACTTTCTTCTCCTTTGTGGACAGAGAGATAGTGGGCATTGCTCCCATCACAGTGGTAAGTTACTAATGTAGCATAGACTATAGCTAGTTACACACATCAAACATCCTCAAAGTGGAGGAAGTCTCTCCTTGGGTTTATTCCATTGTCTTCTATAAGGCTGGGGATCTAGGGTTTGTTGATAGTTAAGGGCCTGTAAAATCCACTGGGACATATTTGTGATTTTGGGCTTCATACATAACCTGAATTGATCATTGTTATGAAAGGCTTTAAATCATTGTACTCTTTATTTTTCATACATTAACAGAGCAACACAATAATGAACACAGCCATCTTGTCTAGCCAACCAGTTTCCCTCCCAGTCATAGTACTAGCGGTTGGGCAGGATGGCAAAGTATTAGATATTACCACAGCAGTAAACTGTCAATCAGCCAATGAAGACATTGTCAAGGTAAATCGATACTTCTAAAGAGCACATTACAGCAAATAAAAATAATTATCTGTGAGGCTACATTAGCTGTAAGGTGTATGTAGGTATATGCTTTAAATATGCTGATATCTTGCATGTGCTTACAATGCAGGTCTCATTTTTACAGGTATCAAGTGATTGCTCTGCTGTTTATGTTGATGGAAGTGAATCCGGGGTGGGCAGTACCTGTGTAGAGGTGGAGTTTTCTCTGGGCATGCTCAGAGGTTCTTTATGCCTATCTGTGTGGGCTCCAGTAGTTCCTCTCCGTATCTCTCTCTCTGACACTGTCCTGAGCCCCATTGAGGGCTGGAGCTACTACAAAGACAGCAGGTATGCATCAATCCTTGGAATAATAAATATATAAGTTTAACAAACAATGAATAAGTGTTTTAAAATACACCAGTATTACAACCCCAATTCAAAAAAAGGTTGGGACACTGTGTGAAATGTAAATAAGAACAAAATGCAATGATCTGCAAATCTCATAAACCCATATGTTATTCACAGTAGAACATAGAAAACATATAAAATGTTTAAACTGAGGAAGTGTACCATTTGTGTACAGATGTGCAAGCTTTCCATTCCATAGGCACTAATGCACCCCATACCATCAGATGCAGGCTTTTGATCTGAGTGCTGATAAATAGCCGGATGGTCCCTCTCCTCTTTAGTCCTCTTTAGTTTAGAGGACGCGGCGTCCATGGTTTCCAAAAAGAATTTCAAATTTCGATTTGTCTGACCACAGAACAGTTTTCCACTTTGCCTCAGTCCATTTTAAATGAGTTTTGGCCCAGAGAAGACAATGGCATTTCTGGATCATGTTCACAAATGGCTTCTTCTTTGCATGATCTTTTGATGATATTATGTACTGTAGATGATGAGATATTCATAGTCTTCTAATTTTACGTTGAGGAACATTATTCTGAAATTGTTCCACAAATTGTAGATGCATTTTTTTTTGCAGATTGGTGAACCTCTACCCATCTTTACTTCTGAAAAACTCTGCCTCTCTGAGATACTCTTTTATTACCCAATCATGTTACTGACCTATTGCCAATTAACCTCAAGCTGTTTCTGGTATATTTAGAAAGCAAAATTAGCATAACTAAAATGGTCTTCCTTTGTCTTTTTCTCTCTACTGTTGTCTGCCCTCCTCTTTCTCTTTCAGATGCATTCCAGTTTATCAAAGGGCCACCGTGCAGATTCTTGCACAATTCAGTGCCCAGTCAGCCCAGGGACAACTTACCTACATGCTTGGATCACCGGACTGGTTTGTAGATGTAACAGACCTGGTTCATGATTGCCTGAGGATAGAGAACTCTCGTGTCGCAGCTCTTCATGAGCAAAATTATGTAATTGGATTAGAGCCTGGATTTACTTCACTAAATGTTAGTATCTACAAATATAAGTCTAAAAATTGACCATAAAACATACAACATTCTTATGACATTATTATTGCATTTTGTGTAAATTCATTATATTAATTTTAGAGAATTATACAGAACTTTCTCCTTCTTTCTCAGCTGATATCTAATCAGTGGGATGGGGTGCTTGGCACTGCTGATGTCATTGTGACCTCTGAACCTGTGGCCCCTGGTGACCTTTCTGTACATTTAGTGGGTGGTCTTGGTCTGTCGGTCAAATCAAGCTCTTCAAATCCTTCTGTCATCATAGCAACTGTAACTTCTTATAACACACTCTATAACCACGGACAAGTAAGTACTCATAGTTTCAGCTGTTACCTTTGTACAAGCAGATACAAGCGGTTTAAAATATCTAGTAGTAGTAAGTGACGTTTACAAGACTGAACTTGTGTCATAATCTTGAAGACCCTTTTTCAAATGTCTTCATAAAAAAAAACATTGAATGAGATTTGAAATCTCTTTAAGAGTATGACACATGTCCAATCACCATGTGGCACTCCAACCACAGTCATTAAAAAACCAAACTGATTTCTCTATGACAGATTTCTCTCTCTCTCTCTCTCTCTCTCTCTCTCTCTCTCTCTCTCTCTCTTTTCCCACTCTGTTATTTTCTTTACAATTGCACGTTTTTGTTTCTTGTTCCCAATTACCCTTGTCTCTCAGGAAGCTTCTTTTAGTGTTTGGCTACAGTTTGGTGATGACACTGCCAATCTGCTCTCTACATTTAGCGAAATACCTTTCTCTCTACATTTATCCTCACTGGCTGAGTCTGTGGTTGCAATAACACCCGCCCCATTGCAGCGTGTCCTTGCACAAGGAGATGGTGGAGGGCCACTTGTGAAAGCAGAGCTTCTGGTCTCCACCTGTGAGCTCATGTCTACCCACATTGAGATGGACGATATCAAAGAGAGAGGTGGGACTCGGAGACTGGCCAAAGGATCAGGCTGGATAAGGGTGAACCTAGATACAGACCTCTGGCCTCTAGAAAGTGAAGATTCTGACTTTGAGATGACCGATGCATCAGATACGTTTGCAGAGTTAGACACAAATATGTATCGTAACTTTGAACAGGAACAAGCAACCCCTAAGTCCACTAACTATAATGAAAATACAAATAATTACATGATTGCCTGGGATGATTTGGAGCGGGCAGTGTTGACACCAAACCATGAAGAAAATGCAGTGGATTTTTCTCCTGATGTTGAGAATGGAGGAGGGAAAATTGCAAACCGAGAGTTAGTATTTGGAGTTGGAGCTGTCTTCTGTTTGCTATGTATCTCCTCCCTTCTGTTCTTAGTCAACTTCATGCCACGTGTGATGAGGGAACTTGGGAAGAGACAAAGTAAAGAAATGAGGAAACAGACAGAGGGAGAGGCATTTACTCAGGAAGAGGAGAATGATAATAAGAAATCAGGGGACAATGGGACATGGTAAGGAGAGATGATGACAGTGGACCAAAGATGATTTTGTAAATACCCATCTTTCTGCACTGACAAACACTTGTCCTTGTCTGCCTCAGATGAGATAAACATTTTCAATTGTGAATTATAATAAAGTAAAATATTGTCTTGCCTGCAGTTTAACATAAACATAAATATGCCAGATAATCTATCCTCCTTTATGTTTTCACCAAACACCAAAAACATTTGATTGTTTTTGTAGGCTACTTTAAATGTGTATTTGACATTTTCATGTATAATAATCCAGAAAACAAATTTTGCTGCTTAGCCTAATCTTATGTATACCTAAGGTTTAAAAAAAAATAACAATAAAAAAGTGGGTGAAAAAAGCTATTTCCACTGAACTAATGTTCTTCAATAATTTAAATTTTCTTGCTGATACTAATAAAGGAGAAGTTTGTCATTTTTAGAGACCGTTACAAGTGTTTTGTTCAAGTCAAGCGGATAACTTCATGTGTTAACTCACAAAAATGTTGCTAGCTGGATATTCAGTCATGCACATTTGGTTGAACACAGAAATACATGCTTGGGATAATCCCTAGTTAGCTTGTCAGTACTGTATTCTTAATGTGCTATATAGAAGAAAAACTTTGGGGGTGTCAGAGCCAGCTGAAAAGGACAATGACAATTTCTTTAAATAGCCAAGCCCTCTCAAATTATTTTGTAATAAAATTAGCCTAAAATGTAACAAATAGGTAGCAGAACATTGGCTACTACTGTGCAGTAATGCAGTGCTAATACACAGAAATAATTAATTAATTTCTTCCCTTAATTGATACCCAGCTGCAGGGGCAGGCCTGGATTAAGAATTCAGAGGCCCCTGGGCACAATGTCTTGTAGGCCAGATACTATTTGCACCTAAGTATTGTTGTACATTAACAGGATGCAGTAATAACATAGAGTGTAAATGACTATATTTATTAAAATTGTTAAATGGATGCCACTGTTGCCACCCTGTCAATGGCGTCGGGGTGGAATGTCCGAATAGTAACTGAATAGTAAATAAAAAAGGAAGACCACGTTATTGGCGCTTGCTATCGCTGCAGCATTTATTCTTCTGCATTTGATAAAGCAATCCCATTTCCAGTTACCTGCCAATGCGCCACCTAGTGTTATAAAGGTCTACTGTACATGAAAATGCAAGGGTAATAGTGTAGAATAGGACTAAGCAAAGGAGTACAATCTAACTGAAAAATCTAATCTCAAAATGAACTATTCTAATGCATTACTGTTGAATGTAGACCCACAAAATAATAAAGTTAAAACAAAAATGATGGGGTGTTGTTATGTGTATGTCTTATTTCAACCCTCTACACCACCTTATTCGGACAATAAAGCCCTCCCTACACCTACCCCTAACCAATAAACACTTTATTAGTAAAGTTGTTAGGCACTTTACTTCCACTTTTCTAATATTTTATTCATTTTTACTGAAAATAAATGCTTTTCCAACCCCTGTGAGGAGGCTATCTCCTATAAGAAGACCAACCCCTGTGAGGAGGCTATCTCCTTTAAGATGTCCATCCACTGCGACGAGCCCACCCCCTTCTGTTGCTCCTGCATCCCTTCCTCATGTCAATGTCAACATAACTGACTTTTTGGCTGGTCAGCGTTATGTTGTAGGCCACATTTTGACTCCCGTCCAAAGGAGGAGGAGGGATGAAGAGGACAGTGAAGCAGCCACCTCTAGTAGAAGGCAGCGTGTAAATCCTGTTGAGGAAGAGCAGGAAAACATCAGGAGGCCCGTCCGAATCCTTTCTAGTTTAATTCCAATATTTATGAGAGAGCTATGATCTTCAAAGCCTCATATTCATAACGTCACACTCACCACCTCGTAGTCACCACCTCGTCATAAAATTTGTAGTAAGTATCAGTGGTAAGTATTTAACACCAAGATTGTAGTCTTTTATTATTATTATTTTATTATTATCATTATTATTGTTGTTATTTTATTTGTGATAAGTATTTCACCTGTAGGCTCTTGCAATAGTGTTTTTTATTATTATTATTATTTGTGATTTGTATTTAACCCCTACACTCCAGCATTAGTCTTTTATTTATTTATTTATTTATTTTTATAAATAATGTATAATTAATAATGTATATTAATTACATTTAATTGATAAAATGTGTAGGTTTATCAAATTATTATGGTATATTCATGTAAATATGTATATATGTATAT
>JANDJT010000169.1:8406027-8422173 GCA_024331685.1 Stegophilus panzeri | reverse complement strand
ATTTTTCTATTACTACAGCCATTTTATTGTACAATACTGGCGCAAACCTGTAAAAAGTATTTTCTTTAAATAAACAGCAATTATAAACCAACAAATTACTTCAGTGGCATTAAATATAATAAAAACACTATTTAATTAGACCTACTTTAGGTATTTAATTGGACTATTTAATTAGACCTACTTTTAGACCTACGGCTTTTCAAATTTAACTCACCTCAGTGGAAAAGAAACTCATACAACAGAAATGAGAATGGAGTTTTTATCATTTCCCTAAAAACTATGGTATATGCGCAAAAAAACATCATTTTCATGTAATAATAAATACAATACAGTTCAGCTCTTCTTCTTGGTGCCTCTTACCAAGTGGTTTCATGTGTTTCACATAAGACCTATGAATGAGCAGATCAGAAATGTTGAACAGGTAATTACAGAACAGCACCAATCCTGTACCAAATACCACCAATATGAAAGAAACTAATCAAGAAAACCCTAAACATCGGGTCTCAACAATCTGAGGGAAGGAGCAGGCACATACACACACGCACGCACACACACAGATACTCCACCTATCCGACTTCACATAGTGCCATGTAACCAACAGGTACATACAGTAAGGGTTGTACAGACTCCTGCAACAAAGCTGGAGCATATGAGACAAACATACACGTGACTGGTGAAGCCAAAGTGTATAGTTCCTAAATATACATTTTTTCTCAAGCAAGATAAAACTCACACAAACATATAGAAAGGAAGACCTAGATATAGATAGGATATGATGGATGGCTAGCTTTAAGTGCTTACAAGGTCATCTCCCAAAGCAGATAGATAATCTTCTGTCACATGGTGGATCACAGTAATGGAGAACAAAAAGAAACAAAACAAAAAAATATATATAACTGCTAAAAAAGCAGCCAGTGAATACAGACAAAGGAACAATAAACTGTTACAGGAAATTGTGTGTGATGCACTGATACAATCTACTGTTTTCTTGGTTTAAAAAAAAAAAAAAAAAAAAAAAAAAAATCAGTTGTAGTTAGTAAAAATACAAAGTTTATTACTTATAACTCCAATAAAGCAGCCTCTTTAATATAAAACAAATATTTTTACATGAAAAAACACAGCATTTGTTTCCACCAGTAAAGGTTCAAGATCCAAAGAACAATTGATTACACAGGTGGGTTCAAGTGCAGCTATTGCTCAGTTTGAATTAAGACCTGCATCCAGAGCCGCCTGTTGTGGATTGGATTATAGATCACAGATCTCTCTCACACACACACACACACACACACACACACACACACACACACACACACACACACACACACATATGTAAATACCGGAAAAGGGGCCTGTATCATGAAGCTAGTTGAACAAACTCAGGTTTACGGGATTAGTTTCGAGTTGACAAAATCAAACCGATCCAATCAGGCTTTATTAGTACCATGACACTGGTTATCAACTTTCTCTGTCAACCCAGGCTTTGATCATTAAACTATGATTAGTTCACGAGCACGTGCACATAAACGCGTGACGTCAGCACCGAACAGCCAATAGCGTCCGACATGGCAAAAAGCAGGTGTGCATACTTCCGGTTGAAAAGCAAGACTTTACTTTTATAGGCTCACAATGAGAATAAACGGATTGAACACTTCTAACCCCAACATCTTTCATGTAATTTAATTTAATATAAATGTAAATTGTTTTACTGAAATGTTTCTATTCTTACAGTTTGCGCTGGGGAGTTGAATTAGTTGCGTCACTTATATGTCACTTTGCTCCCAGCCGATTGGTCCAAATTGGGTTTGAGTTCTCTTACCCAGAACATAACCCGCCCCCGGAGCAGGTCAGCCATGGAGAGTAAGTTACTATGAAAGCCGAACCATTTTCATGGTACCTAAAACCCAGGGCTGGCACAAACTAAACTATAACTTACCTGGCTAGCCACCTAAACCAGCTTCATGGTACAGGCCCAAGGTCTAGAGACTATAATTCCCATCAGCCACTGCACCTCACCTGATCATGTCACATGATGGTCTGCACCTGATTCACTTTTGGGGTTAATGATCGCTTGTATATAAGTCACGTTTAGCACTACACACATTGGCTGCGTCCGAAATCACATACGATGACAGTACGTACTGCATTGCCGTTGAAACAATACTCTACTCATCAGTATGTGTGTAGTATGACCACAATCCCGGACATACAATATGCGTCATGTTGGCATTGTCATGTGACCTTCGACGTCATCATAAAAACACAAAAATCTTAAAGGGGCTACTAGATCAGGAAAATTAACTGAATTAGTCATCTAATGTGGGCAGTGTTAACAGGCTGAGGTAAACTCGTTGTCATTAACTTTTAAGGTTAACGGTTAAGGCATGATGGAGCTCACAAAAAGGTTTTAAACGCTGTGACAACCGTTTTCTTGTTTAAACCTTCAACAAGTTAACAATTTATCCGGGTATTATTAAACAAGTCCTGTTTAGCAAAGGTTTAATACTTAAAAAGAGCCGATGCGCTGTGTTCCGCCATTTTTTTCTAAGCTCGTCCGCACCAGTCTTATTGCATTATGGGAGTGTTTGACTCGCGTAGTGCAAAATCTTGCTGTAAGCAGTACGTCATTCGAGTATTTCTCGCCTACTGTTTCTCGCCTACTGAGAATTCGGACATACTACCCCTCTGGCGTACTGCTTTTCGCCTACTGGGTAGTAGAGTAGTACGTGATTTCAGACGCAGCCATTATCTTCTAATCTCCCTTTCTGCCATAAATAATTACAGATATTATGTTGCGCCATTAGAGGGTGCACATGAGTTAATTCCCCCTTTTTTTCTTTTCTAAATCCGTGTGTAACATTGAAAACCGACTGTGAATTAGCCAGTAACCACTTACAAAAAATAAGTTTGCCAGCTTGTTTTTTTTGTTGTTGTGAGTACAAATGGGGAAAATATAATTTCCTGCTTAGACCATTTTCACCCTTAAAAAGATTATATTATGTGATATGAAACAGTACATTTTCCTATATGCACCAATATTCAGACTAGTGTTGATGTGGTTAAAACATCCTGGGTGACCAAAATCTCACCACAGTCTGAAAAAGACCTAAGTTGTCTCCAGTGTGGACCAAAGTCTTTTTTTTTTTTTTTTTTTAAATTAATTAATTTATTTATTTTTAAATGTGTTACAATTCTTTATATTATTGTGGTTTGGACTTTAGTATATAGTATTGTAACACATGAAAAATTACCATACTTATGTAAAATGTTATGAATGTGTTATGTAGACACAGTTTCTATATTTGATTGCTTTAATTGAACACTGAAACAGTTTTTAGGATCGTTTTGAAGAGCCATCGAGAACTGGCAACATGCTACTGTACAGTACAACTGAACAAAGACCGCCCATAGCCCAGTGACGCCATCACAGTGTGTGGTGTGTTTACACTACACTATACACACACAGTGCAACATGGAAGAAGTGGTTGGGTGAACTTTGTTCTTGTGTCTAATCGGCCATTTGGTTAAGCAGCTTATACAGACCGAGATCAGACTCATCAGAAAAAGGAGATTAAGAATTAGAGACTTGATTATGAATACACACAACTCCCAAAGGATGAGGATGTAAAGCGTCAGTGGTTAGAATTCACTTTAAAATGATACAACAGCAGTTCAACTCTGATCTTTGTTTGTGTTCCTTACTGCTTCTCAAATCTAGCTGAAGTCAATGCGGGATTTGCAAAAGGATTATTCATTAAAGATGGGGACGTACCCACTTTATTTGGACCATCTTGCGACTGTGGATCACTACCTGTAAGTATGATTATTAATTTATGTATATATTTTCTACCTAGTGTTCTAAATGCATAGTTTTGTGTTGTATACGTCTACAGCCAGTGCACAGCTGTTAGCCTGTTAGCCGCTGCTAACTGGCTAACTTACGTTATTGCAAATTACATATAAACTTACCACAGAAACGTCCTGTTTTCGTCACGCTTGCGATGGAGGTTTGGCTTGATCTTCTGATGTATCACTATCAGACTCGGGCTCAAATGGTAAAGTAAAACTGATGACATGAAATTCAGATGTGGTAATGGGTGTTTTCTCACATGCCTTGTAAGCGGTAGACCAAACACAACAGACTGGGACATCTGACTAATCAGAGCAGTGTGGGGTCTCTGAAAGGAGGAGTTTAGAGTGAACGGCTCCTTCAGCGATTCGTTTGTGATACTGAGAACAAAAGTGATGCTGCCATGTAAATTATGAGAACATGAAAGTGTTCTTTGAACTTGGATACATGTAAACCTATTGTATGAGACCTCTATAACAAAATTAGGCACTTTTATAAAGCATAATAGGGGCTCTTTAAAATCTGGTTGTGCCACCTTTAGCAGCAATAACTGCAACAAAACGCTTCTGATAACTGGAGATCAGTTGATCCCTTACTTCTAGGACTAGGACGTACTCATCTGGTAGAGAGCAGAATTCATGACCCTCAATTACCTATTGTATGAGTCCTCTATAACAAAATTAGGCACTTTTATATAGCACAATGGGGGCTCTTTAAAATCTGGTTGTGCCACCTTTAGCAGCTATAACTGCAGCAAAGCGCTTCTGATAACTGGAGATCAGTTGCTCACTTACTTCTAGGACTAGGATGTACTCATCTGGTAGAGAGCAGAATTCATGTTTCCCTCAATTACTGCAAGTTGCCCAAGCCCTGAAGCAGCAAAGCATTCCCACACCATCACACTTCCACCACCATGCTTGATCGTAGGTATGATGTTCTTTTTGTGGAATTCTGTGTTTGGTTTATGCCAGATGTAACAGGACCCCTGTCTTCCAAACAGTTCCACTTTCGATTCGTCAGTCCACAGAACATTTTCCCAAAAGGTTTGAGGATCATCAAGGTATATTTCAGATGAGCCTTATTGTTCTTCTGGGTTAGCAGTGATTTTCACCTCGCCACTCTTCCATGGATGCCATTTTTGACCAGTGTCTTTCTGATAGTGGAGTCATGACCAGCGACCTTTAATGATGCAAGAGGGGCCTGGAGGTCCTTTGATGTTATCCTTGGCTCTTTTGTTACTTCCTGGATGAGTAGTTGCTGTGCTCTTGGAGAAATTTGGAAGATCGGCCACTTCAGGGAAGGTTCATTAATGTGCCGAGTTTTCCTCGGTAACTTTTAGTAACCACGGGGGTAAATACATTTTCACACAGGCCCAGATGATGTTATATTAATAAATAGCATCATCATTTAAAAACTGTATTTTGTGTTTACTATGCTGCCATTGTTTTATCTTAGATTTCTGAAACAATTTAGTAATGAGATATTACACAAAAACAGAAGAAATCAGAAAAAATTAACTGTTGCTATTTTTGTATGCAAAACGGTTTGACATTTTGACACAAAATTTTATTACTTTTTTTCACCGTTAGAACTGATTTCTCTCTGTTTTAATTAACGGCTAATTTGTTTAGCTTTGTCTCCAAAAAGCCGCTTGGAGGGTAAACACAATAAATAATTCCGCTTGCTTTGCGAATTAATATATAAACTGTTGCTTAAAAACCTTTAATGAGCTATAGTTTTTCAGCGCTCCCTGGTGGTCTAGTGGTTAGGATTCGGCGCTCTCACCGCCGCGGCCCGGGTTCGATTCCCGGTCAGGGAATGTTAGTTTTTATCTCTGGATAAAGGTCCGTGTTTTAAAACGGTAGTCTATGTTCTGAAATCTGATTGGCTGAACTGCGTTCGATAAAATCGTTCTAAGAAATCTTTCAGATAACGACTACAGACACCAGACTTAAGCCATATATCGCTTACATTATTTAAGGTTTTTATATCATTCAAAATTATGTACAATTAAAGTACAGTAGAATAATTTAAGTGATAGATGTGCACAATAGTAATCCATATTAATCGTAGGTCAAAATATTGCTAAATTTGGCTGAAGTATTAAATGAAGTGGTACTAAATGAAGAGCCGTTTGGGAGCCGAAAGAGGCGTATCTTATTGCTGAACTGGCAGACACAATGTAGAAAACGAGAAAATAATATTGACATAAACGTTAGCGTTATAGCAGAGTGGCGCAGCGGAAGCGTGCTGGGCCCATAACCCAGAGGTCGATGGATCGAAACCATCCTCTGCTAACCTCTTTTTTCGCAGCAGTTTCATTTAATTTGAGGGGGTTTTTATGTATGAATTTATGTCGTGGTACCTTTTTTGGTGGAAAATTGTGGAATGTTGACGTGGACGCTTTGGCGTTTTTAAGCTTTAAGTAGCTGAAAGATGAAAATGCGGTACCACCAGAGGGCGCTACTGCGTTTTATACTTCGCGCGCGCACACACACACTAAGTGACTGAGGACGCTGCTAAAACTGCATAATTTTCAGGTTTTAAAATTGCTCCTTTTGTTCTCAACTCAACTATAAAATAGCACCTAACCAGTTGGGAGTCATTATTTAATTTAAATGTCTGAAAAATATTCAGCAAAGTCCCGAAAAAAACGAATGAAGAATGTTACACAAAGATATAACCATCCATCTCAGGGATTTCCAGTCCTGGTTCTCCTGTGCACCCCCTGTCCTGTACATTAGTTTTCCCTGCTCTGCTACACTCACCCGAACTCAGACAGGGCTGTTTATCAGCCGATTAATTGAATCTGGTGTCTTATAAGCACATAAATAAGTGTAAAACAATAATAAGTGTAGGTAGGATCCATGAAAGGGGTTTAGGAACCTATCATTGCCATGCTGCTTGAGCGCTATTACTTTCGTACGCTTATTAAAACTGTTAAAATGTATTAACGAAAGTTAATTTGACATGGGTGAATGAATTTCTTTGAAGCCTCGGACTGTACCGGTTGCTTTGACGATCAAAAGTCTGAAAAACTGCGCCCAACGTGGGGCTCGAACCCACGACCCTGAGATTAAGAGTCTCATGCTCTACCGACTGAGCTAGCCGGGCTGTCTGAGATATACTATGACATAAACTTTGTCATGTTACTACGAAACCACAAAGCCTGAAAATTTCTCGTGATCGTTACAAAGTGCTAACACACAAGACTCCTTCCATATTTACACTATGTGATCAAAAGTTTCTCATAAGCGTTCAAGTATTATTAATACTGCACAATTTAAATCCTTTCCAATATTTTTTTAAAATTATTTTTGAGATTTTATATGTGTTTTGGTATGTGAATAGCAATACATAATCTTATGATTATTTTTTTTTTGGTGAAAACAACAACAACAACCACCACCACCACCGGCAACATCTTTGTCTTTCTGGCATCACAACGTTGAGCGCGTACCAAAAGCCTTAATAGCCCCATCACCCTTGTCGCACTAGCTGACGCCACTAAATTGTGGACTCGGAGGAGGGCCACAAGGGCAATGTGCGCCATTTGGGACAGGGCACATGTATGCTGTATTACAATGGGAGTGTATCTATGTTCTCAGGGTCCTATGTTACATAGATTTATATGGCACATAATGAACACATGGTGATTTAAAGCTGGAGTTAGGCTTCAGCAATATTGAGAGCTGGGACATGTTCATATTTAACATTTTGTTTCTTTAATGACCGTTTGTGTTTTATAGGATATAGTATGGCATTTATTCAGTTTAATGTATACATTTCACTATTTTTCATTCATTTCCCTTCACTGGAACCAAGAAGTCCAAATGTGTTCTCATTCTTTGAAGATTGCAGTGATAGCTGCGATCAAAGGCATGCTGACTGCTCTACCAGGCAGTAAGTGTGACAACAGTTAATATATAATATACAGAGACATTTCATATCTGTCACAGAGACAATGGCAAACTGGATAGCCCATGCTTTATGGAATCATTTGTTTCACAAATCCAATCATCAGGTAACCCATGAACGTGTCGTGTCGTGTCTCAGCTCGTGACCAGATGCCATACAACCAGAACACATTGGGGAATGGTGTGTGGTTAATTGTGACAGAGGATACCCTGGTATAATAATGGACGTTTCTGAAAACAGCAATAAAGTGAAGTGCATGCACCTCAGCACTATCAACAAATTATTTTGACCAAGTCCACAAGAAGATATCTGTTGGTATAATATTGGGAAGATTCTGTGCATTATGGCTGAACCACAAACTGTCAACAGATGCGCCATCCATTAAGAGTTGTCAGTTTGGAAGTACAGTTGCAATTTAGGTGACTGTGATGGCCCTGTAGAATCTTCCAGGACTTGGGATCATTGTCCTGTTGGAAGGTCTAATGATGACCAAGCTTCAGCTTCCTCACAGAGTGGGTTGAATAATTCTGAAACTGGTGAAATCAGTTCCCGTTATTTGTCAATGATCAGTTTGGTTGCAGCATACTCTAAACTTCGTATCTTTGCCACGGGGTTTTGTTAATGTTCAAAGGTTTGTGCCCCAATAAGAGCCTGCTACGAGTTTTTATGAGCAGAGCAAACATTTTACTTCATTACATCATTAAAATCAGCTTACCTTGTGTCAATAATCAGTTTGATTGTAGCATACTTCGAGGCTTCATAACCTCGCCAAGGGCTTTTATCATCGTCACTGTTCAAGAGGTTCTGGTGCAATCAGAACCAGCAGTGCATTTTATATGAGCGGAGCAAACCTTGAGATTCAAATTCTTTAGATTTATATTGCAAATTCACTAAAATGTTCTCATGAAATCACAACTGTTTACTTTTGTTCCAACACTGTAATATATTACTTAACTCAGTCTTATCTCTGTCCACCCTGTTATGTCCTTGTCCACCCCATCATCTTCTTTTTTTATAAAAATAAATCAATAATTCTTCACAGCTAAAAAAACACAACAACAACAACATTATTGTTGATTTCTTATAAATAACAACGAGTCAAATAATAATATTTAATAAATTTTGTTCTAAAGATTACTTTGATTTTGGAAGAAAAAAAAACAACATCTGATGAGGATACAGTGAGGAATTAAACTAATTCTACAACAAAATGCATAATTCTAAAAGATTTTTAGGGGCCATAAGAAATATTGTTGAAAAGGGGACACAATAATGTTTTGAACATAACTTTATAATTTCTACAATGCTTTAGAAACACAATTTATCACCTTTGTATTTGTCCATGACAGGGTAGACATAACGTGTTATGAGTCACAAGATGTTGCCCAGCCGTTGCAAAATAAAAGTGTAAGTCTTATATGGTGAATATTCACAGAACATCTTAAAATCTTATTTTTTTTTAAATTGTTATGTAGTCCCAAAGGCACAGTATACTGATAATAACCCTTTCAGCATGACAGGGCACCTGTTCAGAAAGCGAGATCCATGAAGACATGTTTTGCCAAGGTTGAAGTGGAGGAACTAAAGTGGCCTGCACAGAGCCCTGAACTGAACCCCGAACTGAACCCCACTGAACACCTTTGGGATAAACTGGAACACTGACTGGAACACTAATAGGCCTCTACACCTGACATCAGTGTCTAACCTCACTAATGGTCTTGGGGCTGAATGATCAAATCCTTCCAAGAAGAGTGGAGATTATCATTAACAGCAAAAAGGGGACTTAATTTGGAATGGGATGTTCAAAAATCACATATGGGTGTATTGGTCAGGTGTCCACAAACTTTTAGCCACATACCTTATGTTAAATTAAAAAAATAAAATCATACGGAAAGCATCACCACATCAATAATTTTACAATTTTCTTTGTTAAATAACATGCTTTTTAATCTTAGATTATGTAGTGTCCTCCATGTAAGTCCCTGTGTAAGTTATTACAATAGAAACTATAACGTATTAGAAAGAGCGCATTAATGTAAACCTGTGATTTGAAAATTACTTTCTACCTAGGTATAAACCGGTTATAGAAAATTATTCAATATCTTCTGACCAATCAGGATTGACAACTCAACAGCATTGTGGTCTAATTAATAAGTGTGTAACTGACTTCTATAGTTCATTTTTGGTAATACACCACTTCCCATTTACATTGCAAAGAGCCTAACTTGAAAAGTGTGCACAAAGTTCACTTCCGTTTTACAAATGCTTCCAATGTTTAATGTGATCTTATTCATTTAATTATTTTACAATGAGTCAGCATACACTGAGTTCATGGTACATTGCTATCATCATTTGCTGAATATGTTCCAGCATTGAATCATAACTGGATATTCTTCCATCTGGTTCAAACATATTGCTTTGTTTTTGTCCGCAGAAAAATTCAAGAGGTAGAATGGCGTTTGCAATTTCTGAAATCTTAAAACAGACCAAGTTTACAGGGAACAATTAAGGCACCGAACCAATATAGAGGAAAGCACCATGTGTCTTAACTTGAAACTCTGTTCATCCTCGCTCGTCCATACTAGGAGTGGGCGATAGGCTTTTAGTCACTGTCTAATAATTACTAATTAGATCTATTGGATTCCACATGTCCAACCATTTTAACAAGCACACAGATTTTATGTGAATTTTTGCACTTTTTTTTAGTACAAGTGATCAGATCAGATTTTTTTCCTTACACTCCCCCACAGGAAGCGGACTGCTGATGTGTCCTGAGATTGCAGATCCAGGCAAAACACTTCCCACAGCGATTACACACAAACGGTTTCTCTCCAGTATGGACTCTCTGATGCTTCTTCAGGTTTCCTGCTTCTGTAAAGAGCTTCCCACAGGTCTCACACTTGAAAGGCTTCTCTCCAGTGTGGATGCGTTGATGAGCCTCTAAGTTAGACTGCCCAGTAAAAGCCTTTCCACAGTACCTGCAGATATAACTTTTCCTCTTGCCCTTCTGCTTCAGCCTTGGAAGCTGAAGACCAGCGAGAGAAACCGCAGGATGTGGTAAGTTTGGAACAGCCTGAGTGAGATTTGCTCGGTTTGTTGCATCTAATCGAGTCCTGTTGAAATGACTGAACTGCTGAGTATGGGCTTGGCTTGAAGCAGTGACTGTACTCCACTCTTCCTCCACTCTATGAAGCCCTCTGGGATCCTGAAGCCTGTTTGATGCAGCCCCTTTTTGCCTTCCCCGAACAGACACAGGTCCTGACTGTACCAGAACACAGTCCTGGTCTTGCTCTACTTCCATAATGTATGAACAAGATGGTTGACTGTCAGAGGGGCTATTTGCAGTCCATCGTGGAAAAGAACTCTCAGGCTCCTTCGCTCTTTCATACAGTGTACTATCCGTTCCTAGCATATCGACAGACACTATCTTTTTTCTCTGAGCATTCTGGTTTGAAAGTGGGATGTTGCTGCTCTCATCTGACCCTTGGAGATGAGACTGGGAACTGGAGATATCCCACACTTTGACGTCGCTCTGTGGAAGAACTGGCTCACGTGAACACAGAGACCCAGCCGTCTGGGAGTCTACCACATCCGGATAACAGGAGAAATGCATCAGTAATGTTGCTCATTTTAATAATTTAACTGAAAACTTTTTATCTTCTTCTACACCAGTGAAACATGAAATTAAGAAATCAATTCTTTAAAAGGTCACTAATTGAGTACTATATGAAATTGGTGACTAAACAATCTTTTTTTCTACTATCATTACACAGATATCTTACTCACCATGTATAGTAATCTGCTTGTCTGTTGACTGACTGGAAGTTCCCTGGTGTTCTTCTTGATGTCTACTTTGACCCTTCACAAGGGATGACTCCAACTCGAGAGGCTGAAAAGGACAAAATAATCAGTCTTTCATTTGACCAAAAAAACCCCCTAAAAGCAAAAAAAAAAAAAAAAAACCCAAAAAAACAACACAATGTACACAACAGCGTTTTGGTATTAAGGAAAAATGAATTAAGCATTATGTAGATTCTGTATGTGTGAGGAAGAGTACAGAACTCTGATAGTAGATCAAGACTTTCAGCTACATCGTGATTTTAGCACTGTATTATCCACACTGACCTCCTGTATATTGAGAGCTAATGTGATTTGCACAGGTGGGGAAGAGACTCCATTTGCACAAACGTCCGTGCTGGACTCCACAAATCCTGAGGAACAGACAAAACCTCAATTTACAGTAGAATGCAAGCATTTATTTGTTTGTTTGTTTGTTTTGTTTCACAAAAAGGAGGATATGTAATTTCTAGTAACATGACAATGAGTGTTAGGTTTCACTTCATTATGGCAAGTAACAAAACTGGTTAATATATTAAACGTAAAAAAACAAAACAAAAAAAACCAAAATGATCAGGCGATTATGATATAATCATTCTGAAACACCCCCCCCCCCAAAAAAAAGATGAATACTCAATGAAGCCTCACAAATATGCACATTTGTTTTTACAATTTTGTAAATGTTAAAATTTAAATGTAATATTTTGTAATAAATGTTATTTTGTTAATTAGAAGGTAGCTTTATTAATTTTTAGGTATCCATGTCAGAAATAGTTAAGCAAAGAACAACAAAGAACAAGCAGCACTGGTCAAAAGACTGCAAACTTTGTCCAGTATAGAAATAAAATTTAAAAAATAGTAATAAGCCATTCAGGAGCTCAAAGAGTTGACTCAAGCCACATTGAGCCAAATTATCTGACTCAGCAGACCAAGCTGAATATTACTGAGTATGAAATTAGTAAGACACTTTACAAATAAGGGCTTTATGCTTCATGTACCAGCCCAAACAATGCAGTCTGCCTGGATATCAGCACCACACATGGGGCAGTTAGGCTGATCTACAGCATAGGTTTTCATGCGCATTCATTCGTGCCCAATACTCGCATATATCCAGGACTAAACACTGAGAAATCGAGTCTGGTGTGTGGTCCGTTTACTATATTTCATCACTTCGCCTCGACTCACCGTCTTGCAGGGTCATGCCACCATGTGTCTGGCTTTCTTGCTGTTCGAGCTCTGAATGCTCTTCCTTTATGAACAGCACGTCTGGCGCTTCATCATCTGTCTTTTGGTGCTATAGTGCAGACACACACACACACACACACACACACACACACACACACACACATACACAAAGACTGAGCATTACCACAGAGGCCTAATGTTACATACACAAACAATCAATGTAACAGCCCATTAAGCAGGTGTTGGTGTGTGTTACATATTTGCTGTCATGTAATGCATTTAGAAAAATTTTCAAGACAGGATCAGCCTCCACAGATGCATTGTAATAGAGCAACATTTTTGTAGTATGCTCCAAATTTAATTACTGTGTAAAAGAATAACTTTCTAATTAACATTAGCTTAATATATTATATAATAAGCATAAGGTAAAGTGTGCTAATACAGTTTTTGGAAACAACTGAAAAGAAAAAAAATACACCACATTACCACATGCATGTATAATTCACCAGTATGTATTTTATGGCACACGTCTAGTATTTACAACTGAGTCAAGTTAGAGCTAGCACTGTGCTAGTTAAAGGTCACAGTGGAAGGTTGATGTTTTGTGGCTTTGTTGTGTGGACAGGTATACAGTTCAAGCCATTATTTTTGCTTAACACATATCTTTATATTCACACTGTACTCCCAATTAATGTTTCTACAAAATGCATATAGCTGAAACACACAATAATACCCATGCTCAGATGTTTCTACAAAGGCGCATTTTATTGAATATTGACCACTGAATAAAGCCAGGGTTTGCTAATAATCTTTGATAGTAGCAAAATAGTTGTGATTTAATGTTACAAGTACTTTTTTGGTTGACTAAGAGGTACTCTACAAAGCATGATTTCTCAGTGAGATAAGGTAAGACAAATGCCAGTGTAGATCCCTTCTTACCTCTTCTCCTATTGGACAGTCTTGAGTTTCAGCTGAAGCTATTCGGATAATATTAATATATTAATTCGGAAATATAATAAAAATGATATTTCTACAAAATCAATTAAACTAACAGTTTTCCCCTCAAAGGAGCAAACAAATGCACTGATTAATCAAAGTTTATTTTGGAGTCATACAATTCCAAATAGCTGCCTCTAAAACCATTTCTATATGGGCATGACATTAACTATAGATCCACATTTGGGGTACTTAGTTCAGTGGAGTAAATTCCTGTGAGTTATAAAAAATAAAAATAAAAAAAAGACCAAAAAAGAAAAAAGTGAACCCCACTTAAATCAAGCAGTACATACTGTAAAATACTTGGTTGGACCAAATTCAGAGCTGATGTTTCTTATCAGTATTCCAGATATATGTAACAATATACTATAAACAACCCACAGTTGCATGCAGCTTGATCCATCTACATGTCCATAAGTCATTTTGGTCAGTTGTCAGTTGTTGATTGGCCCAAGTGATAGTAGTTCCTCTGCCGTGAGCATATCAGGGTGGTATTTTTGCTGATGAGTTTTGAGGTTTCGTATCCAGGCGAATGCCTTCCCGCACTGGGTGCAGCTATAAGGCCGCTCCCCTGTATGAACTTTCTGGTGTTTCTTCAGGTTTCCAGCCTCGGCAAAGAGCTTCCCGCAGGTGTTACAGCGGAATGGCTTCTCACCCGTGTGGATTCGCTGGTGGATCTCCACCTTCTTTGGGCGGTTGAAAGCTTTTCCACAATATTTGCAGGTAAAGAGTTTCTCGTTCTGAGCTCGCTCGTGTCTTGCCTGTCCAATTCTTGACTGATATAGACCAATGCCTTTGGCATGTTGCCAACTATCCACATCGGGTATAACTGAAGATGTTGATGCCATCACTGGAAAGTCACTGGTCAATCGTGATAGGCTGGATGAGGGCATACTAAAATTATTAAGGTGCTCTATTCTTGTGGTGGGGTACTTTTGCAAAGCATGGTGTATTGTTGATTTTTTACTGTTGTCCCAAAGAGTGACGTCATCCCCTTCCTCTGCAGACTCAACCTCTATGATCTCTGGTTTCTGTGGGAGATGCTCATGTTGGCTTTCAGTTTTACTGTCACTCATCATGTAAGAACAAGATGGCTGCTGTGGGTCCGCATCGTCTCCCCCTTGCATAAATAGCTCCCCCAAGGGAGCGCACTCCCCACTTACACCAAACTCTGCCTGTCCCTGTCCTCCCAAGGGCTCCTGGGATAACCCCTCAGCGTTCTCAAACTGTGGCTCAGATTTAAGCACTTTGTCAGATCCACTGACCTCCAAAGCCTCGTGCCGTGTCCTGGAGTTCTGACCATCCACTTTATCCACTTGAGCAGCACCATAATCTGCCTCCACACCCTCACACACAGGTTCTGCCACTCCTGAGAAACAGTGGGAGATAGATGCAATAGGTTATAACCATACGTGCTTCTATGTAACAGTTTTTTTTATATTTATGATGTAATGCTTTTTCTCTATTCCTTTTAAACACTGTTGGTTGTCTTTATTTTAAAATCACAGAAAGCTCTGAATATCATTTTTAAATACATAATAATTGATATGTATAAATGCCAATAAAATCTTTAATACATCTACTTACCATCTTCTCGAATGAATAGTTGCTGCTGTGTGTGGCCCTCATCAGATGTCTCAGCCTTAACCAGTACAGAGTTTGGTCCAGCCTGGCTGGAGTCTTCATGCTTTTGAGAGAACACACCAGAAGCTGAACTACAAGGATTCATAGCAGATTACAGACATAAGACTTATCTTGCTGATCAGCTGATGATGACATGAATCATATGTCTTATGGTGGTGTATATTTAAAGTCCAATACATTAGGTGATTTTCATGACTAAGTTAGTGAGTGTGTTTGAGCATGAAAATCACTCAAGTATTTTGAACCACTATTGGTTACCCTTTAAATATACACATTACAGTGCCCTCCATTAATATTGGCACCCTTGGTAAATCTGAGCAAAGAGGCTGTGAAAAATTGTCTTTATTGTTTAACACTGATCTTTTGTTAAAGAAAATTCACAAAAATACTCTGCTCTCATGAGTATAAAACAACTGCACAATACACGTTTATCAAAAAAAAAAAAAAAAAAAACTTTGTTAAATATGTGCGCAAGAATTATTGGCACCCCTATGAATTGATATGAGAAAATATATTTGAAGTATATTCCAATTGATTTTATTTTTTTTAGTACATCTGGTTGACTAGGAACAGGAAATTGTTCAATCATTACTTCCTGTTTCACAGAGGTATAAAAATAGGGGATAACACATAATGGGTAAAACCAAGGAATATAGCTGTTATGTGTGGCAAAAGGTTGTTGAGCTTCACAAAATGGGAAGTGGCTATAAGAAAATAGC
>JANDJT010000169.1:8386925-8405282 GCA_024331685.1 Stegophilus panzeri | reverse complement strand
ATGGAGGAATGGTCTCAGATCCCTTGCCATGCATTCTCCAACCTCATCAGGCATTATAGGAGAAGACTCAGAGCTGTCATCTTGGCAAAGGGAGGTAGCACAAAATATTGACTAAAAGGGTGCCAATAATTGTTGCATCTATAAAAAGATTTTTTTTTTAATAAACCATAATGCAGTGTAGTTATATATACACACACAACAGGGCTTCATCCACAGTTTTGTGATGTTTTCATGCTTTGACACAAGTACTAAACTAAATAATGAAGTTAAATTGTGTGTTTGTGCAGGCTGTGCAACGCTTGCTTACCCCATTCTCATCATGTTTGATGACTGGATGCCCAATTGGCACATTTACACTGGAAGATTCCCCATCTCTCCAAACATCCTCATTTAACTGCCTCCCATAGAGTTCATCTTGATTTGGAAAAATGTCTTGGAACAGAAAAGCAAAACACAGTAGGATGTAATGAACATGCCGCAACTATTATGCAATTACAAGGAAGAATACACCCGTGTAAAAATACAGCAAATTCTTATACCACAGCAGGGCTGAATTTTTTTAATCTGACTGCTTAGAAGTTGCTTTCTATAACTTTTTTTTCTATAAGTAGCAGTAATGCCAGCTGCAAGGCAAATCACAGGTTTATATTAATGTATTATGGTTTCTACAGTAAAAACTCAATTACAGGGACCTCTTCGGGGAACAATATACATAAAACAAGGCTAATTAAAACAAATTAAAATTGTTACAACAAAGAATGTGTATAATCGTTAATATAATGAAGCTTAGTGTAAAGACACGTTCATGTAACTTTCCAAGTGCTGGAAGATAGGGCTGGGCGATACATCAATATAATATCGATACTGTGATAAATGATTACGCGAGACACTTTTCCGAGATATCGTTGGTATGGCGATGTATTTTTTAAAAACATTTTTAAAAATCACAAATTAAATGGTCCTGAGTGGATGCCATTGATTTGACTTAAAATGTCTTTGTTTGCATTAAAGAAAAGTATCATCAAAGTCAGTTCAACATTTTTTTGGTTTATTTTACTACTGTATCGTGATTTATCGTGATGTGTTATTTTTTGTCATATCGCCCAGCCCTACTGGAAAGTCTTCAGGACAGAAGACAACATGATAAGCTGCGTTTTTAACTTTAAGACAGACAGAGACAGAAACTGGTGAGGGGTTTAGTGTTTATAGCGATTATAAATATAATAACAGGAACTAACGTGTGTGGCATTAACTTGTACACAGTAAAATCCCTAGTGTTGAATGAACTCCCAGAGTGTTCCTTTGTGTCCAATGGACTTATATAGCTAAACATTGTAGGATGTAAATTCAACACTATGGGTGTTAATTCAACACTGGGGATTTTGCTGTGTAACTATAAACGGATAAAAAGCGCCATTAATTAAAAAAAAATCCTTTTAAAATTGCTGTGGTAGGCTATAAGAGGGATAAAACACTTCGGGACGACTATTACTGGAAAATAATCAACTTCGGGATGGTTGATTTTTTCCCTGTAACAGCACGCACCGTCCTGTTTTATTCCACACAGATATCACGGTACGTACCAGCAACAGGAGCTCTGTATTTGTCTGATAGATTTGCGCTCACTTGGACTCTACTGGAGCGATTTCCTGAGCTTTCGCGGATTCTCCTTTCGGCGTAACCTCGTGCCATTCGCAGCTCCATCAGATGAAGTTTCCTCTTCAGCGCCTTGTTTTCGCGCTGGCACTGAGACATCTGCAGATTAATCACCGCGTAGTCATCGTCCACCAGTTTACAGATTTCTGCCACGGCTGCGTTCGCCAGTACCTCCATGATGGAGGCTAGCTGAGTCTGAAAGGCCAGACGATTCGACATAATGAAAAACACCTGAAACGACACACCGCCGTTGTTTCTTTCACTGTACGCGAAAAGGAGCCGTTTCGCTTGATTTCCCGTTAGTATCAAAATAAAGACCGAACAGGGACTTGATGATCAAATGTAACCGTATTGTTGCAACACCGTCGTCTTGTTGCAGTTCGCCGGTGACGTCACGAGCACTTCCGTCTGCCCTGTAGTAGTGACGTCGAGGTCCCTCGTGATGTCTGTCACACTATAGGAAGGAATCTATATGATAACATTGATTGCAAAAGTATTTTTTTAATCATACAACTGTTTATTTTACTTAGGAAGACGGAAGTGTTGAAAACGGACTAAAGCTAAGCTAACTTTTGAACAGTTTATAAACGAGGTTAAGCAATATGGATCTGCTCTGAATGATATTAGAAACAAACAAACAAACAAACAAACAAACAAAAAAAAGAAAAACACAGGAGGCACTTCTTTTATTTAATTTATTGTAAAGTGTCATTTTACCCCTGACGCAATTTATTTGCAGTTTTATAGTTTTGTTGTTTTGTTAACATCTCTTGTGAGATAGTTTTGCATTAACCTTGTACATGATTTAGTAAAGTTGATTAAAAAAAAAAAAAAACTACAGGAAGGAATCAAACACTGAAAGCACACACCAGAACAATACACAATTAATCTCATAATTTCATACATTATAGCTGATTATATACATGTAATGAATCATTATATTCATTCATTTTCAGTAAGTGCTTTATCCTGGTCAGGGTGGCTGTTTCTGAGAGCGAATAACTTTTGAGAAGTCAAAAGTATGTAGATTTTTGTTTGCTTCTGACTGCCAAGAGGAGGTGAGCAAGTGTGCCTCAGAAAAACAATGTTATTCCAATGTAATAATATGCAAAGTTCCCAATAAAAAGCCTATAAATGCCTTTAAAAAAAACTGTGGATCTCTGATATGCTGTATTCTGGGCTGGTGTCCATTCTCCTACTGCCTGAATTTCAGCATTCATGAGACGCCCATGTAAGCCACTGTAGACCAGGAGTGTCAAACTTATTTTCACCAAAAAGCCACATTAATCATTTTCCAGTTTGCTGTGGGCCAATGAGGGATCGAATAATAGCTGAACATGAATTCATAACTAAAAAGAACAGTGTCCATTATGATTTGCTTTAATGCTCAGTAACACAAGCGTCATTACTAATAAAATCAACTTATTTACAAAATGCTCTCATGAAATATAGCCTATTCAGTATTTCGCCATTCAGCCTAGTTATAAAATTCAGTCAGTACTGTATTCTAATGCACTTGCTGTGAGTAGATAGCAGATTAAGCACACAGATGATGATGATGATGATGATGATGATGATGACTCTTCTTCTTCTTCTTCTTCCTCTTCTTCTTCTTCTTATTATTATTATTAATGTCCCAAAATAAAATCATTTTCTCTTGGAAAAACGGCAATATTGGTGGTTGGGCGACTCTGGAGTCTGTTTTTAATCAATCCTATACTGTGTGCTTATTTCTTTGTCAAACAGAACATTTAAAATAAAGTGTTGTAGGATTTAATGTTGATGTTCGGGACATGAAATTAATGGTACTTATCCCTCCTCTTACAAAAAAACAACATAAGTAGTAATATAATACACTTTCTGTCAAACTGAATGATTGATGACCCTATGATTTATGACCCTCTGTGTTCTCCTGACTGACAGTTCTGTAGACGCACCTAATTTATGACCCTATCGATGTCAACGTGTGTGTGTGTGTGTGTGTCTGTGTGTGTGTGTGTGTGTATGTGAGAGAGATAATGGGGATGTGTTTCATGGTTTTGTTGACCAGAAAATGCTTAGGACATATTTATTAAAGATTTTGGTGTGAACTGTGCTTTTTACAGTTTTAATCCACACACAATGTATACATTTTGTGGTATAAGTGAATATTTGTTTCTGAAATTACTTTTGTATTGTTTTATTTTGAAGCATAAGCATGGTTTAGACGAATATGAATGATGTAAGAAAGTGTATCAAATGGTTAGCTATGATACGTGTATGTATTAATGCAGTCGATCTGTTTTGTGTAACTATGTTGTTAGAAAATGCATGATGATTGAATGTGATTGTTGTATTAGAATTGTGGACATAAATGAACAGACTGATGTTTGTGAAACAATTGAAACATTTGTTGATTACATTGCTGAGAAAACACTGTGACATGTATAACATTTCTACAGTCCCTCGATGCTGTATGATACCGTAGTTCTCTTTTACTAAAATAAAACCCAAAACCATCGGTGTTATTCATTGTGCAGACTGAAGTGACAATATGTCAGAAGAAAATGAAAAATATTTATTACATACCTTCGAAACAGGGTACTTTAGGGGTAAAAAAAGAGAATGTTTTAAAAGATGATGTTTTAAAAGAATTGTGCGTTTTGTTTAAACTATAAACAGGTTTTTCGGAAAATAGGTCGCTGACGAGGATACTTACACACTACACAGAACTACCTCTAAATAGGCCTACATAGGATTTTTTCTGGTTTGACATCCTATGTCCCCCTGGCTGACAGTTCTGTAGGTCGTGTAAATTTATGACCACTGGTAACACTGTTTACGGAAGCCCTAAGCGGCCATGCATTATAAAATTTTTCTGTTGTTTTCTCTTGATCTTGACATAAGCAAAAGCTGTTTTCTGATTATATAATTTTATCCAGAGAAAATCTGGTGCTTTGTGAATGGGACTGGAGTTTCATCTTTGCCATCATAAATGTAATAATTCCCCACTGTCGAGATGGACCTTATCTCCACATTAAGAGAGAGAGCTGTCCCCTTCTCAAGTGTCGGACACTAATGTGCAAGTCGTCAATCCTGCAGGGATGATGTATTTTTGTAGGCCACCCCAGAAGTTAGCATCACCCCGATTCCCTCAACAAAAAGCCAATAGGATTTTTCCATTGGCTTTTGGATTATTGCAGAAAATAAACTATGTAACCATAAAAAGTTTATGATTCTTACATGTTTCATTCATTAAGATAAGATTAATAAGATTCTGAAGGGTAGATACAATTGCCAGAAGTAAAAAGCTAATGTTAGGCTATAAACGAACTACATCACGGTCGCATGGCTTCAACGTCACCACCACTATGCTTCCGACAACTCTTTCAATCTTTATTTAAAAAACAATAAAATTGGAAAATATTATAAATTGATAGATCTACAAGTTGGAAAGTTTGAGTTGCAAAAGTGCGAGCATAAACAGAATGAGGATGTAGATAAGTTTTCCTGTTCGGCCTGATGACGTTTATTGTCCCCGACAACCTTTGTAGGGCCATTTAGCCACTTCTTAGCAACCATCTTTTTCAAGACACATAAACACTTTTTTAAAAAATCCTGAGTGGGGTATTACTGATGTATTTTATGTTGTAGTATAAAACATGAACATATCTTGAGCTTGTGTTAACCACAGACCTTATTTCAGGCATTTAACCAAAAACCCATTAAAAAAAAACCCCCAACTTTTGTTTTGTCGAGATCACGAGAAAATTAAATCGAGATCACGAGAAAACAACTTTTGTTATGTTGAGATCACAAGAAAATTAAGTCGTGATCATGAGAAAACAACAAAGAAAAAAATTAATAATGCATGGACACTTAGGGCTTCCATAACTGTTTTATCTGAATGTGTGATCTATCCTGGCAGTTGCGTCTCAGTGTTTAAATAATGGTTAAGACGTTGTAGTTAAAACACAGAAGAAACTCTGCAACTATCTGTTACAATGCTTGCTCCAATAACTCCTAATACCCCTAGAAGACTGCTGTGTATTTCAACAACAAGAGGACCTGTTGAAATGAGAGAGGACCTGACTTTTGCTCTAAGAAAAAAACAAGATGTTTGTTTGACAATTTCTTCATGAAGATGAAGTATTGTAAAGACGTTGTTGTTTAACCCTGAGCAGGATGTTACCAACTCTGAAAAGCGTCTCTTAAATCAGAGGCCTCTTTAGGAGGTAGAAAAACATTTAAAGATGATGTTTTAAAATAAACGAGTGTTTCATCTATAATGGTAAAAAATAAAAATGGTTGTACTCCAACGTGAAATAAATTGGAGGAGACACAGTGAGTACATTTCAGTACCACAGTTTATAAGGACCCCCACCCCTTAATGTAGTGTGAAAAATGTACACACCCTCCATGACTACATTATGTGAGGTTTAAACATTTTCATTTTGTGATGACAGCAAGACAGAACTGTTGTACGTTTGGTATCTGGTGATTTTAGAATTAGGCCAACTGTCAAATATGTTTTGTCAGTGGCTTTGTCAGGCAAAGAGCATGATGGCATGGAAAGAGTATACAAAAGTAATTGGGGTGATCTAATGCTTAGGAGTTCTACTTCAACTTGGGAACATCCCAACATGGCCCTCAGAGAGGCATTATCTATGGTGTGCATATACAATATAGATCGGATCACCAGTATGTCTTTACCCACTCCTGATCTGGAGTCAAAATGATTAGGCCTACTTTTTATTGCCTCATATGGGTTTATGACAGTGAGCAGACATATACATTATAAGCCAAAGGTATAGAAGCAGGCAAATTATTTTAAATGTACCAAAATAATTTAACAGTTCAGGCATATTTCTAACAGAACATTACACATTTAGTGTAAACTAGTGTAAAAAAAATTCTCTGAAATATTTCAGTGAAGTTATTTTTCCATATTAAATGCATTATATGGGAAAAGACAGTCTTTGCTGATAAGTTACAAACTCATACTTTATAATAATTTGTTTAGTAGCATCTGAATGTTAGAATCTGGTAAATACATTATATTTAGGCATGGAATAAAAGTTAATAAACAAATGAGGAAAAAATGACTTGTACACTACTGCTGTGGATATTAAGTCAAACCATTTTGTTCAAATATCAGATACATAGTGTAGCAGAAACTTATGGCAAATTATAAATACCATGTGAAGGATTAAGTTGACTAGTCAGTTACAGTTGCGAAGACATGTCCTTGTGCAGGCTTACCTTCGCACCAACATTGCCCCATTGGCCTCTCTTCTCCCATGTCAACATATAAGAAAAGGCAAAAAGTAATATAAGATATATAAGAATATATTTTATAAAATATAAGACATTATAAGCAAAAATATAATAATATTATTTAATAAGGCCTGCCATTCAGCCCTCTTAAGTGTTAGAGCATTATCAGTATTGTATGGCGTTGGGACAGTAGTTAGCTTTCAGATGTCAGATGAAAAACAACTTTTTGAGTCACAGTGCCAAACTACTGGCAGAATATTTTGATCCTTATTTTTCAGTATGAAGGACTGGCATTTATTTAATAGACAGATGGCACAGCCATATACTTGGATTTAGGAATTTCTTTAAGAAAGGTTAATTGATTTTGTTCTTTTATCATAGCTTCAATTTGTATATTTATTTGGTTAGAGACCTAAACGGTTTTATTAGATGGTGAAAGATTTCGTTAACAGGGAATGATAGGTGAAGATTAAGTTGGTGTGCATGTACAAAATAAAACTGTCTATATGTATATTTGCCTGCTATGTATCTGTTTAAGCACTACTTTAATAGTGATATAAAGAGAGAGAGAGAGAGAGAGAGAGAGAGAGAGAGAGAGAGAGAGAGAGAGAGAGAGACAGACCCTGATTGTATCCATACTGAAAGAGCCATTCTGCTGCTTATGACTAATGACTGCTATTTATAACACACTAGCTAATTCACAGAACCCCTTTCTACCTTTCCAAGTCCGTTATACATGTTTATTTTCAAACATTGTCTGCAAAAAATGCAAATCATTAATTTGAAGGTTAAGGGCTCCTTAGATTTTTGCTTCTTCAGCATCAACAAGGTCTAAACAAAGACTAATCTCAGAAACAATATAACTGCCTAGTTGTGATCTGACTAAAAGGCAATGTGAAAAATGACTTAATTTCCAAAGCGCTAAATGAGATTTCTCTATGTTCTATATGCCCTTTCTACAGTATATGCCATTCAGTCCTAGTTTCCAGCCATCATTATAGCATGGGAGAGAAAATCTTGTTCATCAGATGTGTGATATACATCTAGACAATCTGATAACTACACATGAAATTTATGTTGAGAAAACTCAGCGTGCTCTTTCTTCCCAAATGACATTGGACCAGATCCATAGTTTACAGCATCTGTCCACACTTATTTAACCTGTATTACAAGCACTGAACAAGCTAGAGGAAGAGAACATGTAGATTTACTGTTCATTGGAACTTTATTTATTTGGATCTGTCTTGATTCATTTTCATATTTAGTTTTTTTTTAATGAAGTACTTTCAACCTAGGAGAGTCTGTCATCTAACAATGAATGTACAAATGAATGTTGGAACATTGATTTACCCTTTCACCATGTTCTCCATGTTCCACACTGTCCCCATACTTAAAGTCAAACATGTTAAATGTTCAAAGGTCAGTCAGTGCCGGAGTAAAGAAAATAAAAGCACCTGTTTAGAATATATCTATGATTAAGTTCACATTCAATTAAGAAATGAAGCTCATGTTACTGTCATGGAGGGTCCAGAAAGGCAGATACAAATTGCATAACTTCTTTATTAAGAGACAGACACAGGGAACAGGCTCAGGGAAACAAACACAAATAATAAACACACTAGGAACCAGGGCTATGATAAACAGTACAACTAGGAAAGAAAACCCTAAGAAAACACCAAATAAAAACAAACAGTGCATAAACTGAACAATAACACCAATGAGAACACAGAACCAAAAAACATAACTTGATTTGATGCAATGCTACAGCAACTGAGAAGAAAAACCAGGGAACTTAAATAGAGCAATAATCAATAAGGAAAATGAAAACACACGAGAATGGTTAAGACATGAAATGGAGGGAGACAACAGAAGAAGAAGTTATTTTGCAACGACAGTCAGGGTGCCCTCTAGTGGCCAAATATGGAATTGTCGCTGGGTGCCAGGACAATTACGTCTATTTCTTCCAAAGATGTCCTCAGAATAAATTGATGACCAATCCCCTAGGCATTGTGCCTCAATTTAAAATAAACACTTACATGCAGACACAGAACGTATACTGTGCACAGAGGCAAGACAGACTAGAAGAATATTTGAAATGGAATGTATCATTTCTATTAACTAAAGTGAAATGAAGTGTATTGAAAATGAACATCGTCATCAAAAAACAACAATTTCTCCTCAACATTCAGCAACTCCATGCAAGATGCCATGTTTGTAAGCATTGCTATGGTTTTTGCGACTTCTACTTCTTCTCTTAGCTACTTCCTGCTGGTTTAAGATAAGATAAGATAAGATAATACTTTATTAATCCGCAGATGGAGAAATTCGGGTGTCACAGCAGCAGGCAAAAAAAGAAAAGAAAAGAAGAGATAAAAAGAGATTGTAAGAAGAACAATACAGGGATATATAAAGAGGACGATTTATAGGACGTTTACTCTACATCACCCCCTTTCATTTCAAAGAATATTACAATGGCGAGCACATCAAGTATAAACGCCTCGTCCATTTGGGGAGGTGTGCACGCAGTCAGCGGAAGTATAAACAAGGCTGTCATACAGTCAAAAAGTTATTGAATTTGTATTATTTTTCTTTTTACAAATGTAAATAAATAATGTTAAAAACTCAGTTTTTAAAAGTCTGTTTGCTGTAGTTAGTAACAATAATAGCCTGTATCACATTACATTTGGTTTTACATGTGTAACTCATACAGTCAAAAAGTTATTGAATTTTTAATATTTTTCATTTTAAAATAATTAAATAAAAAATTTAAAAACTGAGTGTTAAAAATATTTTTTACTGCAGTTGCTAGCAATAATTAACTGTAAGACTTTTGTGTAATATTGCACTTGTAGTTTGTCTTACATCCCACTCTACTGTACTACTGTATCCTAACACTACAATACATTAGATACCCTGTAAAATAGACGACTATAATCTTGGAAGAATCTTATTCAGTTGCCCAGGTCATGCACTTTTTAGACGGTCCCTTACTGACTCAATTATTATTAAGCTCTGATGACCTGTGTTTCCGAAAGATTGGCTTCCGCGGGCTTTAACAGGAGACAATTTAAATATATATTCAGTTGTACTTGGTTCTATGTCCACTCCAGAGTAAGACAATACACATTTTTGTCCACAATGTTCCAAAATAATGTGTCCTTTTATGTTTATTTATTGAGAAATAGAAGCGCGAATATCCTATATAAACCCAACTATACCGCGGTTACTTCCACATGTGATTTTTTTTCTCCACATGATTAATTTATTTTCGCATTTTTCACATGTAGAGCATGTGGTTTCGTGGATTATCACATGAGTCATATATTCCCATGTGGTCCCTTATTGTTCACATGATGTCACCTGTCACATGTGCCGTTTCAGAGTATAACACCAGAAACAGGCCGGTAGTGATTCTTTTATTTATTTATTTATTTATTTATTTATCTTATTTTTTGCCTTATTTCAATAATTAAACAGGACCCAAAGAGAAAACTGTCTCAAATTAGATTGCACAAGTAATTCTTGATATCAGTGTTTGTAAATTCCCAAGAAATGTCAAATTTCCCCCTCTTTGTATACATTACAATGCTGTGAAAGTATTTCTTCTGTTTTCGTGTATATCTCATACTAAATTGTTTCAGAAATTTCAGAAATCTACGATAAAACAAAGGCAACCTGAGTAAACACAAAATACAGTTTTTAAATGATAATGTTATTTATTGAAGCAAAAAAGTTATCCAATACCAACTGGGCCTGTGTGAAAATGTGTTTGCCCCCATAGTTATTAAGAACATCCCAGCAAACAGGGGACATCCCCCGGACGTCGCGAACATCCACTTAGGTCTGCATTTGGTCCGGTTTATAACATTCACTGGCGGACGTTCCGAGGATGTCAGAGTCATAAAGTAAACCATAACACTACTGAATGTGTTAATTTCAGCGAAAGTCCACTAAGCTTCCTGAATGGCTGCTGGACGTCCTGTGAACGTCCCCTTCAACGTCCGTAGGACGTCAAGAGGACCCTACACATGGACGTTCGGGGGACTTCATAGAGGCCATTTAGGGGACGTCCTGCGGACCTTTTTTTTGTCAGCTGGGATCATACCTACGGGCAAGCATGGTGGTGGAAGTGTGATGGTGTGGGGATGATTTGCTGCTTCAGTGCCTGGGCAACTTGCAGTAATTGAGGGAAACATGAATTCTGCTCTCTACCAGAAAATCCTAAAGGAGAATGTCAGGTCTTCACTCCGTAAGTTGAAACTCAAGAACAACTGGATTATGCAGCAAAACAGTGATCCAAAGCATATGAGTAAATCCTAGTCCTAGAAGTGAAAGACTGATCTCCAGTTATCAGAAACATTTGGTTGCAGTCATTGCTGCTAAAGGTGGCACAACCAGATTTTAAATGTAATTACTTTTTAACATTGGTGATACGTGTTGGATAATTTTTTTTGCGTCAAAAAAAAAATTAAAGAATAAAAACTGCTGACAGGACGCAAATAGAGTGCAATAGGAAAAAGAGGCATGCAGGAAGGGGGTAATGGGAAACAGCAGGGTGAGTCCACAGGAGGGCCAGTAGAGCATACATACTCCAATCACAAAAACATTTGACATTACAATAAACACATTAAGGTCTATAGCTGTGATTTGAAGTAATCTGATGCAGCAACCACACTGCTACATGACTGGCCTACAGTGTATTCATGAAATTCAAATATGTTTGTAATAAACATAAAAAATTTAGAAGTAGACTTTTGTAGTAATCTTTTCTTCCATCCTGATTAGATGTGGGGCGGATGTTTAAAAATGCCTAATGTCCATATTTTTGTACTTATGTATACCAGTTGTAGTTCATCTATGGCTGTTAAATGACTAATCGGCTGAATGAATGTCACAATACATTAAAGTGCACCTATTATGGTTTTTCAAATATTACCTTTTATTACCTTGTAGTGTGTTATAGAGCTGTGTAGTGTGTCAAAGCGCACGACAAATGGAGTTATTGACTCCCAAAAGAAGGAACCGATTCTGAACAGCTGAAACAAGTCGTTAGTAATTCCAGACTTACTTCCTGTACAAACCTACGTAGGTTTGTAACAGAAAACCCCGCCTCTGGTTTTCATCGTCTGCTCGCGAACAGACGGAGCTGATACTCGTTATGGTAATGGGCATTTCCTTTTCGACACACGCTGACAGCGGTAGACCAATCACAACAGACTAGGACATCTGACCAATCAGAGCAGAGTATGCTCTTTGCAAGGAGGAGTTTAGAATGGATCATTTAGAACGGATCATTTAACAAGTTGTGTGTGACACTGGGGGAAAAAAAGTTAATGCTGCAATTTAAATTATGAGCGCATTAAAGTGTTTTTTGACCTTGGATGCATGGAAATCTATTGTATGAGACCTTTAAAACAAAATTAGGCACGTTTCAAAACCATAATAGGTGCACTTTAATACATTAGAACAGGGTGTGTTCAAAAAGTGACAGTGTACTATACCTAGCTAGCTTAACTTGAGATAAGACTGAAATTAAAAATGAAGATTTACAAGATTCCAGTAGAATGGTAAATAATAATTCGGACAAAAATACACTGCATGGCCAAAGGTTTGTGGACACCTGATCAAGCAGACATATGTTTGTTGAACATTCCATTCCAGATTTAGTCCCCCTTTGCTAATATAATAACTTCCAGTCTTCTGGGAAGGCTGTCCATTAGTTTTTGGAACATGGCTGTGGAGATTTGCTCATTCAGCCACAAGAGCATTAGTGACCTTACGTACTTCATCCAAAAGATGTTCAGTGGTTTTGAGGTCTGGGCTCTGTGCAGGCCACTCAAGTTCTTTTGCTCCAAACTTGGCAAACCATGTCTTTGTGGACATCGCTTTGTGCACAGGGGCACTGTCATGCTGGAATGGGTTTGGGCCCCTTAGTTTCAGGGAAATTGTAATGCTACAACACACAAAGGCATCCTATACAATTCTGTGTTTCCAACTTTGTGGCAACAGTTTGGGGAAGAACCACATATGGGTGTGATCTTCAGGTGTCCATAAATTATGGACGTTAGGGTAACTACATATAATAATAATTAAACAAAAATAATAATTTCTTGATATCTACTTTTGGGACTGCTTACAATAATTAGCCTAACCTGTAGATTTTTGCCATGGGATATTGCTATGGAATTTTCACAGGCTCTTCCATAAGCTACAGTCCCTGGAGACGTGTGGGCACGCAAGGGAGACATAGCAAGACATTAGAGTCAGTTGCTAATAAAAAAAATCTTTTCATTGTTTATTAACATATTTAACAATGTCATGGATGAGACGCGCCCTTCGTCCCAATTTACATCATTCATATGTGAATGTTTTTAGAATGCAAGACGAATGGAATGCAACATGTTTTACAAGTAAAATAGTACACGTTTTTACAGCCTAGTTCTCTTGTTCAAAGTAGTTATAGTGTTCAGATATATTTTTGATCATTCATGTTCCATACATGTCCGTTATATAGTTTTATAAAAGTCATAAAAGTTATTGTAAAAAATCACAAGTTATGTATACAAAACAGAAGCAAAAAAATCTATCTGTCTATCTATCTATCTGTCTGTCTGCCTGTCTGTCTGTCAAAAACAGATTATAGATTGGGTTATATATAGATAGATTTTATATAGAATAGATAATTATTATACCTGGTCTCCTCCAATATTGGGGGTGGGGGATTGCCACTTGATAGGGGAGGCTTGGGGGGCTTTAGTTACAAAAGGTTGAGAACCTCTGTAATTATTATATTAACAACTTATGTGAGGACTTGTATGATGGACATTCCACTGAAAGTGTAGCAATATAGGAACTTTTGCTTATATGATTATAACAATCATTATGAATGGCTTTCAAAAACAGTACAAATGCCATTGTTCTTTTAAATCAGTCCAAGGTCTTCAGACATAATCTCTTGTGAGCTGTTAATAGTGTACTTGTCTTGAGGCTTTGTGGATTTCTTTGGTTTTTTGACTTGACTGTAGATGACTTCCTCTGTCCTGTTGCTTTGTGTGTTCTGCTTATTGTCTTTTGCAGGGCTGGTGTGAATGTCCTCCTGTGTTTTGTGAATTGCACAAACCTCAGGTAAACTGTAGATTGGTTCTTCCGCATTCTGAACCACACATCCGTGTTCCTGTGCTGGGTATGGTGTGAAATGTGGTATCTCAGAGTACACTGGTTCTGACTGACTGGCATAATAAAGTGTTTCTGTTGCTTTATCAAGATTAACAGAGGCATATTTTGGGGGATTATATGTAGGCTGGAGAACATCAACAGGATCAGAATACACTGGTTCTAAGTCCTCATTATGACAATCACCAGGACTACTGCTTTTTACATTCACTTGTGATCTGACTCGCTGTGTGTGCTTACTCTTGTCAAACCCAACAGCATCAACAGGATTTAAGTACACAATTTCAGGCAAGGGAACAGATTCACCAGAATGCCTCTGTGTTGTTTGGGATGAGCCAGTAACAGGTCTGATGCATTCTGATTCAGCTGAGCCTATTGGACTTACAGGACTTGAGTACATAGGACTTAAGCTGGAGTCAGAATAGCTATTGGTGTGAATGTCCAGCAAGTTGCCACTGCCTGGTCGTTTAGGCAATGGGGAGCAAGGTGTTTGGACCGTGGAGCTACCTCCAGTGACAGCCAGGCTCTTCTGCTGCTGGATGGCCAGTTCCATGTGATGGAGTATCTCATCACCTTGCTTGGTCTCAAATATAAAGGTGCCAGGACCCGAATCACAGCGTCTACCTGCCTCAATTGAGAACGTCATCTGAAAAATAACATAGGAAGAGAAAACAAAATTGATGCATAGGGCTATAACATTTGCTGTGGTAAAAAATAAACATTGTAAAATAATCTCTGATTATAAAGGCTTAATTTTGTATATAGAATCTATACTATAGACATAATATGGTATCAAATATAGCATTAGTAAGGAACATTAGGTGCATATTATCAATATTGACATTTGGCCGTACTGAGTCACTGGTATGATGTAGGATGATCATTTTTGCTAGTGGCTGTTTTTTTTTTTTTTTCAATTATTTGATCACCAAACAACACAAATAGGTATGGAGTGGATCAAAGCATTGTAATTACATACTCTATAATTCATACTTGAACTTTGCAATGTGGTCGATGAAGTTAATGACAGGCATTTAACTGTTAACTATTTAAAAAAAATATATGTCAACCTAATTTTCCAGTGTTGGTGTCTAGCTTTCCACTGGTCTACTTGCTGCTTACTGACCTTGTCTCCTCCATATCGGCGCAGTAGCTTGTAGGGCCATTCCATCACTCTCTGCTTGCTGTCAGTGCCCTTGAGCATGAGCATGTCTTCACCAATCTGCAACCAATATGTTCCCTGCAGGCTGCAGCGCACTGATGCCTCGGACTGCTGCACAGTCACCGGAAACTCAAACACTGAGGGGAGAGGAACACTGATGTTCAGCGGGCAGTCAAAGGAATAATTCAGAGTGTTGTAACATTTAGTGATTCATGATGCAATGAGTTCAAATAAATGTTGAGAGTTTGGTTACAGTTTGGTTTGATTCAATAGAATATGATTAAATAAAAACTTTCCAAACTTCCAACCAAGGACCAACCTTCTTCTCTGGAAGCATAGATTTCATTCTCTTCCATCTGTAGCACTGGCTGTGGCACATTATTACCGCTCTTCTGTTAAATTTAGAAACCAGGACCCATAAAACAACATGGGAGATAAATTGAAACAGTTTAAACACGAAACTACTGACTCAGCTTTTCAATGAGTATTTTTAAGCTAAAATGTTCAAACCTGAAATGCAATTTCACAGATCTTCTCCAGCCACTCTCCACAGCCCTCTTTCTCTACAGCAAACACCAGCCTCTTTACACCTGTATCTACACAAAAGGCTGCCATGCTGTCCCCAGGTAGGGCCTCTGCATGTGGAGGGAGTCGAACAACGCTGATACAGTCTGCTAGCCTTATAATCTTGCGGTCCAGCTGCTTCCGGACAATAACTGGGGATCGTTCTGGACCTGTTTCTGTTAGCGCCAGTCGAGCCACACCATTCCGACTGTTTGGGTAAAGGTTTAGCCAGTACCGCTTCCACTTCTGACCAAGGAAATTGGGAGTCAGGAGTAAGTCAGTAGAGAAAGACATGCAGGGTTTAGTAAAAACAGAAGTACTGATAGTGTTGGCAACACAATAGGTGCAATATGGTCATTCTTCTGAGTTCGTGTTAATAGTCTGGCCGCAAAATTTTGCAACAGTTACAGCTTCTCTTTTTAGTAGGTAAAATGAAGGATAACACTCTATTCTTCCCAGAATGGAAATGTATGTGATATAAGAGCATATAAATAATACAAATAACAGAAGAAAATATACAGATATACTGTACATAACGCATATAAAAAGAGATTACAAAAATGAGCTGTACAGACAATGGTTAATACAGCAAAAGTGCTAAATGTATTGTGAAATGAATGTAGTGACACTCGTTAAATCAAGTAATGATAAAATAAAGTACTCTGTAGAAAAACACAAATGCATGGTTGAGATTCTTATCTATGTGCATTAAGTTTGTAGACCAGTAAGGAAAATCTCATTCTAAGTCAAATGTATCCTTCAGGAATTTGTTATTCATCCATTTGCAATGATAGAAAGGTTATAACAGGTTTATCTAGTATTTGGGTAGGTTGTCTGTGCATTATCTGTATAGCTATGGAGACTTATTTTCATCTACATTGCATATTCAATTGGCATTTATTAATTACATAGCACCGAAGAACTGGATGTCCAAAAATAAAGGTGACCATATTTCCGATTTGCTTAGTTCGGTTTCCAAACCTGGGTACTTGAGTACCATCTGTCCTGCACATTTTGCTGCTTTTCTTGCTTTAATACATCCACTTCCACTCGGGAAGGGCTGTTAATTAGCTGATTAGGTGTATCAGGAATGATTTGAGCAGAGATAACACTAAAATGTGCAGGACAGGGGTTACTCCAGGACCATGGTTGAGGACCTGTGGCAACCATATGAGGATTAATTAATAAACAGTTACTCATTTCATGTACGTCTGTGTGTGGGGAGTTTGGGGTTGGTTTCTCACATAAACTGCGTCACCAAAAATGTGCTTTGCAAAACAAACTGGGATATCTGCTCTGTCCTGACATGTGGAAACCCAGCCCACTACACCTTGTTCATACCAGCACATAGCTTTCCATCACAGCCTATAAATGCAAAGACTTGTCCAGACAAAAGTGAAAAAAATGAATCTCAAATCATTTTATATAACACCGATTTATTAATATCCTTTCTTGTGTAGGTAATTGGTTGGAATAAAAATGATATTGGCATTAATGAGAGATTGTTACAATATCTGATTCGTTTATTTTAGTTCTTACAAATACAGAACAATAGTTTTTCTATACTATAGAACTTGTTAACTGAGTTATTATAGGTTTATATAATTTGTTATCCTATATATAGGCCTATATAACTTATCCTATATTCAAAATGATTTATTTCTCAGACCTGACCTACTTTAAAAAGTTATCAAGGTGCTAAAATAAAGCAAGACAAACCAAGACGAAAGTCTTACCTCTGAATATTTTTGGTGTTGTAAATAAACCTCTCCTCGTTTTACATGGGTGTCCATATCCTGTTTAAGTCACGTTTAAGTTCAGATGGACTGAGCTTTGAGTTATGACCAAGAAGATTTGAGTTAGTATAGCCCGAAGATGAAATCTACCTTCTTGCTGCTGTAAATGGGGAAGTTTACTCCGGCTTTAAAAGGCGAGTTTTTATTCCGCCTACCGACTACCGACAAGTCATATCTGACTCCTCCAGAGTATCGAAATAACGTCACTGCATCACACAACACAGCATATCCGTTTCTGACTGTTGCTGAGCCGCATGCTTCGATTACATTTTCATGTCTATTTTGGAGTTAAATTCTCTCTCCAATACAGAATATTTGCGTGACCGAAACGCATAGATTTAATCTGTTTCTATTCTAATAGACTGTTCTTTCTTTTCGAGAATGTATTAAGGCCGATTTACCAATAAAACATAACGCATGAATAAGGGACAGCGGGGCATATTGTTACACTTTTCACTGACTACATTTACACGGACAGCAATAATCTAATTATTGACCTTATTCTGAATAAGACAATATTGTGATTAAAGTGTTTACATGAGCTGCATTAGGATATATCTTTCATGTTCCTGTTCTACAACATATAGAACATGGATCGATTAATGGCACACGTCATTACGTCCCCACGCCACGCTGTCCGACATTCCCTCCAGAATTTCACGTATTAACATACAGTTCGTCTTCGTTATGGTACTGTATACAGTTTTGGGTGTTTCATTTTTAATTTTACGAAAGCTTCAAGTGCAGTTA
>JANDJT010000169.1:8369560-8386695 GCA_024331685.1 Stegophilus panzeri | reverse complement strand
ACGTTAATAGTGTGATTAAGGTGTGTACATGTCTGTAATGCACTTCAATAATGCGACTAAAACAGGAATACTCCACATGTCTTAATACAATATGTGTTTACTTCGAGTATGACTTTAGCTGGATTAAGATAATCAATAATCGCCGTTTACATGTTAGTTTCTTAATCAGAGTATTGTCTTAATCTGGTTAATATCAGATTATTGTTGTCCATGTAAATGTACTGACTGTTTCTTAGGGCCTGTTTACACCTGGTCACTTCATGAGTTTTCTCTGATCGGATTGCTATCCTATTTGTTAAAATGGTTCCATTTACACTTGGCCACATAAGGCGTTTCAGCTAAACGGATATGAATCCAATCTTTAAAATGCAAATACACATTTCTACTGAACTGAAATGGCAGCCACCGTAATTTTGCTACATTTGGGTCTGCGAATGCAGTCGAAAAGAAAACGAAAATGCTTGCTACAACGCTTACACAACAAAAGGCAGCACTTATTATGTGCAGCATTTTCGCTGTCGGTAGTACTAAACTTTAAAATCCAGTGAGATACCTGGATGAAAGCTCGGAGTCAACACCGGTGGGAAAATATAATGTTGGCTTCTTTTACAGTACAAGACTAGTTATCCAGTTTCCGAATGGGGATGTTCTATTATCTTTGCGTCAGCCTGCAAAGCAATTTAATGAAGAGGCACACTCATCTCCGTCAGGCTATACCGGTTGATAAGTTGTTTTTGCTTCTGGTGTGGCTAAAGCGAGTGTTGTTTGGGAGGAGAAAAGCTCTGACGTATGTGGAGAAAAGCGCTGACATATGCGGTTTCAACAACCAGATGCATTTAGACTTGTCCAGTTTCGTCTGGAATGCATCCCAGACCATCTCCTGATGTAGTTTGAATGATCAGATTTAAATCGGTCTCAAATGCGTTTCGGAAGGCATTTACACCTGGTCTTTTCACAATCAGATAGCTATCCGATCAGAGCATGAAGTGACCAGGTGTAAACAGGCCCTTAGGGACATTCTAAAACGCTTAATGTGGCTTAATGTACTAAAACAACATCCAGGGAAACCCATTTTTCTCACACATTTCTCTTATCATAGACATTATCTACTGCTGAGACAACGGACTGTAATCCAAGTGGAAAGACAATATTTTAACATTAAGCATTTTCATGTTAAAGTATACTGAATATCGGTACAGCTGTGATTCGGCTGTTTTGTAAACAGGAAATTCATATTTAGTACCTGACATTGGAGACGTAATATAACCAAATATTTGGTTAATTTTTTTCTCTGCTAGCAGAAATAGGTCCTGAAGAAACCACAGATGGATAGAGCATTGCGTGTTGCTATGTCAACACAGACTCCCCGACATCCCGTTAACTTGCTAGCTCGGGCCCAAACTGATTTGTACATTCCCATTAAAGGTGCTTTCAGTGAAATTGGCTGTGTGTCTTCCTTTGCATTTTCATCTAAACAAGTCAAAAGTTATATTCATGGAAAGTGTATTGTTCGCCATGACCACTGATGTCATTACCTCTACTGTACCAACAGTTTCAGTGTAAAAAACTATCTATAGACTTGGAATTTCAAGTAGTGAACACAGACAAATGGAGTGATACAACCAGTGAAATGTCCCAGTGTGGTTATACTAAATACAAACACTCCTGGAATGTTGCTCGTCCAATCAAATGAATGAACAGAACTAACTGTTGCATAACCCCACCTCTATCACAGTGATTTACCATGGAGTACAATGTTTAATTTATTAATGTACAAAAAACTGCACATTTTAACAGTTTATAGTTAGACTGAATATTGCAGAATGTCCAAAATACAAGATTGTTCCTGTTCAGACTTTGTTATAGCCACAATAAACAGTAATTCCCTCATCAACCACATGTCAGGCTACACAATGCATAGTGTAATATTAGATGTGCTAGGCTGGCAGCAATTTATTAGTCATAGTGCCAGAATATTATTTTAGCCTGTCGGAAACGTGACATCACACAGCTTTACCAAAAGAACTGATCAAGCTAAGATTCAAGCTTAGCTTGACATAGAGCAGGTTTGTCCATAAGTATATGTTGCTATATTAACTGAGCAGGGCTTAAGATTAGCTTCAATTGTGGTAAGTGACAAACTTGAGAAAAATTAGCTGGGTTTGTTTTAATATGCCAGGCTTATTGAGTTGCCCCCGATTACCGCTATAGTGATATAATTTTTCTTAGGGTTAGTAGACAGAACAGTATTTGATTTATTAATACAGCAATGCCAAACAACATATTCTACAGCCATAGCTAAAAGGTAACTTCCAGTGCCATCTAAACTTTCTTAGCCTTATTGAATTTATTTATATATTTAAATACACCACTGAATGAGCCTGAGGGCTGAGACAATCAGCCTCAGTACAGTTCAGCATGAATGGAACCTTCGTTGTCCATCATCACCATTTTAGTTTTAGCAATTTACACTCTTTAATGGTGCATTACATTTTCTCTGATACGATACCTCATGCAATAAAACACCTTAAATACCCAGCATATCGAGTCATTGCAGAGTAGTATGCAATAAAACCTTGGGCAAAACACATCAAAGAGGGAACCCACTCTTTTATTTCATTATACTTTTTTTTTCTTCATTTTTGTAAATGCAAGTCGCACAGTGAAAGGACTTCAATTGAAGAAGAAAAAATAAACACATTAGAAATCCCTTACAGGAAGTCAGCTGCCATCAGCTCCAAACACTCTGAACTGGTCCACCTGCCAATGATCCTTTTTGCTGTGTCAATCATTCTTCACCCCACCCCTTTCCCCTCCCACTCTGACACATTTCCTCCCTTTAAAAAAAGAAAAAAAAAAAAGAAAAAAAAAAAAGAAAAAAAAAAAAAAGACAGGAACAAAGGGAAAAGAAAGGAATCAGAAGAAACTTAATGTCCAGGGACAAACTGGTAATCACTATCACAATAGTGGAAATAACATAGTTGCCTCTCAGAAAGCTAGTCACAAACTGAATCGGTCCAATAGGAGCATTACTTGGATTTCCCAGCCCACCCCAATATCCTGCCCAGGGTACACATGGAGACAAATAAAAATAAAAAGCTTACAGAACAGCATCAAACCCCCACCCCCCAACCCCACACACACACACACCAAATTTAATTTGAGGCATGAGGTGGGGGTGACCGCTGACCATCAGCAGTCACATAAGAGTCTCTATAAGGGAGCCCAGTAGATCCCTAGTATTTCACTCCTGGCACAAACTCCTTCGCCTCTGGGTTCAAACTGCTTTTGCGCTGAAAAACAAAAACAAAAGATAAAACAATAATGTGAGTTCCTCAAACATTTGTAAAACAATATCAGATTTTTCTAAAATCTTCTAGTGTTCGATAGAATTTTATCCCTCATTTTAGATAAATTAACACTTATATTTCTTTTCTCACAGATAAATATTTAGGGAACCAAGACTAACAAGCACTGGTGCAAAGCGATTAGAACTATTTGATTTCAATGATGAGATGCTCCACATTTCAGACAATTCAATATGGAGAAATCAACATTTCATGATTAAAAGTTTAATTTGCAAACCTTGTTGTGGACAGACATCTGTCCATGTGTCTAATCAACAGTGTGCAGATGTGGTGAGGTGAAGACACAGGAATGGAGGGACATATTTACACTACATACAATGCACACATACCCTCAACTACTGGTTTAGAAAGAATCTCTCATTTTAGCAATGTAATGATGTAAACAAACCTCCAATTTTCGTTAAAATGACACGTCAGGCGCTGTTACGAAGTCAGAGACTTTGTTTATTCAATCATAATTTTGGGATAATCAATAAGTTTATTTATTTATTATTAAGATATGGTGAACATGTACTACAATTTGTTTACGATATCTTTTCAGAGATAATTTTTCCTTAATTAAAATTTTGTTAAAAACATTCTGAGAATCGAATCGTGAAACCAGCATTGTTAATCGAATTGTGACCCAAAGGTATCGTCACACCCCTACTTCTGTTATATTGATTTCAGTGTTCCAGTTCAAAGAACTTACTGCAATGTCTTCGGCATTTGAGTCATTGACTGACAGGCCACTGAACTGTTGCTGAATGTGTCCAACTCCAGAAGGAAGGTCCCGTGCAGGAATGAACCAATCTTGATCCTCCTCTTCCAACATTTCCTGGAAACAGCGCTCCAGAAACTCCTGCTCCAAAAGCTCTTCCTCCACCTGTGTGAATTTAAGATAAATTACAATTACAGGTGCAAACACAGCTCAGACATTTTTTCTATTATGAGAGAGAGAGAGAGAGAGAGAGAGAGAGAGAGACCCGAGACCAACCCACACAGGCTTTTTCCATGTATGATATACTAAACACAAAAAGTCAAAAGTCATAAACTTTTCAGATCTTTCTGTGAAATCTTCAATCCAATCCATCCATACCCATATAAAACCCCCTGAGCTGCATTAGAAGTTACACTAACCTGCCTGTTGTACTCTTCCTCATTCTCCATCCACATGTACTCTGCAAAGGGGTTGGCCTCTCCTTCCTTGTGTCCATTCAGCATGCTGTCTTCTTTCCCAGGGCCACTGCTGCCCCCTGGTGTCTTTGCCACCTCAGGACTGTTAATATCTGCAGGCTCTGAGGAAGTTTAAGCAAATGAATATTCCCATCTGAGTAGCTCTCTTAAACACCAAAAGGACTATGGATGTTTAATAAAGGAATACTTAAAAGCCGTAGGCAAATCTGAAACAGGCTACAGTCATCACAATTTCAGCATTTTTATACTCAAACGTCAGAGATGTGACCCGTCACATGGAGTAAATACAATCAATGTATCTCAATTTAAAAACAAAAATAAGCAAAAATGTCCACTGATTATCATTTAGTTGTCAACAGCCCCAGAGTTACCAGTTCAATCCTGAGCTCGGGTGTCTGTAAGAGTCGCACACGTTCGTCCCGTGTCCCTCCCAGAAACATGATGTTCGGTGAACTGGACATGCTATATTGCTCCTAGGTGTGCAAGTGTGTGAACATGTGTGTGCATGGTTCCCACAGATGAACTGGAGTCCCAGTCAGGGTGTGTTCCCTCTTTTTTGTATTTAGTTTCAGATACGGTTTATTTTCCTTTTTACTGCTCTCAATAACAGGGACCTTGAGCAAATGCATGCTTTGTTAACTTCGCCCCACCTTACCTTGCAGATCTCTTACAGCCCTACCCCCCTTCATTGGGTTTCCTCCATACCCCCTCTGCTCGTCTAACCATCACGGGCCATAGGGCCTTGAGCCGTGTTGCTCTTCGCCTTAGGAACTCTCTCACAGTTAACATCCGTAATTCAGACTAGTTATCCCAATTTAAAGTCAAACTCAAAACTCATTCAGAATAGCTTATCCTTCATGATTATTGTCTGCACTTAAATCTAGTACTTTCTGTTTTTCATACAGTTGTCATGTTTGTAATTGTCACTCTCCTCTTTTATGGTTTATTGACATTGTTATTTATTGCTATCTACTACTCTGACATTGTCATTATTGCTACTTCTTGTTCTTGACGTATGGTGACCTTGGGTGATTTGAAAGGCGCCTTCAATAAATCAAATTAATTATTATGATGTGGACACTAGGGATGGGTGATATCCTGGTAGAAATTCTCCCCACAATAAGAATTTGTCTTCCAGTGATAACAATAAAGCCTAGTTGATGGCGTATTTCTGTCTGCGATGGTCTGCGACCCGTTCACAGCTCACGTGCAGAGCGAAAACATATGCGGCAGAAGGCGGACGTGAAGCTGAGGAGGAGTTTATCACTAAACAAGGAGCTACTGTACCTCTACAAGCTGGATCTGGTTTGGTTACAGGAAATCAGTTTTACTTTTAGATCAATGTTTGTGTTTCTGAGGCTCTCAAGACTGCATGCAGCGGTCACTTGTAGCCAAAAACTGTGGTGAATGGCACTATATTTATATCGTCACTGATATCATTATCACAATAAATACCAGAAAATATCGTGATATAGTTAAGTCCATATCACCCATCCCTAGTGGACACATTTCCCATTTAAGCCCAGGCTCCATAGACCTAGGGGCCCTGAGCAGTCTCAGGTCAGCTCAGCTACTTCAGCGGCTGACACCCTTACACATCCATGTAAAAACATACAAGACAAAATCTACATGAGACGCCTTTAAGTTTTATATAGTCACTACATAGCCGCTCTGAAACGTTTGCTAATACACCCCCCGTGTTTAGCCTAAACTGTATAGAATACGTTTGCTATTAATGAGCACTTGAGGCTATCGCTTCCTTGGTGGGATCATATCCAAGTTTTACACTCGAACCAACACTTGGAAGCCTGTTTGAGTAGCGCAGAGTTGGGGAAATTCCGTGAAATACAAATTACACACAACGAGAACAGGTTGGAATACTTTGATTCGCGCAATCTCGCGCAAATCTCGCGAGATCACCAAGCAGGCCGACGTCGAAGTTAGCTAAAGGAAACAAGGCCTCGACGGTGTTACTTTCCAGATCAGCGCTCTTTAGACATCTTGATTATGCTATTTAAAAAAAAAAACTTTGATATTATAAACCAACTATATTACACTACGCTGCAAAGCAAGTAATAAAACAATAGTGTCTCATGGAACTAACGAACACTTGAAACCTGGCTAATATTTAGCAAGCAGCTAAAAATACATCGCGTGTTTTTCAGTGACTAAAAACCACAACGATATCATCCGACAGCCGTGTAAAAACAGAGCGGAACATTTTTATATCTAATATGGCTTACCAGGCATTATACCGACTCGTTTATCACGAATAATTCCAAAACGAGCTCCTGTGATAGATTAAATTGTCCAGTTTTCAGCAACACCGTTACCTGGCCAGCCTTCAATCCTACGTCAGGATCATTCATGTGGAGCTGCATTTGAAACGGTAGTGTGTGCGCCCCCTGGCGGCCAACACAAGCTGTACATGCGGAAAGGAACCAGGAGGGGGCGCCAAATTTGGACATTTTCTATTATCAGTGCCGATCCTAGACTTCAGGCGGCCCTGAGCAAAACTTTGTCAGAGGGCCCCTGTTAGTGCCTTCATAAAAACCCCACAAAAGACCCCCACCCCTTAATCTGTTCTTTCAGAGCAGTTTCACTGTCAACGAACAACATACAGTGAGTTGATTGCAATACAGCAATAATTCTCTAAATATGCAAACTTTAGAAAAATGGGCATTGTTTTTAAAGCACTGACAGGTATCATACGCCAGCTTGCTTTGCTGAACAGGAATATGTTTATGTCCTGTACATTAAAACATGTATAAGAACGTTTTGATTATTTATATATGCTGACACAAACTGAAAATTACATTTCATCGTGTGGCATTTCTAACAAAACACACTGGACTACTGCTGAATCTGTTGATCTGGACTGACTGGAGTATTGTTCTTAATTAATTCATTGCATGGTTTGTCAAGAATAAATGAGAATTTAAAATATTACAAAAAATACATACGTTTAAATTCTTCTTGCTCTTTTACTTCACGTTCTTGGCGCTTTTTCTTTCTTTTTCTTTTTTTAGCTTCGTTTGGAAGCCATAGCCTTAGGTCAAAAATGATAGAAACTCAAGGACTGCTTATAGCTATAATTAATCTCCCAAAGAAGTCATATAGTGTAGAACTCTAGAGGAGGAATTTACTATACATATCAGATGATAAGTACATGCCATAGAATAAAAACGAGGCCCTCTCTTAGGACATTATAAGGTATCTAAAAACTTTCCTACAGTAGGCGGAGCAACAAGAAGGCAAAAATATTTGACTTTATTAAAAAATGTGGATGTTATTTTGTGGCATCACTGAACATGTATGTGAACTTTCAGTCACATCACATGACATAAAAGTGGAATTATACAACAACTCCTTAACAAAATTGCATCTCTTGATATTATGATATCGTGCTGACCAAATTTGGTATGAATCTGATGTACTCTCTTGAAGGAATATTTAAAAGTTTGGTTCAGACTCACTTCCTGTTGCCAGTGGTGGCACAATACCGATGAGTCACTATGGGCATTTGCATGTGATTTATACTTCATCAATGATGTGAACTTTGTTCCACATCGCATGATATAAAGTGGAATTATGCCCCACTTCCTTATTGCATTACGGATTTGACTGCCCTAGTAATTCAATTCAATTCAATTTTATTTGTATAGCGCTTTTTACAATAGACATTGTCTATAGTAAGAATATAAGCTTAGTTTCTAAGCTTCATTTCCTGTTGCCAGCTTTTTCCATGGCTAAGAGTTTGTATGTTTCCATGTTATTGTGAGTTTGGGCCATAACTTTGTTATGAAAAGTGCTGGGGCCAAAAATGAAGATTGAACAAAAAATGCTTATAAACAAAAAAAGAAACCCAAAATCGTGCATATCAAAATTGGTGAGCTCATGTTCCCAGCATCCCCAGAGTAAGTTATGCCTATGATTAAGGTAATTATAGCCAGTCTATTTCTGTATTAAATATTCACAATAATACATATGGTACTGAGCCATGTCAGTATGTCCATCCAAGATTATCATTAGCATAGATATCTCAAGAATGAATGGCTGAATGTTTGTAGGATTTATATGGAATTATCATTGTATCCAGAAGATGAGCTGACTAGATTTTGGAATTGATTCAGACAGGATCTTGGTCACAGCAATGTCAAATGTCTAAAAAATATTTTTCTTCAGTAGCTTCCTTTATGTTTGAATGATATTTTAAGGGTATTTTTAGCATACAAATTAGTAATAAGAAGGATTAGACTTGTTTGTCGTGGAGGCATGCCCATCAATGCCATTATCATCGAGTCTGACTTGTAACATAATTTTATATTTTGTTGTATTTGGCAACATATTTTTAACACTAATATTCAGAATGATTACTAACAGGATCTACTGAGCATTTATGCACATTTCACATGAACATCTTGTTATTTTTTTGTCGGTTTCCCTTAAAGAATATGTAATTTGGAGCATTTCTACCTTAAAGTATAAAATAGAGTATGGTGACAGTGCAAATAACTTAACACCCTCAATGTGATATACTGTGTGAGGGAATCAGAAGCAGAACACAGATTCAAGGGCTGAAGGTAAACAGATTTTATTCAGAGATACTGAGGGTAGGGATGTATTGGGAAGGAGTGGGGATACAGTAGGTGCGTCAGCTGAGGCCAGGACTCAAACTCGGGTTCGCGGTGTAAGAGTCGGAAGGGTCGGAAGACTTTTCAGCTGGCAGAGCCATTAAATACTTAAAATAATTGATTTTTTTCTTTAAAAAAAAAGAGAATAGTCAACATATAGTTGATATTTTTTATACATGTTTTCTTCTTATTATAGTTCTTTACTATTATTGCATCATTATAAAAAGTGGTAATGTAATAAAAGCCATTTGACAGTTTTCGTGTTCTTGACCTTACAGCCTGCACTTCACCTAACAGGCCTGTAGGTGGCACTCGGATGTCATTTAACCAATTATGATAGTTTCATCAAATGGTAAATCAGTACAAGATGCAGTACGTAAGTGAGAGTAAATTGAACACTACTTACCATTAATGCGACTTTCCAAATATGCAAATTCGTCTGTCTGTTCAGACTGGAAAGAACAAAACTCGTCATCTTTTTTCTTTTAACCATTTAAGTTTTGTTAAAAAAAAATGAAAACAGACTGGCTGTGTAGTTTTCAACCATTTATGAATTAGACCAGGAAATTACTAAACACTGTCCAGTGAAATTTGAGCTGCTTGTGCCACAGGTTGGTGTATACATGACAAACGGGCATCAATTATGAGTTATGTAGTATTTTAAAATATGTAGAGTTTTAATTGAATTGACACACTAACTTTTGTGATTCCTATTTTGTTTTTTCCTGCTGTTGAGCCATAGGCAGTCACTGAAAGAGCCATAGGTTCCCGACCCCTGCTCTATTGTCTATCGGTGAGTCACAGGGAAGGCGAAGCAGGACTGGACGTACTGGAAATTTGTGCAGGCATGTTTGTCAATTAAAGATAAATTTTACCGTTCACTTGGTCTTAATAATGAGAAGATTGTGCCTTAATATGTCAAAATGATGTTTCTTACATTCTTCCCCAGTCTAGGGGTCGGAAGCATGTAACAAGGAAAGGAAAAATATGAAAACATAACTGAGCCCTTCTCCAATTCCAGCACAAACACACACACACACACACACACACACACACAGGATTTCAAAGTTCAACTGTAAAGATTTATTAAACAACTCAAAAGGAAGCAACAGTCTTCAGGAGGAGGCCAGGCCAAAATAAGAAACAAAAACAGCCACTGACTACTAACAGAAGAAGCTATCTTAATCTAACAACCAAAAGAATAGAAAATTAACAACAGAAATCTTACCTAGCTTCTCTATCTAACAAAAACAGGAGAAAAAGGTGGTAAGCACAAAATAAATGGCACCTTCTTCCCTACGCTTCCAGATAATATGAAAAAAGGAATTATCAGTCATAAACAACACAAGAAAATACAGATTTTTAGAAACAATAAAGGTAGGCAACAAAATATAAAGGTATTAGAAAAATAAATAGTTAACTAGGTCTATAGAACAATTCAATAGTTTCCCTATTTGACTATAGACACACTGTCTGGAATGGAAGAAAGGTTAGAGCTTGCCAGCCACAACATGACAGGATCTGCTTTAAGACGTGAACTCGTTGAAGCTATCAAGAACAAGTATCATATGCAAAAACCTATTATTGTATTGTTTGTGGCAAAAAAGAAGCATACCTAATAAAAATGTGAAATGCATTTGTGAGGACAATGTGTCACGCTGAAAAACAAAACCTTCAGTGCATTGATGCATCTGTGCGTCTGTGAAAAACATTCAGCACAACAGTGATTTTTTAAAAGTATTTTTGTTATATGATCAGTTATTAACATTTAAGCAGTATAATGTTTTAGTAATAATTCTAAAAAAATGAATAAGAATTCAGTGCAGTAGGAATGAAGAAACAATCAATGAAAAGTCAATGAGAAACTACAAAGGGCATTGCTTTATATGGATGCTAATGCCTCCTGGAAAATAATGCTTTCTTCAATTCTCCGCTTTCAACCATGCCACTGAGTACAGCCAGGGGCTGTAACTGGACAATCATTGTGGCCAACTGCAATGCACAGGTAAAACATTAATGCAATGTAACAAGGAATTACATTAACTTCTTACATTAAGTCAGCATTTAATTCTTAAAAAAGCAATCCCCTGCTGATATTTTTTTTCAGAAAAAAAGATAAAGCAACATAAGTGCAATATAAAAATACCACAGCCCTAATTTTGTTCTGTCAATCAACATTTATTACTATAAAATCACATTTATGCAGAATAATGAAACTTTTCAGCTCTTTAGAAGTAAAACAGTCAGGCCCATGAATATAAATAAAAAAATAAACATAATAACTAAACAGAATTCAAAATGAAGGCCTTTCATTTTAGGATATTTACAGTCACGAGAAAAAGAAAGTACACCCTCTTTCAATTTTATGTTTTTATTTATCAGGGACCAAATAACAACTGAAGTTGGTCTTCACCAACTTCTATCAACACATAACATCAGGTGACATACAAAAAAAACACAACAGATTTCAATATGTACAGATTTCAAATTCAGAAACCAGGTGGGGAAAATTAAGTACAGGGAAACTTGCAGTCATTGAGACAGCAATGAACTCCACTTTAAACCAGAATATTCTTGAGACAAATGTGCCAGTCCATCAGTCCAGCAGCTTAAGCTGGGTCAAAATTGAATCATGCAACAGGACAATGATCCCAAGCACACCAGCAAATTGACATCTCAATGGCTAAAGAAGAAAAAAAATGAAGGTGTTGGAATGGCCAAATCAAAGTCTGGACCACTGAGATGCTGTGGCAGGATCTTAAGAGAGCTGTGCATAAACAAATGCCCTCAAACATCGATCAACTAAAGCAATGTTGTCTAGTTGAGTAAGCCAAGATTTCTCAAAAAAACCAAACTCCTACAGAAAAGGTTTACCTCAAGTTATTGCTGCTAACAGGTGGTTCTATGTGTTACCAAATTATACTTGTTTTTTCCCCACCTGGTTTCTGAATGTTGGTTTACTTGTTGGGAAAAAAAATGACTGCATATTGAAATCTTTTGGTTATTTGCTTGTTTATAGAAGTTGGTGAAGATCACACAATTGTTATTTAAATCCTGTTATTTAGGTCAAAAACATAGAATTGAAGGAGGGTGTACTTTCTTTTTTCCATAACTGTACATCCAAATTGGCTGAAAGGTGTAGGGATTACAGCATGGTGGTATGTGGTTTTCCCCTTTTTAAGGGACCAATTGGCTGCTCAGTTGTTCTATGGCCAGGTGTGTGTTATTCTGTCATTATTTCACTTACAAGTAAGTGAAAGGTCTAGAGGTGTCTAGAAGTGTGGCATTTGTATTTGAAATAGGTTGCTGGTAACTTTTATTATGAAGTCCAAAGAGCTATCGCTTCCAGTAAAGCAAGCCATTATTAGGCTGAAAAAACAAACAATATCCAAATATTTATGCACCTGACCATATGTATGCCTTAAATTAAAAAACAAACAAACAAAAAATATTAAAAACAAAAAGAAACCAAAAGAAACAAAAACATCCCGAAAAAATCCCACCTCATTTACATATCACAGCACTTCTGCATTTATATTACAAGTTCAAAACATTTTAATCATTATACAATTAATTTGTTTTTAGAAACCATAAAAATTACATAATAAAAATAATATATCTTAGTGCTGGTAGTATTCACTGTAATTTGAACAGAATCATAAGCTTGGAATGAAAGGAAGTTTTCCAACCCTGTGAAGATACAGAAATGGATGTGCAAATCCAGCAAATATCATAAAGTAGGAAAGTGCTGATATACATGTTGATTTCTGTGTATCTGATAGAGAATCATACACAAACACTAACATGATCATTGGACAATAAGTAATAAGCATGTAAACCAGAATAATTACAATCACCAAAAAAGCCTTCTTTTTCATGCGGTTGGACTCTGCATCTTTTACACTTAATTTTTCACCAGGTCCAGATTTCCGCAAAGCCTTAAGCACTGCTATAGAGCAGAGAGTCTTAAAAGAACATACAAGCATGTACTCTGGCAGTAGAATATAATACAATATGTTTCTCAACTGTAAAAATAAAGAAAAAACACTGAATCCTAAAACTATTATCCAGACAAAAGCCGAAATTGCTGTGCGGTATCTTAGTGGTTTGTATTTTAGGAAGATAACGGGATGGATCACTGCCACATATCGCTCCACACAGACACAGCACTGGAAGAAGGGGAGGCTGATACTATACATTAAGGATAAGAACATAGTAACAAGAAAAAAAGGGATTTTTGGTTCATTTTTATAGAGTATGACATTGCATAAACCAAACACCACATTGAAGCAAATGATGAACTCACACACACAGAGGTTAAGAGAAAAGAATTCTGATGCTACCAAATTTCTTACATCTATTACAATCAGCCACAAAACATACATGTTGAGTGGTAGAGACACAACCAACACAATTATGCTGAGACAGATTTGTTCACAGAATGCAGATACAGGTACATTACCATCAGTAGGATGGAAGAATGAAGAGTTCATAACGGTCTCTATGGTCTGTGTTACTAAATTGCTGAGGAGGATAAAAATGGAGGACATAGAAAATGGTCAGATAAAGACACTTGTCTTATCAGTTATATGGAAAAGGCAGAAATAAATCCATATTTTTATTTATAGATATTACCTGTATATTTCTACAGAACATTACTAGTGGAGAAAGAGCTAGTTGATGAGATCACTGAACTGCTTTATAGCCTGTGATATTGTGATGGGCATGACTCAGATGTGGTTAGGTAAACAAAACAAAATATTTATCATTATTAGGAGGGTCAAAAAGGTAACAACAGAAATATGACAAACCCATGAGCTTAATGAGACAAATTAAATGAAATAAAATAAAAAAAAAACATATTCACTGTCATATGAGTGGATTATTTTGAGGACAATTAAAATCCCACCAAACTAAAACAGTTGCTAGTGAAAAGATGGAAGCCCATTTAGAGGACTGAAAAATGCTGAAACAATGGGTCAAACAAACAATGAAATGAAAAGATCTTTGGAGATATAAACCTCTAGTGATGACAGAAAGACAGTGGGGGCCTGGCATACCACACAAAGTGGTGAAGACAACACTGGAGCAGCACTATGTCTCAGGCAAGATCAGGGACCTCATTTTAGATTTTTAGATTATGCGATTATTATTAGAGCTTCAGTCTAAGAGTAACCTCATATCAGTGACTCAGGCTGGAAAAAAAGGGATCATCACTGGATGTACCATTTCACTGACTCTTTGCCTTGGCCATGAACATGCAGAGGCCCTCACACAAAGTCTGGAGTCCAACAGCCCCCCATCAGAGCTGTTATGGATGACCTGATGGATCAAAAGCAACCACAGTGCCAGGATGCAAATGGATTCTCCAGGTCCAGGTACAGGCTTATCAAATGGGATCAGATTAGCCTCAAGCCAGAGAAAACTAGGTCCTTGTTGCTAAGAGGGGGAAGGTGACTGACCAGTTCTGCTATTTTCTGTGAGGCACCAAGATACCATCATCCACTGAGAAGCCTATCAAGAGACTCAGGAAGAACATTCACAGCAGTCTGAGGTATGCTGAGTCCATTAAGGCTTTGGACCAGGAGCTGGATTAACCAACACTGAATCCTTCCCAGGTTTGTGTGGCGAAGTGGGGCTTGATTGACAACAACCTAGCCCAGAGCAAGGGCAGGTGACAACTGGTCCAAGGGGAGGTTTGAGCCGGGGTTGAGGACCAGTATGTTAGGTGGGTATGCATCAACAAGGTGCATGGACATGATGGGAATAGGCATGAGATCAGAGGATCTCTTGGTCTGAGTTGTGGAAAGCTGAACCTTTCCACGTCAAGTTCTTACTCCAGTCCATCTACTGTATGATGTCCTACCAAGCCCATCTAAACTTTTTCAGATGGGGCAAATTTTTGAATAACCAGCTTATACTTTGTGCCTCAGAGTAGAAACATTAAAGCACATTCTCAGCTGCTGGACCAAAGTGTTGGGTGAGGGATGCTATCGTTGGCAGCATGACAACATACCAGTGTCTTGTAGCCATTAGGATCTGAATATTCTATAACTACTTTAAATTAAGAAGCATTTACATAATCCAATAACTAAGAATATGTATTTTTGTTAATAATATGATAAACCCGTTTACATATACTTAAATCATCTGAAAATGGAAAAACTCTAGGTTTACATTACATTACATATAATCATATTTTAGCAACTGCTCTGAATTATTCAGTTGCAACAGTGAAAATGATCTAAAAAGGTCTGTAGCTACAAGAACAAAGAATATATGTGTGGACCCACCAAAGATCCTAGATCTTTAAGAGTAAAAACACTGGCAGTACATGATTAAATGTATTAATTGCTTTTGAAGCCACATTATGACAAAGGAAATAACCTTTAAAAATGCCCTATTACAGTAGTTACTAAAATTGGGTTCTAATATGTGATGAATTATAGTTCCAAGAACTCTGTGGAAATATGGGAGCTTTCTGTGCACCAAACTATGACATAATCACTACAAATGCAAAACAGAATCATGAAAGGAAATAACAAACCACAAATGCAAATGATAAAGTCATTGGGTTGTCAAAGATTGTAATATCTGTTTATCTAAGGAGATTAGCACTGATGTAAAATCTGATGCAAAGCAAGACTGGAGATAATGGCAATAGAGACAAGTGAACATGAAGTAATGTGAATAAAAGAATGAACATCCTCATTTAATGTTAAAATGTAAAAAAAAAAATACCTATAAAATACTGTTTTAATTAAACATTAGATTAGACATATAAAGATGTGGGTATGAGTTTGCCATTAGAACCTTGAGCTTGAAATAGCTTTCATACACAGTGTATTACTTCACCAAAACACAACGGTTTTGTATGTTAAATAGACAATACTAAAAAGTTACATTAACAAATCTAAGCAGTCAGGCTACTAGGGGAAAATGTCAGGAAAAATGATTTCCTTAAAAAAAAAAACATTTTTTATGTAAGCTAAACTAAAAAGTGGTTGTAGGCGGTTATGATATGGAGTTTAATTTTTCATGTTGAATTAATCTTTTAAAAGAATTTAAAAAGCTAGGTGTAAAATAATAAAATATAGATGATATTGTTGTTAATCTCACACTACTTTCCACAGACCCCTTTACTTACACATCTTGCTCCTTAACTGTATACAATCAGACTTTGTTGTTATCATTACTGTTTAAACCACATTTTGTCTGCCATTTGAAATTTTAATGTTTGTGTCCATACTTCTACGTCTGAGCAGTCTTACAGTTGTCCTATCACACTAAAAGAAGGCATTTTTTATTGATTAATATTTATTAGTCTAGATTAGGGTTGCTGTAATAAGTGATTCAATATTGAGAACAAATAATATTCACCCACCCAGGAAAATAAAGCATTCACATAAAAATCACTCAGGGATTAATTGTAAAAACAAACAACAAATAAACAAACAACAAAAACAATAGAAACACAATAAAAACAACAACAACCAACTAACCAAACAAACAAAAACCTGTAAAGCACGTTCGTTTATTAATATTTGTATGACTTTACATGATTGGAAAATGTTGTTACTACAACAGCCTAACAACACTGCATCATATGTTTTGCAAATGCAAAACAGAAAGCTTGCAAATAAATCACAAACTGAACTGTGAAAAAAAACATGGCTGTAAAAGATCAAACACTAATTTGTTAACTAAATATATATGCATTTTTAAAGGTGAAAACATTTAGAGAACATTGAGAACATGTGTCCTGGTGAAATTTGCCCATTGGCCCTTCTCTATCATGGCCCCCTAATAATCCCCATCCTTGAATTGGCTACATCACTCTCTTCTTTCCTCTAATACCTGGTGTGTGATGGGTGTTCTAATGCACTATGGCTGCCGTCGCATCATCCATGTGGATGCTACACACTAGTGGTGGTTGAGGAGATCCCCCACCCTCACC
>JANDJT010000169.1:8310469-8333406 GCA_024331685.1 Stegophilus panzeri | reverse complement strand
TGCCAGCGGTTTAGACATTAATGGCTGTGTGTTGAGTTATTTTGAGGGGACAGCAAATTTACACTGTTACACAAGCTCTACACTCACTACTTTACATTGTAGCAAAGTGTCATTTCTTCAGTGTTGTCACATGAAAAGATATAAGCAATAACTGTTTGAAACCCTTAAACTGGCACTTTCCTGTTTTACCTGCTGCATTTAGGTTTATGTATGGAATGTAATTGTGTGGTTTATATGTGTGTATGTATTGTGACGCCGCTGAGCAGTTTCTGAAATTTCGTTGTATTTTGATGCAATGACAATAAAGGTTTGTATTCTATTAAACACACATTAGCTTCAGACAGTATCTCTGATCTGAAGCAAGGTTTTCTAAATATTAGATCTCATATCTAAAGATTATTGTAAATTAAACTTACTGATAAATGATTACGCGATAGAATTCTCTGAGATATTGTTGGTATGGTGATATACTATTATTACTATTTTTTTAATTACATTTTTAATAATTAAAAATTAAATGGTACTGAATGGATGCCATTGATTTGAAATATTTTTTTTTAACTTCATCTTTCGTCTTTGTAGGCATTAAAAAAAGTATAGTCAAACTCAGTTGAACATATTTTTGTTTATTTTACTACTGTTTTGCAGACAGTTTATTAGCAAAATTATATACTGTGATATGATATTTTTTCATATTGCCCACCAGGGACTGTTAATCATTCGGGGGCTGAGTGCAGATTCATTTTTTTCTAGCTCAGTTGGTAGTCTAAGTTTTGTTTTATGGAAGCTGTCAATGTATGACATGATCAGTAAAAAGTTGGATTTATCATAAAACTTGCCTCAGGTGTTGTTACTGTTTGTAAGACTACCAGACAGATAAAATATAAAACTTTTCTAACTAGGCTAGGTTGATGTCACTAGCCAATGGGAGGCACAACTAAGCTATCATTGTATGGGTTTAACTGCTACAGTGTCATGCAAAGTACATTATCTTTCCTTATGCTCTGCTGATATCATGTTTACGTAAACTGGAATTTGTATAGACATTTACACACCTTGTTTTCCTGCTCAGCATCAGAGGATGTTACTGTTTCAGTTTGAACCCCTCTACTGGTTTAAAAAAAGAAATAAAATTGTTGTATATCCATTTTTTTCACAGTAACTGTGTGAGCTAGCGTTTGGCAGAATTGAGAGCTGTCAGCCAATAAGACTGACATGTATTTTCCTGTAAACCCTGTCTGATTGGTCTCATCTCCATTCACTAAAGATATAAAATTGCAACACCACCATCTTCTTTTACTGACGTTCAGTTATGTAGTGACAAACCGCTCCAATTGGAGAATTATTCAGGACTAAAGAAAAAATCTTCGAGGCTACAGCCCCGAATGCCCCGGCCAGGTTATGCCCCTGTTGCCCACCCATAATCAGTACTCTCACTCAACTCAACACCTGTGGCCCCTGCTGGAACACAGGCCACCAACAAGTGCTTTTCATGCATCCCGGTCCTGGCCAAGTTGCTCCAGCTGTCTTCAGGTGTGGCCTGTTCTCTTCAAGTCTGTATCTAATGCATGGTGCCAGGTGTTTATTGGCTGTCCCCTTTACCTTTTTCCCTGTGGGTTCCAGGTGAACACTTCCCTTGCAATGCTGTGAGCAGGCTTGCAAAGAGTGTGGATGATCCATCTCCAGTGTCTCTGGAGAATGTCATCTTCTGCAGGCTTGCGTGTTTGCTGCCTTAATTTGGTTGTTGATTGTGTCAGGCCAGTGAATCAAGAGAATCATTCGGAGGCAGGTGTTGGTAAATATCTGGATTCTTTTCATGTTGGTGGTTCTCCAAGTCTGGAGGAGAGGAGGACAGGCTTCACAATGGTGTTATAGACATTTGGTCTAATCAGGGATTAGACCAGTAATCAGGGATTTAATTTATTGTCTTTTACAGAAACTTGGATTAGACCAAATGTGTAGGTAGCATTAAATGAAGCTACCCCTCCTTGATATAGCTATATACACATCCCTTGTGTAACTATCAAAAGAGGAGGCATCACAGTTATTTATAATGGTGTTCTAGGCATCACACAAAAATCCAGACATGAGTTAAATTCATTTGAAGTTACTAACTAACATACTAACATGCAGTACCTTCCAAACGTATTGGAACGACATGGCCAGTTCTTTTATTTTTGCTATAAGATGAAGACAATTTGGTTTGAGATAAAAATATTAATATGACATGACAGATATTTACATATTTTCCTGATATTTACAGCTGTGTGTTAACCAACATAGAATATGCCACCTTTTGATCAAACCCACCTATGTGATCTTGGTTTTACTTGGTTTGAGTACTGGGTTTCACCTGCAAAGACTGTATTTACTGTTAAAATGTATAAACCAACATGAAAACCAGAGAGCTGTCTGTGGGAGAAAAGCAAGCCATTTTGAAGCTGAGTAAAAAGATACAAAAAAATTAATCAGAGCCATTGCATATGTATTGGGCATAGCCAATACAACAATTTGAAATGTCCTGAAAAAGAAAGAAACTACTGGTATATTAGCAACCAGACACTGAACAGGTCAGACAGGGAAAACAACAGGAGTTGATAACAGAGTTGGTGACTTAACTCTGAAAGTTACATCAATAATTATGCAGGAAAATTTGCACATATTCAGATGGTGGCTATGAACCTCTGTGAGTTAAATTTTTGGGCTCCCCATTCAGATTATGTAAATTTGCAAGTAGTTTATGTCTTCAAGGTTGTCAAATTCTTGAGCAGAAACATCTGAGACAGGGTTTTTCAATAGCATCTACATCACCACCTTTACACACAAACTTTTGCTTTCAAACACAGATAATCTGGTATAGAAAATGAGGACTGCTCTCAAACAGATAAATGACATTTTATTCTGATGTATTCTAGCTATATAGAGGAATGAAATTAAAACCCCATTTGATTTAAAGACTTGACTTGAAAAATAATATAATGTAACATAGAGTGGCTTGCAAAAGTATTCAACCAAGATTTTGTCTGAATAACTAATGATAAATACACATATTATTCCTGTCAGTATTTTTTTTTATTACAAACTCATGTTCTCTTACAGTGAATTTTCAAAGTCAAAATTAATTATTGGTCAGCAGAAAATAAAAAACTGCTAACCACAAAGCCACTGTGTGCCCTGTACAAGAGAGAGAGGTTTACTTTGTATATTTTGTATCATTAATTGGTTAATTGGTTTTGACAGGTCTAGGTCAAAGGTCATCATCAATTATAATGATCTTGGCAGGTCAAAGGTCATCACCAACCGTCATTTTCTTAACAGTTGTCGTTAACGGTCATAACCAACCGTCATTTTCTTGGCAGGTTAAAAGTCATAATCATCAATCCTAATTATGTTGAGAGTTGTATACCAAAGATAACGTTACATACATTCTGCACTTATGGTCTGCACTTAGATCAAGCAATCATATTATGTTGAGAGAATCACGCCAAAGATAATATTATTGATCACATATAAATTTATGATCACGTGCATAGATATTTTATCCAAATATGCCTGGGTACGTGTGTTACAAAACAAGACTGGACTCGAGGTAACTAAAGCCTTTGATTCCATTCTAAAGGAAGGTAGAGTCCTCAAAAAAATACGAAGTACAAACAAAGCATTTTTAAAAGCTCCACGTCTAGAGAAGGTCCTCGTATGCGACGGTGTAGCCGGTGACGTTGGAAAGCCCGGAAATCACGTAGCAGCTCAGCGCACTGTGGACGAAATTCATGTCCTGGATGTTGAACCTGCAGGAAATCACGTTTATTTTGTCACGTTTATGACATACATTATGCTTTTAATCACCACTGTAATACATTTAGCCTGGGGTCCTGGTTTACTACACAGAATATTTACATGAATAATACAATTCAACCAGAACGCTGCTGAGTTCTGGATCATGATTGGGTCAGAAGGTATTGATTAGTTCTCTATAACAGCAGCTCTGACAGTAGCGTTATCGTTTCTATAGTAACTATAGTTACTATAGTATAGTACGCTCGTTTATACACACCACATAAACATTAAAAAGAAAGTCCGTTAATATTTATGGAAGGAGTCTCCAGTGTCTGTGCTATGTAACAGTCTGGACAAAGGAGTTTATGCTTTGCAGTTTCAATAATAAGTTCAAATTTAGGAATAATAAACGCTTCAGGGCGTGCTGTTTATAGTAAAATTGTCTACCTTGGGGTGGACACCACCTTGTCGTCGATTATTTATTTATTTTTACATAACAGCACGTCATGTCACGTTTTCTACCTCACTTAATACCATGAGTTTAGGATTTCAAGGAAACATCACAGGACATCACTACAGTTCTGATCCTGGTTTCGATATATATCTTAACTCCAGAATGGCAGATTTCTGGACCTGACACTATACATCTCGTACCAGTCATCGTACTCTTCGTCTTAGTACTCGCAGTTGGATGTGGTGTTTCCGCCACTGTAGCCGCCAACCTCATACAAGCAGCCGTCCATCACCTGTAAGAAGAAGAAGAAGAAGGCGGCATGGTGAAGAGGTACACGACTAATTTCATTAATTCATTCCAGTGCTTGGAGTTAGCAAGACTGATGGATCCAGTCTCAGTAAAAGAAATTATAAATTAATTAGCCATGTGTTTTTGGTGCATTACCTCGATGCCAAAGTTTCTTCATGGGTTAAACATGGAGGCAAGCATTCTCCAGGAGTTGGTACGAGGGTTGTAGGCTTCGACGCTCTTCAGACTGTGGGCTCCATCAAAACCCCCGATCTGTAATACCATACATCTTATCTCGATCGATGTACATTAATAAAAGAACACAAACCGTGCTAACAGAAACACGCCTCCTTCTCATCCTTCACAGAGCGATTACAGAAACTTCACTGACCCTCAGCACTGGAAGTCCTTACCGCAAACTCTTGGTTGTTAAGAGCAATGACGCCCACAGCACTTCTTTCGATGTGCATTCGTTCGATTCGTGTCCACTGATCGCAACAAGGGTCGAAACAGTCGGCTGTGAAAATGAACTTGTTTCCGTTGAATCCTCCACAGATGTAGATCTAAAGGAACCCAAAAACAAGAAGGTTCTGGGTGTTTCCAGTTCAAGCTTTCAGGTTCCCTCAGGGACTGTAACATTTTAAATAATGTTTATTTATTTATTGAATTGGTACAATCGTGTTTGGAACAGCTCTGAGAACTCGACTGGTCTAGAAGATACTAAGGACTGACTTGAACCCTGTGTTGTACCCACTGATACCTTCATGTTCACCATGAAGCTAACTGCAAGTCATGTTTATCTACAGCGCTATGCGTTAACTGGCCTTCAGATGAACTCTTTAAAAATAACTCCACAGAAGCATGACCGTTAAAATTTTAAACATTCTTGTGAGGAAGCTTGCGCGCGTGCTTTAAAATCAACACATAGCATATTGATTAATTTTATAATTTCATTTACACGTAAATTCTACTAAAGCAATTAATTTGGGCATATTCTCAATTGTTATACGACCAATAGTGGACTCGTGTACGGAGGTTTGGCTACACCTGCTAATAACGTTTATGAAATCTGTTACATGAAGCTAACGCTAGTCATATGTAGCAGTGTAATTTGACCATCTACCCTTTAGTTTAGAGAGTAGCAGTGGATAAGAATGAGAGTTTCATTTGACAAATCTGCTCAGCTAGAGAGGGCTTTTCATTTGTGCCTTAGGGAGGAAAAGCATTCAGTTTTTGCTAATTTCATGCACTGACCCCTTTTTAAAATCTTTTGTCATTCACAGATAGCCTTCACTCTTCAATTGGCTGTTTGACCAAAATTAGCTGCCTTTAGACTGGATAGTTCTGTGAGAGGGGTTAAAATATAACAGGTAGAGTGTTTCTTTTTTTTTTTTGTCTATATTTCTCATTTCATCCAATGTTGTTTTTATGTATATAAAACCTGCAGAAAGAGATGTTAGGTATGATATTTGTATTATAAATGATTCTGGACTTTGATTGCTATTGTTAGACAACTTAATGTGTGTATATATGTATTTGTTTGTATGTATGACAACTTAATATTTGTATATATGTAAACATATATATAAAATCACACACACATTATTAGTGACATTTGGCTACATTTTGCGGGCTGAATGGCGATGCATGGTGGCCCATTGGAAGTAGTTTATAACACTGCAATGCGTTAGCATCGTTAGCAAATAACTGGCTATCGCTAACATTACATGGAGCATAACGTTAGCTGGTTTCAGGGCCACAATGCCCGCTGCCTCAAACAAACATAATATAGGGTCCTTCTTTCAGGTGCTTCGCTCAATTCCAGGTGTTTCCTCGCTTTGTTTGAAATGAACGATAGCATCGGTTGCACACCAGCTTCAGAGCATCAATTATATGTTTGTTGTCATCCGCCTCGAATGAGAAGTATTTCCATATTCCGTACCACCTTTCCTCTCAACGAGTCGGGGTGGAGCTAAACTTGTCGCCATCTTCTGTAGTTTTTCCTGTGTGCTTGTAGACGTTCTTCTTCTTTACCACTTGTGGACCGACTAAAACACTTGCGTGTATTTGCTGCCCCCATCAGTTCCGGAAGAATTGCAGCATTGGTACCTCCATTACCAACGTAACCTACACTATTGCAGAAAAACAAGTACCGTCACGTTTTAAGAATCTCGGTACTGACTTGGTACCGAAATATCGGTTCTCGTGACATCCCTAATATATATATTATATATATATAAACGTGTTGTAGTTTAAATGAATGCAGTATAGCTAATTCTCTGCATGAATTAATTCTTCTGTTTGTGTGGTCTACAGATAAATGAAGAATTCAAGAGAATAACCACTGTAAGCCTTGAATCTACCTTTTATGGCCAAACTTGACCTTTGCACCCCGAAACTGATGGATGTAGTCTCAGCAAGGAAAGGATCTACAGGAGTGAGACTCAAGCAGATCAAAGACAGGCTTCTTGAGGTATTATAATTATTTAGACTTTATGTTAGAAATGCAAGTTGTTGACAGTCACCCATTCATATTATATTCATTTAGGTACTTTTTCTTTATAATTGTTTCCCCGTTTTTTTCTTAAATAGCACAAGACAATTGAAGTACGCAGAGAAGTAGCCATCTGCTGCCTTGTCGTGTACCTTGGAGAGAAGGAAGAGGACCTTTTCAAGGAGTTTGCTGTAAGTAATTTCAACATCATGAAAAGAAAAGTAAACACACAGGGCAGAAACCTGCTCCTGCATTGCTTCCTGTCAGTACAATTTTTAGGCATGTTGCACTTGCCACATTCTAGCCAAATCCCTGTCAGTGATATCATAAAAATGGTCCATTCAGCATGAATAGATGTTGACAGCAATGGCATGGGAAAAGGCTCATGAAAAATTTGACAAGTGGCTGCTGTGGCTAATTTAATGAGTTCAAGTATTCTATGAAACCTGCAAAAAAGATGAGGAAAAATATCTAAATGTCGACAAACTGATGGTCTATTTAATTCAAATATAATTAAAGCTGCAAGCAGCGATGAACAGGCCCTTGCACACGGGTGCAGGTTGGGGCTGCTCTTCCAGGGGAATGCCATTCAAATTTTTAAAACACTTTTTAGGACTTGTATGTTGTTAGGAGTGTATCAGGATGTAAAACATGTAACCCTCAATACACACAATATACAGAAACGCCTTTTGCTTTGCCTTAACTGGTTCTTGTTCCAACAGCCCTGTTCGATAATTTCCTAGATTAACCTCATGTTGAGCAATTGTTGAGAAATCTAATTTAGTATAGCAGGTCAATTTGGTCATAGAATATACTATATAACATATAGAATATATGTTACCATTATTGTGTTTTATGATGCAATAACTTTTTTGTGTTTCTTATTGATGCAACCTATTTAGACCATTTGAGTAATTGGGTGCATGTGTATGTGTGTGTGTATAAGGGTTCAAGTAAAATAAATAATGGCTCCATTATATTCAGTAAGAGTGACAGTCAAAAAAGTCAGCAGTAATCATCCAATTCATTATCTCTAATATGGTAATCTATCTTTTCATTTGCTTTACAAGGACACAGAAGAGTTTGAGGCAGGACTTGATAGGCAAGTGATGATAACTGCCATCATCAGTGACTATTCCACCCCAGGATCTGACCACAAGACAGCAACCATCGTGGTCGAGGGAGCCAAAATCCTGGAAGGAATCGATATCCCAAGGGTCTGTGCTTTGCTGATGGGCATAATATATGCTCTGAATCTGAGCTATCGCAAGGAACTTAAATATACTTTTGAAGTGTTTCAGAAGCTGTTCCTTGAACTTGATGGACTGAAAGCCAGTGCAAAAGTAATGAAAAAGTATTTTCTGAAGATTCCACTTGTTTCAGAGCACTATCAGATTTTATTCAGATTTTGCAGTTTTGTATTTTTAAGTCCACTGAAAAGGCACCAAAACTGGTAGTGTAACAGAAGAGGGAATTTGTGGGGAAAAATTTATTTGTTGTTGTTGTAGTTGTTTGTTGTTTGTTTTCAAGATGTAAATATTGCAGTTCAAAATAAAAAAAGTTAATTGTCTAACAATATTGTTATTGAATGAATTCATTTAATAAGCGCTATAAAATTAACAAAAATATGAAAGCTATGAACTGCTGAAGAATATCTAATTATAACAAATTAATTTTTAAATGGTTGTCAACTTAAAAAATTGTGTTCATAATTATGGTAATTAAGTACATAACACTTAAATTCCTTTTCAATAATGTGGAAAAAAAAAAACTAGTTGGATCAACTTAATTTTTATGAGTAATCAACTTAAAGATGTGTGTTTATTCTACAAAATATTAAGTTAGTGTTAATTGAAAATACATTTGATTGTAGAGGAAAAAGGTAATTCGTCTAACTCAATATAGTTTGTTGGTTGAACTTAATTTCATTAGAAGTTGTCACAACTCAAAAAGATTTGACACAAACTGTTGCGTTAATGTTTTTTTGTTGAGCCAAAACATTTTTAGATTTTTTTTTTTAGAGTGCACACATTCGTTGAAGCCAGTCTTTTCTAACTCTGTAATAACCAGAACAAAAACGATCATATCGTCTATCTAAACATCTATCTATATATTCATATTCCTCAACAATACACGCATGCCTTTCTCTGTTCTTCTTCCATGAGTGTGATGGGGGACAACGTGACAGTGTTTTAGAATAGAAACTGGTCGTGTTTAGAGCATGCACAAGTACTAAACCGATCCTGCTGTAAATACACGGAGTGTAGTGTCCGATCTAAGGGATATATTCAGAGTCAGAGACTTTTTATTTCTGTTACTGATATGACAATAGAATGAGAAAAAAGTACACAGACCAGCTACATCAGACCACACACTGAACTGTGTTGTGTTTGTAGATTATACTTACACAAAGCAGATATTTGTAAAGCAAGGCAGCACACAGCAAAGACGCATTCAGTCGGTAGGAGAATGACGCGCAGACCCACCGTATGCTGGCCAGTTTCTATTTATAATTATAATCGGAAAAGAAAAGAAACCGTAGTTCTGTACGTATATACATTAAAATGGACTGGTTTCAATAACATTAATATGTCAGTAATTTTACACTAATGTTTTTACAGTGATCATGGACTATAGAGTTCACTCACGCGTTTTTAGGATCAGCTCCAATAATAACGCAACCGCGTTCACAAGGACCACCATCACTGAGCCAACCATGAACACAACCAAATGGGATAAAGCTGTAACACAAAGACATGACAATTAGAGAAAACATTCACTTTTCCCTTTTAACTCAGTTTGTTGTTTTATAAATATAGAATAACGGTATTTTATGGCCTGAATGTAACTCATATCCTGATTGAGACAGAAATAACTTCATACTTGGACAGAAAATAATTTTGTACTTACGTCGCTGTGTCCCAGTGCTTCTGGATAGTAGAAAAATAACCTGTTCCTTTCAGTACAATCCAGTACACGTTTTCCAATTCCATATAAATAACAATGCACTAGTGGCACTCCAAACCTGCACAGCAGTGGTAATTGAAGCTGGTCAAAATCAGACCCTTTCAGCATGACGTTCACAACTATGCACATGGACGCCACATTTCTAGCTGTCTAACCCATTAAATTACTCATAACTACTGATGAATAGCTTTATGAATTATAAAACCACTCGGAATGATTAGATACAGGCAGTGTAATGTCCATTCAAGACGCTTTGGCCAAACATTTCAAAGGTGCCAATACTCCAGAAATGTGCTTACACAGTAATATGCAAAGCAACACTTAAAATAGGTTACTGTATATCATTTGTATGAATATAAAATAGGATAGGACTTAGAATGGAGAGCTGATACATTTCAGTTAGCAAAAACAAACAAATAAATAAAAATAAAATTGCATACTGTACCTCATGAAGTGTCAATTTATTAAAAACAGTGGTTAACAGTTAAAGAGTTTACAGCAGGACACAATCAATCTCAGTCAATATAATGGGTTTTTTCAGTGCTATTTAAAACCAACCAAACCGTTCTTTTGTAAATGGACCTACAAGCTAGAATAGCAAGCATATATTAAAAAGAACATACATATTTATGGAATATTTAGGTAATTCATTATAAACTGTATTTCCTAATAGCTGTTATTGTGCTCAGGATGAAAGATGTAAATAACCTGCACCTGTTTAACAGAAAAGATATTTGTTCATTTGACAACAGTATTTGGATAGCAAATGTGAAGTGATCTCTGCTTTTAAGTGCTATTGTGAAGAAATGAGTTTTATCAGGTTTAAGCACTAAAATGCTAAAAATGTGAATTTATATGTCTTTGGAAATGTGTACATTTGCATACATATTAACTTTGAACCTTAAAAATGTGCACTGATATTTCATAGAAAAAAAAATTCTTATGACTGTGTGTGTGTATACAGCATATTAATACTTTGTTGTAGTTTCTGTATGAGAACTTTTTCACAAATGCACACCAAATGGCTGTTTTGGTGTTATCTGGTTCTGTCTTTGTACTGAGTGGAGATCTGATCAAACTTGGATGTTTCTTTTGAATCACATTATAGAGCCCATCTTCTATATAGCATTTAATTTTTCTAATGATAAGTTGTTTGTAGGCTTTGTTTTGTTTTATTTTTTACCTACTGTGGTAAATCTGCGTATGGTTGATAGCATTTGAATGTGGCCTGTATGAGATCAGTGCAATAAATTTCCACAACCATGTTTCTATCTTAGTGTTCTTTGTGGCAGTGACAGATTTCGTTCTCTGTGTATATGTGCTGTGTGCTCTGAAACACCCAGGGCCAGGAAATACACAAGACAAATAGTATACAGGTCCAGATGTAAATGAAATAATGTCTTTGATAGGGTGTTATTAGCATTGCTTCTTATACTATTGACCTAATATTGTATTACTTATCATCTTACTGCGATAGATCACTTGTTGCTTGTGTGTAATATTACTCTCTTGGTGACCCCAATAAATGTCTATAGCTGATGATTACACTATTGCTGAACATATAAAAGGAAGGTTATGTAAAATATCTAAATTATCAAAAATAAATTAAAGAGACCATGTGAGTGGAAACTTTGGGACTCTTGCCAAACCTGCTGTAAAGTGCACTAGTAAAACAAATAATGGAAGGACACAATAAATATTATGGCCAAAAAATAAATGCAAGTATGGAGTTTACAATTGGATTTGCTCTTTTGATTAGATCCTACTTTATATATGAACTGAATCCTAGTTTTTAAAATGAAATCCTAGTTTTTATATTCATTCAAATGTTAATATACTGTAATTGAGCTAGTCTGTAAAATGTAAATCTCAGTAATTCTCTGCAGTATAATAAATTGTCAGATACTGTATACATTACAATAGACCAAAACAAACATGCAGCCTTCTGATTACTAAACCAGCGCCTTAACCACTGAGCCACTACTGCCCACCCGGACAATATATATTCTAGCCTCTTTTTTTTTTTTTTTTTAAATATAAAACCAAATGTATACATAAAACCTAAAATAATACAAGACATACTTTTTTTTAAATTAAAATGAAAAGGGAAACAACTTTAAATAAATGTGGTCATCCTTAAAATAAAACAGCTCTAAAAGTTATTATTATTAAAAAGATTTTAAAAAATGAGAAACATTAACATAAAACCACTCATACTGATGTTAATGCATATTAATATTTTTTCCAACTATGACTGAAAAGTTGCAGATTTTGTGACTTTGTGAAATCGAGTGATTTATTTGTTTCTGTATCTGTCCTGTGCCCTGTGATGGGTTGGCACTCCATCCAGGGTGTTCCACGCCTTATGCCTCGAGTTCCCTGGGATAGGCTACACCGCAACCCTGGGCAGAATAATTGTATGGAAAATTGATGGATGATTGTATCTGTTCTGCAAATATTCAGAAAATGGAAAAGTGCTTAAGATATTTTTTTTTTTTTTTTTTTTTTTTTAAACTGTGTCTATTCACAATAAAACAATTTTAAATCACCATCACTAGTGACAGTCAAATCATTTTAGCCAGTGTCTCAGGAAGCAAGTCTATTGATAGTTACAGAAAAGCATTGTACATGAAGGATTTGCTACTAAAGAGCTTAGTGTTATCAACTGATTTATTAAAACAAATATTTTAATAAGGAATAGGACATAGATTAATTTTCATTATGAACATTTCATTTATACAAGTGTTCATTCCATACACACAGTGTATCAATATTTATTCCATATTAGTGTAGTGATAGTAGAGTTATGATAGTAGTGCCGGCTATAATTCAAATCACAACTTTATATTAATGTGCTTGTTTTAACACATAATTGTTTCTATAGTAACAGCTCAGACACATGGACTTGTATGGCAGATGAGCCACATAATCTAAGACTAATCTAAGCGGATATCCACCAAGAAGCCACAGCCAGCATTACCACTGGTGGTGAGCCAGACGGTAAACCCACAACTGAAAGAAACAAGATTGTAGTGGCAGAGTATGAGGAGTGGGTAAACTTGCCCCTGAATGAAACGGGTGATGAAGTTCAGCAATACATCAGCCCCAACCACGTCATGGAAGATGAATGGGATCTGTTGTGTTGATGGAAAAATAAAAGCGCCATTTTCCCATTGCGTTCATGACAGGCCCATAGTATACTCAGCATCCCTGCAAATAGCAGAAGCAGCAAGAAGAACTTCAGTGTAGCTGAACTAACTTTTAATCAGAGGAGGACAGCACTGAAATCATCAACTGTTGATGCCATTCACTTGCTTCACAACTCATGCTGATAAGGATATGTTTGCGTAAATAGTTGTGCAACACTTGTTGCAAACTCTGTCTTGAAGAAGTTCAAGTTCCAAGAAGAATTTATGTTCTTTATGTTTACGTTACACCTGTTGTTCACCCAGCAAAGTTCCATAACTGGTAAGTACATGTTTTTTCTCTTTTGCACTTGTGTCATGAGGGGGCGCTTTGCCTTGATGAAAATGTGTTTGTTTACACATTTTGTAACTGACTGTGGCATGCAATCCTGAAATACAGCATATTGCAAAAAGTTATTTGTTGTGAGAAACCAATTTCAGGTTTGGATCGGCTTCAGTCTTGAAATTTAACAGTACCGGTAGGGTCGGGTTGGGTCGTGTCTAACACGTCTAACTAATGGGGCTTCAATTTAAAGCCTGTGCAGACATTTAACTCCAGTACATTTTTAACATCTAAATGTTAATGTAAAAAAGGCCGAATTTAGGACCTACATTTAACATAGAACCCAATGAGCCAAATAAAATGAAAAAAACATGATTGAACTTGCTTAGTGATTAGTTTATTCCGTTTCCATTTAAGGTATTTCACAACACATGTCAAAAACATTTGAATAGATTATTAATTCTGATTTGTGTTTTTATGTGACAGGACAGGGCTGTTCAACACAAAAGTCAGGTTTTCATTTATCAAGACCATTTGAATTGCAGTCGATCGACGAACAGAAAAAACTTCTTGCATCAGTCCACAGGTAAAAGTTTTTAAAACTTCTTCAACCAGGTGTAAGACTTCATTGATCTCTATGTAGTGAATGCAAGATGATCTGAATTGTTGGAAGTAAAAAAAGCAATTTGAGTGACTCATTTTTTTGTCATCGCCTCATTAGTCATAATATTTATTTTGTAAGACTTCACACATTATTTTGTTTTCTCTTTACAGAATGACTAATATAGCTGAAGATTTAATCAATTCCACTCTAATTCCACCACCTCCATTTGGTTTTACTGACTGTCTAAAAGGATTTAATTTTGGATTTATTTCCTTCTACTGTGTCCTAACATTATGTTTCCTCCTTGGTACACCAGCCAATTCATGGTGTCTATGGTTCTATTTTTGCACTGAGCGGAAAGTCAAACAAACTCATGTGTTTCTTGTTAATCACATTATAATAGAGCTCATCTTCTGCTTTGAGTGTGCTGCTGAAATGCTAAATGTATTTATTTTTAGAAATAACACATACTCTGTAGCAAGTTATTTTTTTCTGTGTTTGTCCTGGAGTGGAAGGCCTCTGATACAAACCTGCATTTGCATTGAACAATACTTGGCTGTGCTTCATCCAGTAACATTCTTGAGATATAAAGGTATAAAATACAGGATTGCAGCAGCTGTCGCAGTTTGGGTCATGTCCCTTGGATACACTCTGTACCAGCTCACCAAATTGTCTTTCCCTGATCCTTTTATCAACTCTGTGTTCATCATAACATTGGCTGTGATTTCATTCTGCTGTTTTTCTGTGTTACACGCTCTGAAACACCCAGGGCCAGGAAATACACGTACCAGAAATCAGACAGGTAGAGATGTAGGGAACCAACAGAAGAGAAATGCCTTTAATACTATATTTTCAGTATTGCTTGTAATCCTGTTCTCCTACCTCCCTCAGGCATTGCTGAGCATTTGTACTTGTTTAAAAATAGATCAGATAATATTTGAATGTAATATTATTCCTTTTATGACTTCTTTTAATGTTTTTGGTGTGATGGCTACACCATTCTTGAAAATGTACAGTGAAGGTCATCTAAAATGTTTAAAGTAGCAGAAGGAAATTAATTGAGTGGAACTCTTTTGGAAAAATCAGTAGTAATACAAATGACACACCAGCACAAGAACTAACAAGGCTACAAAAACTAAATTAAAGTGACCTTATTATCTCTGAGAATCTTCAACTATCTACAGGTTTGTGTGATCATGATGGTTGTTCTTTTTTTATTTATTCATTTTTATTCAGTTACATTAAAATTGAACATGCTTTTAAAATTAAACATGTATTGTTAAACATGCTTATGACCAATGTTTGCTTTGGTCTTGAACAGCACAGCATGTTTCCAAAACTATCAATATTACACATGATTGATAATGTTCTTCTTCTTTCTTTTTCCCCCTTACTTTGTGCTATAGCTAGGTATGACCTTTCCAATAAATTTACAGATCGTTTTGGAAAAATCAGTTCTAATACAAATAATGTACCAGTACAGGAAATAACAAGGCTACCACAAGGAAAGTGACCTCATTTATGGAAACTGTCTAAAAGTTTTCTTAACTGGTGATGCAGTACTAAAATTATATTTTTGTATTCTCAGAGTACATTTGCAGTTGAGGATGTTTTTTTTGTTTGTTTGTTTGTTTTGTATTATGAAACTAATTGCGTTTGATATATTTTGGTAAGAAATCCTGAATAAATGGAATAACACCAACATAAAGTATGTTATAAATATATCTACATGTACGTTTGTATAGCAAATGCTCATTTTGTACCCATATAATTTATCATTTGTATGTACTGTGAACACATAGATGAAAAATTATTGCTTTTATACTATTTTAATCATATAATGAACAGGTTTATGCTATGCTTTTGCCAAGGTTGCTCTTATTCCTGTACCTGAAATAGGTTAAGAAAGAGTTTCCTATGTTTAATAGATTTACTGATAAAATTTCAAATAATAAAAATGGTTTAATGCTTTGTTTGCTTGCATAAAAGTAAAAGTCTCTTTTAGGAACCACAGCTAGAGAGATGACACTTGATTGCCTTTTTACTTGTCTTTAGATTGTATATCAATATTAATTCCATATATATAAGTTTTGATTACTTTTCTATAACAGCAGTTATGATAGCAGTGCCAGAAAATCGGCATATGTTTGTGTAATGGCCTTGGATGTGGCCTGTATGACATCAATGCAATTGAGCTGCATTCTATCAAAATTAGAAAGACCTGTTTAGTGGAACTTCTGGGACTCATTTAACAAAACCTGTTGTACAATGCACTTGTAAGGCAAATGACAGACAGGCAGAAGAAACATCAGGGCCATGAAAAAAGATGAAGATTTGGGGAAGACAGCATTGTTTTTGTTCTTTTGATTACTCAATTATTGTAGCCCAGTTCTATGCTATCCTGTTTTGTATTTATTCCAACAATTATATCATGTAATTGAACGTCTGCTACATCTTTTCATTGTAAATGCTTACTTCAATAAAATAAAGCAAGTTTATGGAGAATGTACAGTCCAGTACATTTTTAACGTCTACAAAAATCCCAACTTATGTCCTAATTTAACTTAAATGAGCCAATATAGAATTGAATCATCCATCCATCCATCCATCCATCCATCCATCTGTTATTCCACACAGGGTCATAGGGGAGCTTGGAGCCTGGAGAACTCGGGGCACAAGATAGAGGACACCCTGGATGTGGATGTAGAGGGAGTTGGAGTCATCCAGGTGAAAAGAGATAAAAGCATGAGTCAATTTTTGAAGATCCTTAAAAGTTAGAAAATACTTGACCTTAGCTAAAAGCCCAAGTTGAAAAAAAAACTTGATCTGACAACCACAGAAATCTGCTTGCCAAGTTTTGCAATCACTATCCAGTAAAAAGCCAATCATTTTAACTTGTGGTGTAATGTGCAACTTGAGTGCAACTTGATCAAAGTTTGGTCTGAAATTTGGTGCTGTGAATGATGATTTGACATAGTCAGCATAACAGTGAAAAGACACCCCATGTCTCTTAAAGATCAAGTCAAGTCATGTCAAGTACGTTTTTATTGTCATTCTGTTATATAGCTTGGGTGCATTGGAATGAAATGAAGTTTCTTCAGGACCATGGTGCAACACAGAACAGTACGCAAGACTACATGAAGTGCAAATACAGTGTGAGAAGTGTGCAAAACAATAAATACACAGATCAAAACAATAAATACACAGGACAATAAATACACAGGACAATAGATACACAGAACATGGATTGTAAACATGAACTGTAAGTGTAAGCTATTATTGTAACGTAGCAGCACAAGTATAGCAGCAATACTGGCAGCAAAAACGAATCCTGTAGTGTAAAGTGACAGATGAAGCTATGTAAAGTGCAGTAGTACTGCACTTGTAAAGCTATGTAAGCTATGTAAAGTGCAGTAGTTATGTAAAGTGCAGTAGTACTGAAAGCTATGTAAAGTGCAGTAGTACTGAGTCTTACTGGGTTACTGCATGTGCAGTGGTATGAGTCTTACTGGGTTAGGTGTTCGACTAGCCCAAGTGAGCATTGGGAGGCAGCAGGGTGTTGAGTGCTGCTTCAGGGAAGAAACTGTTGCAGAGTCATGGGTGTCATGGGTGGCATGGGTGCTCCTGTACCTTCTGCCAGATATCAGGAGGGGGAATAGTCCATGAGTGGGGTGAGAGGGGTTGTCCGCAATACTGGTGGCTTTGCAGATGCAGCGGTTGTTAATAAGTCAGTGGTGGGTAGAGAGATCCCGATGATCTTTTCAGCTGTCCTCACAATTCCCTGTAGGGTCTTGTTGTCAGAGGCTGTGCAGTTCTTGTACCACACGGTGAGACAGCTGGTGAGGACACTCTCTATCGTCCCTCTGTAGAAGGAGGTGAGGATGGGACAATCATGTGCTTCAGGGTAAGCAGGTAGCAGGGTAAAAAGCAGTGGACTGAGCACACAGCCTTTGGAAGTTCTGGTGTTCAGTGTGGTGGTGCTGGAGGTGGAGTTGCCAATCCTTATAGATTGGGGTCTCCCAGTCAGAAAGTCCAGGATCCAGTTGCAGAGGAAGGTGCTTAAACCCAGCAGGCACAGCTTTGTTATCAGTTGTGTTGAATGCTGAACTGAAGTCTATGAACAGCATCCTTACATAATAGTCTTTTTTGTTTAGATGTGTCAGAGACAGGTGGATGGTAGCAGATATGGCATCCTCTGTTGAGTGGTTGGGATGGTATGCATACTGAAATGGGTCCAGTGTGGTGGGAAGACTGCTCTTTATGTGATTCATGACTAGCCGCTTGAAGCACTTCATGATGATAGATGTGAGTGCAACAGGCCGGTAGTCATTCAGGCAGGACACAGATGATTTCTTCGGCACAGGGATGATGGTGAAGATGTCTGTGAGGACATCTGCAAGCTGATCAGCACATTCCCTGAGCACCTGGCCAGGTATGTTTTCAGGACCTTCAGCTGTCCATGGGTTGACTCTGGACAGAGTTTTCCTGACATCTACTGCAGACACATGAAGTACTTGGTTGGTAGGAGTTGGGGTGGTCTTCCTCGCTGCCATGTTGTTCTGTGCTTTGAATCGTGCATAGAAGTTGGTCACAGCATCTGGGAGCGAGGCATCATCATCACAGACAGGTGGTGTAGCTTTGTAGTCTGTGATGGCCTGAGAGCCTTGCCACATACATCTTGTGTCCTTGGTGTTTATGAAGTGACTGTGGATTCTTCCTGCATAGTTGTGCCCTGCCTCTCTGATGGCTCGGGACAGATTGGGCCTTGATGTGCAGAGGGCTGCCTTCTCATCAGACCTGAAGGCAGAGACTCAGGTTTTCCACAGCGAGCACACTTCAGCAGTCATCCATGGTTTCTGGTTTGCACGTGTGGTGATGGTCTTGAAGGAAGTTACATCATCTATGCACTTGCTAATGTAGCCAGTCACTGATGCTGTGTATTCCTCCAAGTCTGTATTGTCATGGTATGTAGCATCCTTTCTGATCATATTCCAGTCTGTGTGCTCAAAACAGTCCTGAAGATGCTGAGATGGTTCCCTCAGACCAGGTTCACACCTGTTTCAGAAACGGTTTGGCACGTTTCAGAAGTGGTCTGTATGCTGAGATTAAATGTTTGTACCATGGGTTGCAAAATCAGTATGCTGGTAGAATTTTGGCAGCAGTGATTTCAGATTCACGTATTTAAAATCTCCGGCGACAAAAAAAAAATCTGTCAGGGTGCGCTGTCTGTAAGTTACTGATAGCCCCATGGAGGTCACTTAGCACTTACTTAGTGTTAGCACCAGGTGGAATGTACACCGCAACAAAGAGCACGGTGGTAAACTCTCTGGGCAGGTAATATGGTCTGCATTTCACAGTCATAAATTCCACCAGCAACGAACAGTAGCTTGAAACCCCAATGGCATTCCTGCACCATTCTTTGTTTATGTAAACACACAGACCACCGCCGTGAGTCTTACCAGACGGTGCTGCTATCCTGTCTGCGCGATGTGAGGTTAGCCCGGCTAGCTGAATGGCTGCATCTGGAATACTGTCATTGGGTCATGTTTCTGTAAATATGAAAACACTGCAGTTCTTGATTTCATTTTGGATAGTTAGCTGTAGACTGAGTAAGTTCAGTTAATTGTCAAGAGAGTGAACATTGGAGAGGAGAATGGATGGTAGTACCGGACGGCTTAGGTTAGCCTTTAGCCTAGCACGTACATTTCCGGTGCCCTCTCTTCTGGCCAGCGGCATCAATCAATACTAAGGTCACAGATTCTGGTTTGTGTAGTAGCGCGACGTCATGTAGCTCATCTTGCAGTCCATTGTTTATTCGTCCTGAGCTTTGTTCTTCAATGTTCAGCAGAATTTGGAGATAATAGACATGTACACCAGTACTTCCAATGTACATCTGTTTAAAAAGTTTCCAAATTGGTGTAAGCTACGCGTAACATGCACCATATTAGTGGACACCATCTTGGATCTGTAGGACCTATAGGAAGCATATAAAGGGAAAATTAAACTGGGGCATGAATGGAGCCCTGCAGCACTCCACAGACGAGATGGGCTGAAGAGGAGGTGAAATTTGCAATTCTAACTGAAAAGCTTCTGTTAATCAAGTAAGATTTAAACCACTTGAAATCATTTCCCTGGATTCCCACACAGTGCTCCAAATGAGTGACGAGGAGCCACAGACACCAGCGCCATCTTATCAATATTCAGGAGATCAAACCTCCTTGGCAATTCAAATGGTCTTGACAAATGAAAACATGCCTCTTGGGTTGAACAGCCCTGTCCTGGCAGTGCTTTTTGGGTCATTGTCTTCCTGCATGATTAAGATCCTCCCAATTAATTGGATGCATTTCTCTGCAAATTGAAAGAGAGATTGTTTCTGTAGACTTCTGAAATCATTCTGCTGCTACCATTATGCGTTAAATCATCAATAAAGATTAGTGAACCTGTTCCAGAAGCAGCCGTGCAAGCCCAAGCCATGACACTACCTCCACCGTGCTTGACTGATGAGCTGATGACTAATGTTTTGGAACAGGACAAACAGGCACAAGAATCATCAGGTATTTCAAAACACATGTCAAAAACATTTGAATAGATTATTAACTCTAATATGTGTTTTAATGTGACAGGGCAGGGCTGTCACAGAATGACTAATATATCTGAAGAGTTCATCAATTCCACTCTAATTCCACAGACTCCTTTTTTTTTGCTGAATGTGCAGAAGGAATTAATTTTGGATTAGTTGTCTATTCCTGTGTCATGACATTTTGCTTCCTTCTTGGTACACCAGCCAATTCATGGTGTCTCTGGTTCTATTTTTGCACTGAGCGGAAAGTCAAACAAACTCATGTGTTTCTTCTGAATCACATTATAATAGAGCTCATTGTCTCCTTAGGGTGTGCTGGTGAAATAGTAAATTTGTTTGTTTTTAAAAATAACAAGTACTATATAGTGTTTCATTTTTTTCTGAGTGGAAGGCTTCTGATACAAACCTGCATTTGTATTGAACAATACTTGGTTGTGCTTCATCCAGTAACATTCTTGAGATATAAAGGTATAAAATACAGGATTGCAGCAGCTGTAGCAGTTTGGGTCATGTCACTTGGATACACTCTGTACCATATCAACACAATGACTTTCCCTGATCCTGTTCTCAACTCTGTGTTCATCATAACATTGGCTGTGATTTCATTCTGCTGTTTTTCTGTGTTACACGCTCTGAAACACCCAGGGACAGGAAATACACGTACCAGAAATCAGACAGGTAGAGATGTAGGAAACCAACAGAAGAGAAATGCCTTTAATACTATATTTTCAGTATTGCTTGTAATCCTGTTCTCCTACCTCCCTCACGTATTATATGTCATTTGTATTTCTTTGAAAGAAGATCAGATATTGCTTTTATGTAATATTACTCCTTTTGTTAGTTCTTTTAATGTATTTGGTGTGGTGGTTACACCATTCCTGAAAATGTACAAGGAAGGTCATATAAAATGTCTAAAGTAGCAGAAGGTAATTAAGGAGATTTCATGAGTGGAATCTATGGGATACATTTTACAGAACAATTTTTCACAATCATTTTATTGAACATTTTGGAAAAATCAGTAGTAATAGAAATGACCATCACAAGAAATAGTAAGGCTACTAAAAGGAATGTGGCCTCATGTATGGAATCTGTCTAAAACTTTTCTTAACTGACAATTCAGTACTAAAATTATATTTTTATATGCTCACAGTACATTTGCAGTTGAGGTGTTTTGGGTTGTTTTTTTTGTATTTTGAAACTAATTGCATTTGATCTATTTTGGTAAGAATGATGAAATGGAGTAACGCCAACATAAAGTATGTTTTAAATATATCTACATGTACAGGCATAATTTCTATAATAAGTGGTAATTTTTCCTTTATATTTTTAAGTAGTATGTGCTATGAACACAGAAGAAAATTTATGGCTTTTGTACCGTTTTAAAGATATAATGAACAGGTTTATTCTGTGGTTTTTCAATGGTTTCTCTTATTCCTATACCTGAACTAGCTTAAGAAAATGTTTCCTATGTTGAATAGATTTACTGATAAAATTTCAAATAAAAAATGGTGTAATACTTGGTTTGTTTGCATAAATGTAAAAGTTTGTTTTCAGAACCACAGCTAGAGAGACTGCATGTGATTGTCTTTTTGTTTGTCTTTTGAATGTACTTTCACACAAAAATAGACTGGGTGTGATTCTGTAACATACTGTAATGGAAATGAAAACATATGTACTTACATAAAGCAAATTGCAAACAACCCAGCAAATATTTAGAAAATTGTAAAAATACTTAAGATTAAAAAAAAAAAGAATGTGCAAATTCATAATAAAACAAATTTGAAACACCATCACTCGTGACAGTCAAATAATTTCAGCCAGTGTTTTATCTCAGCAAGTGAGTCTATTGATAGCTACAGAAGAGCATTGTACATGAAGGATTTGCTACTAAAGTGCTTAGTATTATCAACTGATTTATTGAATCAGGAAATACTTTGAAAGGAAATAGGACATAGATTAATTTTCATTATGCACAGTATACCACTGTACACTCCATACATGTAATATAATCAATGTTTATTCCATATATATAGTATATATACAGTGGGGGAAATAAGTGTTGAACGCGTCAACAATTTCTTCAGTAAATATATTTCCAATGAAGCTATTCACATGAAATTTTCACCAGACATCAGTATTAACTCAAGAAATACACACATATAAAGAAATCCAAATATTAAAGTCCATAAATGAAGTTATGTGTAATAAAGTGGAATGACACAGGAAATAAGTATTGAACACACTAAGAAAAAGCAGTTCTCCAAGGCAAGGTAAGGCAAGGAACCAGCTGAAATCTGTAAGTAAT
>JANDJT010000169.1:8286408-8303144 GCA_024331685.1 Stegophilus panzeri | reverse complement strand
AGGACTGGTAGAGATGTAGGAAACCAACAGAAAAGAAATGCCTTTAAAACAATATTTTCAGCATTGCTTCTAATCCTGTTCACCTATGTTCCTCAGACATTACTTATCTGTTTTAATGGTACTGGAGTAGATAAGATATTGGTTGATTGTACTATTGTTCCTTTTATGACTTCTTTAAATATCTTTGGTGTCATTATTACACCATTGCTGAAACTGTACAAGGAAAGTCATCAGCAATGTCTAAAGCATCAAAAGGAAATTAAAGTAACACCATGACTGGTGTTTGGAACTGTGAGATCCACTTAAATGTGAGACTTGTTGATCATGTTGGTTTAAATGTTTGATTATCTAATTAATGTCGACCAATCCTGTTAAAATATTAACAGTTAAACATACTCAGTTAGGGAAAAAAAAGCAGCACAACAGAGCATTGAAATACCTGAACCTGTCAGGGGGAAATGGAGAGTTACCAGTGTATTATTGTTGTTATTACTATTATTGTTATTATTGTTGTTGTTGTTGTTGTTTTTTTTCTTATTGTATCTTGCAAAAATAAGATGTGTGGGGATACTTTGCTGCTTCAGGGCCTGGGCAACTTGCAATAATTGAGGGAAACATGAATTCTATATGAATTATAAAGGAGAATGTCCAGTCTTCAATCCGTAAATTGAAACTCAAATGCAACTGGATTATGCAGCAAGACAATAATCCAAAGCATAGGAGTAAATCCTAGTCCTAGAAGTAAGCAAAAGACTGATCTCCAGTTATAAGAAGCGTTTGGTTGCAGTTGTTGCTGCTAAAGGTGGCACAACCAGATTTTACGTTTAAAGGGGCAATTATTTTTTCACATGGGTGATAGGTGGTGGATAACATTTTTTGATTCAGTAATAATAAAAAACCTGTATTGTGTGTTTACTCAAGTTTGCTTTATGTTGTATTTCGTTTGAAGATCTAAAACCATTTAGTGTAAGACATATACAAGACCAGAAGAAATCAGGATGGGGCAAATACTTTCTCACATCACTGTAATGCTGTATGCTCAGAGCACAAAATATATATATTTTTTAATTGCTGCATTTGCAGTTGAGTTATTTTGTATTATGAATCTAAATACATTTGCTATAATATATCTTAGTAAGAATTTCTGATGAGTAATACCAACATAAAGAATATTATGAATATATATGGGTGTAATTTATATAGCGTGTGGTTATTTTAACTTTATGTTTTTTAATTATAATACAGTCCCCTCTGAAACTATTGGAACAGCAAGGCCAGTTCAATTGTTTTTGCTGAAGATATTTGGGTTTGAGATATAAAGATGAATATGAGAAGAGAGTTTAGAATTCCAGCTTTTATTTCCTGGTATTTATATGTAGATGTGTTAAATGACATAGCTCATAACACATTTGTATCAGACCACTAAATGTGTAGTCAACCAAAAATATTGGAACAGGTAGGAGTTTGCTATGAACATCTACTCTTGATTTTAGCCTTCGGTTTCACCTGTGAAAACATCATTTGTTTTTAAAAAGGATAAACCAACATGAAGACCAGAGAGCTGCCTATGGGAGAAAAGCAAGCCATTTTGAAGCAGAAAAAAGAGGGCAAATCAATTAAAGGCATTTCACAAACATTGGCCATAGCCAATACAATAATTTAGAATATCCTGAAGAAGAAAGAAACCACTGGTGTACTGACTAACAGACATTGAATGGGTCGGCCATGCAAACCAACAACAGCCAATTACACACACATAGTGAGAGCTATGAAAAAAAACCCCAAAACAAGTCAGTGACATCACCACTAACCTTCACAGGGCAGGGGTGAAGGTATCACAATCTACCATTTGAAGAAGACTTTGAGAGCAGAAATATAGAGGCTATACCGGTAGATGCAAATTGTTGGAAAGGCCAAAGTGTGGAGGAAGAAAGGATCTGCTCGTGATCTGGAACAGGCTCACTAATCTTTATTGATGATGTAACATGATGGTAGCAGCAGAATGAATTTAGAAGTTTTCAGGAACATTTTGTCTGCCAATTTACAGAGAAATGCATCCAAATTAATCAGGTGGAATTTTATCATGCAGCAAGACAATGATCCAAAACACACTGCCAACACAACAGAGGACTTTATCAGGAGGAAAACATGGAAGGTTTTAGACTGGCCAAGTCAATCACCAGACCTTAACCCAATTGAACAGCATTTCACCTCCTGAAGAGGAGACTGAAGGGAGAAACTCACCGAAACAAATAACTTAAAGAGGCTGCGGTAAAAACCAGGAAAAACATCGCTAAAGAAGAAAGCAACAATTGATGATGTCAGTGAGTCATAGGCTTGATGCAGTTATTGCAAGCAAGGGATATGCAACCAAATATTAAGCGTTATTTACTTTCATTTACTTCAATACTCATACTTTTGCTCACCTAAAAATTGGGTGGTCTGATACAAAACGTTTTATGTTGTTTAACAGATTAATTGTAAATACCAGGAACTAAAAGCTGGAATCCTAAACTTTCATCTCATTCCCATCTTTTGATCTCAAACCCAAATGTCTTTGGTGTAGGACACAAACAAATGAATTGGCCCTGCCATTCTAATAGTTTTGAGGGGACTGTATACTGCGAACACATAGATGGCTTTTGTACTGTTTTAAACATTCAATCTGGTTTATGCTGTGGTTTTTCAAATGTTCCTTTTCAGTCTAGAATGATTTTTGCTGCACTTTTTTTTACTTCAAGAGAAAGAAAAAGAAGTGGCTGATGAGGGAAAGACTGTTTATAATTCCTATATCATAAGTGATATCAAGAACTACTCTACAACACTAAATGTAACTATAAACTGATTTTAAATAAAGTATGAAAATTGCTGTGGAATAAGAGGAATAAAACACTTGATAATCAAATTTAATTTTCCTGCCAAACAGTAAGTAATGTTTGAACAGTTTCTATGCAGACAAATGACCAACTAAAGGAAAATCAGTTGGCTCTGTTATGCTGTAGAACATGTATTTTACTAGCATGGCTTAGGTCCACTTGTCCCCTTAAAGCACATATGGCAAACTCAAGACCAGCAGGGCAAACACATCCTACTGTTTCATTTCATTCAGCCTGCTTAGACATGCAAAAATAATGCTGAATGAGCCCATAGTATCCTATACTAAACATTTTAACACTATCCATAGCAGACCTGTAGTACATTCCATATGTGTTACTGTGTAACGTGTATGGGCTTACATCTCACTGTGCTGAAAAATGGACACCCTGCTGTGTTTGATGCAAGTCTGACCTGGGTGAAAAAATAAAGATTCAGAAATGTGTTGGGTGCTGGCCTTTCGTGTGATTCAGTGATTAAATCCAAATCCTAAAACGTATCACACCATGTGGAGACCTTGAAATACAGATGTATGCAAAACTTTGGGCATCCCTGGCCAAGTTACATATTTTGTTGATTTTTGAAGTGAAAAGAAGTAAACACAACCTATGCAGCAAACGCTTAAAAATTCAGGAAATGTTAATGTACAGTTCTGATGGCAAAAAAGAGAAAAAAAGAATAATTGTGGCATCTGCAAAAGTTTGGACACCATACTAAGTCAGTATTTAGCATCCCCATTGGTAGATATATCACAGCTTACAAATGCTTTGTGTAGCAATCCAAGTGACTTTCTTTTTTTGTTTAAACCCCCCCTACTATTCTTAGTATTCTATTCTTAGTAAAATGTTTGAAGATTAGTGCACTACCACTCCTTTGTCAGCTGAATCTTTCTGCAGGTTCTTACTGACATTTTGCTTTGCCTTTCTGTCCAGCATATGGCCAGTTTTATCGGAGAGCTTTCTTGGTCTTCCAAACCTTGCCTTGATTTCCACAATTCCCCTTGAACTATCATTTTAAAGGGACATTTCTGACAGTGGAAATTTCTACCTGGAAGCACCTTGATATCTTTTATAGACTTCCACTCTCTGCTTTTTAGGCATCAATTAGTTGCCTACAATCAATTCATTTTCAGAGCCTCAGTCAGCTGCTTTGAGGAGCCTATAGTTGAGTGTGAGCACATGGTTTGAAGTGTCAGAGAATTCCCATATTGAGTACGTGGTCACATAGCTCAACTTGATAATGCAGTTCATCATCACCTTGAAAAATTATTGAGAGACAAGTTTACTTTAAAAAATGATTTAACCTTATCTTCATGAAATAAACTTTTTTCTTTTGAATAATGTAGAACATGTTTCTAAAATAAACTGTGAAATTAGCAGAAATAAACAACGACATTTAGGATTCCAATAAAAACAGATAATGATATTCATGATTATTAATTACAGCCACGTAAGAGAGGAAGCACTCCTTACGTGAGTTTCAGTTTGGCACTGAGGTCCAAATGCGGGAGCACCTGAGTCCATGCGCCACCTGTTGGATATTCTGAGAAGTGTAACAAATGTATTTAATTCTAAGAAACCGCTTTCACTAGTTTTGCTGCATTCTGACAGGCTTCCTGTTCCTGCATGAAAAAACGCAATTTTTTTTAAGGCCACATCTGTATTACACTCTGGATTTTTATTCTTAATGACAATTTTTGACCTCAGTAACAATCCTAATGAGTCATTTAAGGCCTAACAATTTAATTAAGTTCTAAGATTTCACAACTTGAAAGGTATCCAACCTTTTGCACATGCCACAATTACCATTTGTATTTTTATTAGTAATGTTCTACTTTTTTAAATTCCTCAAATATAAAGTAATTATGGGGGAACGGTGGCTTAGTGGTTAGCACGTTTGCCTCACACCTCCAGATTTGGGGGTTCAATTCCAACCACAGCACAGTGTGTGCAGAGCCCGCATGTTCTCCCCGTGCAGCAGGGGCTTCCTCCTGGCACTCCAACTCCCCCCAGCCCATAGACATGCATGGTAGGCTGACTGGCATGTCCTTAGTGTGTGTATGTGATTGTGCCCTGCAATGGATTGGCCTCCCATCCGCCTTGTGCCCTATGCTCCCTGGGCTAGGCTCCAGGCTCCCTGTGACCCTGTAGGATAAGCAGCATGGAAAATGGATGGATGGATGGATAAAGTAATGTGTTTGCTTCTTTAGACTTAAAAATCAATAAAATATATAATTTGGCTAGAGGCACAAGTTTGTATGAAACTGTATGTTTCATGGCATGTAATGTAATCATACATTAAAAAAAAAAATGAATAGTCCTGATAGCCCTGTTTTAGAGAAGCATCCATGCAAATCAATACACACTTCTTCTGACTGCTCATCCTTATCCTCGAGTGGAACATTATAGGATGACTCCGCCCCATCCACAGGGCATGACGGCTTACTGAATAGTTTGATGAGAATGAAAACCAGATCATCCACCAGATCTCAACCCAATAGAATGGCATATGATTAAGAATAGAAAGGAGCTTATAATTTTCTGCTTGTAGACCTTGACCACTGTTTGCAAGAATTTTCCAACATTACATGATATATGAAGTGCACCTTTTTGACACAAAATAGTGCTTTAAAAGAACGCTGTTTGAACGGCACATGTGATCTGATTTAATTGTTTTTTAAATCTTGCTATTTAGCAAGAGGTTTGGCATCAATCCACAGGTAAAACGATTTTGAAATGTGTTTTCATCAGACTGTACATGCTGAGAATAGCTAGGGATAGAAAAAATACTTCATGTGTTTTATTTCTTCTGCACTGATAGATGTGTAATGCACATGAAATAACATTCATAGATGTAGGAAGATTTTTCAGCGATTGTTTATTTCTTTTCTTTCTGTATCCGCTGACCTTTCGGAAACGTTGATGCAAATATATGGCACAGAAAATATTTGTATACCTTTTGGCTTCCTGTTGTTGTGTTATTGTTTAGATTCTTATTTGCATTTTACATATGAATGCTTCATTTTAGTTTGTGTAAGAGTATCACAAAGCCTTTTCATGTACTCATTTTGTACGTTTTGACACATTTTGTTGTTTTCCTGTTGCAGCACAGAGTTAATACAAAATGGCTAAAAGACCTGAACAAGTCATAAACTCCACTCTAGATGTTTTACCTTCACCTGAGGACTGTTTAAAGGGAAATCATTTTGGATTTATTTTCAACTACTTCCTCATCGCACTTTGCTTTTTATTTGTTACTCCAGCCCATTTGTGGTGTCTTTGGGTCCATTTTTGTACTAAATGGAAAATCAAAGTAACTCAGGTTTTTTTTCTGAATCACATTATTATAGAGCTCATCTACGCTATGGAATGCAGTATAGAGATGCTGTACACTTTTATTTTCAAAAATTACATGTTGTGGAATATGTTGTGTTTCTTGTTTGGCCTGTCCTGGATTGGAAGGCCACTGTTACAAACCTGCATTTGTATTGAACGATACTTGGCCGTGCTTCATCCAGTCACATTCTTAAGATATAAGAGTATAAAGTACAGAATTGCAGCAACTGCAGTAGTTTGGCTGATGGCCTTGGCATACGGTGTAAATCTGGCCAACGCAAAGATTTTCCCTGACTATATTTATACTTTTGTATTCATCATAGCATTGGCTGTGGTTTCATTCTGCTGTGTGTCTGTGTTGTGTGCTCTGAAACACACAGTGCCAGGAGATACACATATCTCAAAGAGGACTGGTAGAGATGTAGGAAACCAACAGAAAAGAAATGCCTTTAAAACAATATTTTCAGCATTGCTTCTAATCCTATTCACCTATCTTCCTCAGACATTACTTATCTTCTTTTATGGTACTGGAGTAGATAAGATATTGTTTGATTGTACTATTGTTCCTTTTATAAATTCTGTCAATATTGTTGGTGTGATTATTACACCATTGCTGAAACTGTACAAGGAAAGTCATCAGCAATGTCTAAAGCATCAAAAGGAAATTAAAGTAACACCATGACTGGTGTTTGGAACTGTGAGATCCACTTAAATGTGAGACTTGTTGATCATGTTGGTTTAAATGTTTGATTATCTAATTAATGTCGACCAGTCCTGTTAAATATTAAGAGTTAAACATACTCAGTTAAAACATTAAAGCAGCACAACAGAGCATTCAAATACCTGCACCTGTCAGGGGGAAATGGAGAGGTACCAGAGTATTGTTATTGTTGTTGTTATTATTGTTGTTGTTGTTGTTGCTGCTGCTGCTGCTGTTGTTTTCTTATCTTAATTTTCAAAAATACCTGCGTTATTTGTTCAGTGTAATATTGTTAACAGTTGAAATAATCAAAAGAAACTTCAACACATCTCACAAGTAGAAGCTATGAGCTTGAAATATAAATTATAGCATCCTATTATGTTTTAAGCTATATAATAAGTAGTTGCACAGTGGTTTTATAGCAGCCTATATGCTTAGGAAACGTCAATATGTGCAAAAATAAAATCAGAATAAAACATGTCACTTACTGACCGTGCACTACAGTGTGTTTATTTGGAATGGACATTTATGATCCTTTTAAACTCCTAGGACCTTTTGGCATGTCCAGACTCAAATTCCTTACTCGAAATCTACACATCTTTCCTGTTAGCTTTATTGTGGTTACTTACAAAATAAGTATACTAATTACTAGTAATTACAATACAATATCTGAATAATTTAGGGACATTAAGGGACACAACATTTTAATTCCCGGCATTGCTTATCTCAAAGACTGGACTTTAAATGGATACAATTATGACCTACGCTTATTTAAAGTGATTCATAAGCATTGCTGATGAGTGCTCAGTCAGCTCATCCTTCAAACTGGGGGAATGTTTTCTACAGGAGAGCATGTCAAACTGACAATTTATAAAAATAGATTCTGCAGCTCAAAATAGCAAATACAATGCACAAGATACTCTACATATAAATCTAAATGCATTATGGTATGTTCATACCTGACATTAACATATGGGATGATGTGCTCTGGGTGATCTGATTGTAAGTGGAAGTACAGCATGAAGGTCCTAATTGACTGCACAACTGCCCTAGCCAGAAAATACATAATCATTCTGGAAATTGTTCTGAACAACAGAGTTCTCCACCACTAGGCTAATGGATAAAGGCAATGCTATAAGAGTGGACATGAAAGCAGCTGCTTTTCTGACCTTCTTTTGTACCATTCATTTATAAGTTTCGTTAACAGACTACACAATAGAAACCTTTGAAACAGTTACATAAGATAGGATTTTCAGGACATTTCTGCATGAAAACAAATGCAGTGGAGTACTGACATAATACATGTGCGTGACACCCTTCCTCCAGTGAAAATGGTACGTGAAATCCGATCACAAGTGGTCACTGGAGACACATTCAAAATGCCAAATGTAAATGGCATTGCAGTTCGGCTGACCAGATGATAGATGTTAATACCAGGTGTGAACAGGGCCTTTTTACTGCATTTGCATCCGTGTGCACTCTGCTTACTTGTCATGTATGCAGAGTGCAGATGGATGCAAATGCAGTAACAAGCTTTTATTTAGAGAGGCGGGCAGACAAATTCAAAACGAAAGGAAAAATCCATAAACAGGCGCGTGTCAGGCGATCAGAAAAGAGTATAAACTAGGCTAGGCAAAAGCATGTGAATCAATAACCAGGCAAGAAGTCAAAAGAAACAAACATGGAACAAAGGTTTGGTATGGCTCAGGCGGCAAAACACTGAAACAGAACACTTCGCAAAGTACAAAGATACACGAGGGGTTTAAATATACAAACTAATCAAAAGGGGTAACAAGGAGCAGCTGAGAATGATTAGGACACATGAGGGAAACAACTTATAACATGGCAAGGGTGAAGACAGGACAGAAACCAAAACAAAACACGTGTGAATGTAAACAAAGTCATAGACAACCCTTAAGCGCACGCTGTCGCGCCTCGGGCAGTTCATGCGCACTGAAAGCTCCGGCATTCAGCATCAGGGGAAATCCATGACAGGCCTCAGATTTCATGACCTTGATTTAGTATCTCGCTTTGTTAAGTTGTGCATAATAATATATTTTTTTAAATAAATAAATTGATTGAAAATAATATGATTTGCTGGATAAGCTTACAAATAATGGTATATTATTTGTATAGTTCATGCTGATAAAATCCAAGTTATGAGTTTTAATGCATCATGCTTCCTGCCTCAGTGGACTACTAGCATTCATTTACATTTACATTTATTCATTTAGCAGACGCTTTTATCCAAAGGGACTTACAAATGAGGAAATACAAGCATTCAGTGCTATGATGCATGTCCCTGTTGAAGTAATGTGGCTGTCATGTTTCCGGTAAGATATACTGGGTTCGACTAAAACACGTAACTCTGAAATTCTGACCAAAAAAAGAAAAGAATTCCTACTTGGAAAGTCAGGAAGTTCAGCAGGTGACATCAGTATCAGCATCAACAGTAAGTAAAACATTACTTATTTATTTTTAAATGAGTTATAATGTATATACTAGTAGTTATAGTGGATGAATCAACATACAGATATATTAGCTTGTTAAATTGATCAAATGAACTATACACTTCACACGTCTGAGGAGGTAAATATACATCACTCTTCACAGTAAGCTGCCTATCTTGTTGCTAACAACAATATGAACATAGAGTCATCCATGTTTTTCCCCACTTTGTAGCGTGAACGTATAGGTAAAAAATGACATAATTCCAAGTTTCCATTTCCCACTTCTGCGTTAAGTCAGATGCAGCAATTAGGTCAGTGCAGTGAGAAAACCACACATAAATTACATGTAATAATTTATAGTACGTGTCTAGAAACCAATACCATTTTCAATGAAAACACCCCATTGAAGACAATACAAGCTACTTTGCAGTGAACTGTGTGGGCTGAGTAAAATCAATGTTTATTAGACAGTGCACTCTTCACTTGTCCTGTCCAGACACATGGCTTCTGCATATGCTGATTAGGAGACCTCTCAAAAGTTCTGAACTTTCTAATCACTGTTACCACTTTGCCTGACACAATAGACCAACTGCAGTTCACCTACCGCCCCAATAGGTCTACTGAGAATGCAATTTCTCATGTCCTTCACACCACCCTCACCCAATAATTATTTATAATTATTTCTATTCAATTTGATCTTTTTAAAATTGAATACACAGTCTAAAGAGAAGGCCAGGTTTTCATTTCACTGCAAGTTGTATACTGTATATTATTGTGTATGTGACAAATAAAAATCTTGTATCTTACATTATAAGTCCACTTCAGTTAGGACCAACCTAACCTGGATCGCTGAAAGGTAATCAGCTGTTACTCTTGACATGTCATATTCATTCATGCATTCATTCATTCGTCTTCAGTAGCCACTTTTTCCTAGTGATATGGCAACGCTACCCTCTCTACCCAATTGAAGTTAATTAATTCCAATGAAATATCTTCTGTTTTATTTCCTTGTTAAGAAATATATAAATATACATAATGTTTCCTGAAGGTACTACACATATTGTTTTGTTGCACGGATTAGGATGTCACCTATTACACAGTAGCATGCCTACACCACATCACTCGCATAAGAAAAATAAATCAAACACGCGGTTTTATTGAATTATTCCTGTTCACAACAAAAATAAAGGTCAGGTATAAACAATAGTTTTGCAATAGCAAATGTGCTCCATATGTATAACTTTGACAGCTTGATATTGCACACAAGTTTTCAGAAGTCTGGCAGAGCACAAACATTATTGCACATAAAGATTCATTTTTAAATTCAGAAAAATATTAATTACATATTATTCTTTACAGTAATGTTTAATAAATCATATACCATAGTTAACCTAAAATAAATATAAAATGTTAAAACAAAAAACATACAGAAAACAAACAAACAAGTAACACTGAACATTACACGTATCCCTTGTGGAAAACTAAGCATATGCTTTTATGATTTACACAATACTACAGTGCCCTGGAGAATTATTGGCACCCTTCATGAAAATGAGCCAAAATAAGTGAATGCAGTGAGTGATATATTGAACGTAAACAAATGGTTATGCAATATATGATTTTGTATACCATTAATTATTTCTTGTTTTGCATAATGCATAATGTTCTGATTCCCCGATGGTGTCAAATTTGGCTTGGATGTGCTCAAGGAGTTTTGTAAATCTTCCATCTCCTTATGTATAGTTTCACGTAAGTCTAGTTTGCATTGATGGACTGAAGCAAACTCACAGAAAGGTGCAAAAAGATCATCCACATACCTGTGTGCATTTTTTTGGCCACTATATTCTTTCACAAATCCATTTTATTCACAAAATTCTCAGGTTCCTCCATTTGAACAGATTCACTCTTTTTGTTCAGTCAAAAGTTTTAGCAGCCAAGTTCAGGCATGTTAAGTCCTTTCAATTATTGTTGGTGTTTATGAACTCATGTTGCATGCCGTAATGAAAAACAATAATAATTGTGTATAATGTGTATTTTATGCAATCATTTTTGCTTATTTTTTATGAAGTGTGCCATTAAAAAGCACTGAATAATTAATATTAATATATGTATTATAGGGTCGCGGGGAACCTGGAGCTTATCCCAGGGAGCATGAGGCACAAAGTGGGGTACATCCTGGGCGGGGTGCCAATCCATCTCAGGACACACTCACACACCCATTCATACACTACAGACACTTTGGACATGCCAATCAGCCTACCATTGCATGTCTTTGGACTGGGGGAGGAAACCGGAGTACACTGAGGAAAATCCACGCAGTATGGGCAGAAAATGCAAAATCCGACCCCCAACCCTGGAGGTGTGAGACGAACATGCTAACCACTAAGCCACTGTTTGCCTGAGAATAATTATAAATCATGAAAATTAAATGTAATAATTAATTCTTCAGCTTTAGATTTCCACTGGATTGCTTCACTTTATTATAAAAGTCTCTTCGTTTTCTTCCATCATTTATTTCCTCTCTTTTTTTTTTTGACCTCGCCGCCTGGAGACTTGTATTTTGATGAGTGTTTCGTAACCCGGAAGTTGCTGCTACATTGTTTCTCGCCTGATACTCGTTCAAAAAAAATGGCAGATGTCAGAACCCGATGGAGTTTCACCTGCGTCCCGTTCATTTTGTCCGGATTTTTGGTGATCTTTTGGTGTGGAGTTTAGAACGGAAAGTCACGTTAACCTTTGTCGTGTTATCCCTTATTATTTGCTGTATTTCACATTGTCCGCGCGCGACTTGTTGCTAAGCAAACTGGCTAATCCGAAATTTGTAAACATTGGCTAGCTAGCGATTTATTCCACGGGCTAGCTAAGCTAACGGGGTTTTTTTTTTTGTTTTGTTTTGTTTTGTTTTGTTTTGTTTTGTTTTAAATATATATATATAAATATATATATAAAATGGCCACTATGGAGAAATTAATGAAAGCCTTCGAGTCACTCAAATCATTCCAGCAACAACAGCAAGGCCCGCTGTCTGCAGAGGAACTTGTCCAGAAACAGTAAGTGAAGTATTTATATTTTCACAAAGCGTGACATTTGTATTGCTAGCTAGTTAGCTGAAGTTAAGTGTTGACAGCGCTAGCGTGTGCTAACCGTTTTCACATGACTGTTATAGTTCAGCGGTTTTTAATCCTGCTCCTAAAATAATGTTATTAACGTTAACATTCCACACATACTCTCTCTCTCTCTCTCTCTCACACACACACACACACACACCCCTCTCATCACAAAACGGTGTTCAATAAACGCTTCATCAGGTTGTGTGTGTGTGTTAGTTAGAGCAGGGGAAAACTAGGGACCAACTAATAGTCATATATTCCAGATATTTCTATATTTAATTTTTTCGACCTACATCTTACAAGATATAAAATATGCTTAAAGGTGCAATAGTCAATATTTTTCATTTCTTACTAGTAAGATAAGATAAACTTCACAGTCCCTCATTACAGCAGCTCAATTACACACAACAGATAAGAAAATACACATTAAATAGGAATGGAATAGAAAAATGTCTAAAAATATAATAGGAATAGAAAGATAAGAGTAATAATAATAGTAATATGTACACTATGAACACCTCATTTGATGTACAGATGAATAAGAATATGAATATATACAGATAAGTGACTAATGGAATATTGCACAGTTCACAGTAAAGGGTGAGCAACAAAGAGTAATAAATGAATAAATATACATAGTGCAGAATATTACGAATGTGATGGCTGATGATGCGAAACAGCTAGCAGTGCTACACTGTGTTGTTTTTGCATTAAAGAGTCTGACTGCTGTTGGAATGAAGGACCTGCGGTAGTCTGCTGCTGAAGGAAATAATGTAATAAAAAATAACCCCAAATAACATAGTACAAATAATGTGGAAAATGATGTTGAAATGATAAATAATAATAGTTTAAGCCCTTGTCTCAGAAGAAGTGTATTGTGTGGCTGAGAAAACGACCAAACCCTGTTTGGAAACCAGTTGGTCCTTGGGCCTGTACCATGAAGCTGGTTTAGGTGGCTAGCCAGGTAAGTTATAGTTTAGTTTGTGCCAGCCCTGGGTTTTAGGTACCATGAAAATGGTTCGGCTTTCATAGTAACTTACTCTCCATGGCTGACCTGCTCCGGGGGCGGGTTATGTTCTGGGTAAGAGAACTCAAACCCAATTTGGACCAATCGGCTGGGAGCAAAGTGACATATAAGTGATGCAACTAATTCAACTCCCCAGCGCAAACTGTAAGAAGAGAAACATTTCAGTAAAACAATTTACATTTATATTAAATTAAATGACATAAAAGATGTTGGGTTTATAAGTATTCAGTCTGTTTATTGTCATTGTGAGCCTATAAAAGTAATGTACACATTTACACAATCAAAAATGTTCCCAAGCTTTGGAAGTGGCAGCGGTGTCGCTTTTTGCGGTTAGTGTAGGTTTAAATTCCTCATGTTTCCGCAGAATAATTTCTTACTTTTCAACCGGAAGTATGCACACCTGCTTTTTGCCATGTCGAAAGCTATTCGATGTTCGGTGCCGACGTCACGCGTTTATCTGCACGCGCTTTTTAATTAATCATAGTTTAATGATCAAAGCCTGGGTTGACAGAGAAAGTTGACAACCAGCGTCATGGTACCAATAAAGCCTGATTGGATCGGTTTGATTTTGTCAACTCGAAACTAATCCCGTAAACCTGAGTTTGTTCAACTAGCTTCATGAGTTTTCCGGTCTGGAATTGTTTGTTTGTGTTTGGATCGGCCTCTTGTCAGTCATCGTATAGACACGCCCCCAACGCCCCTTCATGTCCTCATACATTATTAGGAGGAGAAATTGCATGTGTATAGAGTTGTATTAGACTTGGCTTGAAAGTGATGTCATGTCAGTCATTGCTAATGGTAAGTCTTGTTTAGCCACCATAAGTTTTGGGGGTGGAGCTTTATAGAAATGGGAGCGCACTCAGAGTCCAAAAAAAAAAAAAAAAAACACCCCCAAAAATTTCAGTCTTATTCCATTCCAATCACTTAACTGTTAAAGACTGATTTTTCATTAATCTTACTGAATGCACCTTTAGGTTAGTTTACCATAAATGCTTTAGCTCAATTCAGTTTTATTTTAAACGTGGTCTTAAAGCTGATCTACTGAAATCCGGACGGACGGATGAAACATGCGAGTATACGAATGCTGTAATATGTGAAGAAACTCTATAAAGCAAAGACACCTTCAAAAATAATGAAATTAAAAGGTTTTACGTAGAAAAGTCCTGTAATGAACAGTAAACAGTAATTAAGTAAACAAAGTCAGTAAATGGTGTGACCGCCCTTTGCTTTATAAAAAGGTGCACTTTGTGAAGTTTTATAAGGAAATTAGCTGGTCAATTTTACTGAGCATCCTGGAGTGTCTTCCACAGTTCTTCTGGAGTTCTTCAGAAAGGTGTCACTGTCATGTTTGCGATCACAGAAATGAACACAAAATCAAGCAAACTCTGCAATATACGGAGGAGCTTGCAATTTTTCAAAATGACCTCACACACAGTCACACGGTTTTCTGCAGGTTTGCCACAGGTTTGGGCCAAGACACGTCATTTGACGTCATCACAACGCGCGTTCAGCCAAAGCCCTATTCAGTTCATGTCTGTCGAACATGTACAGCTAAAATGCCTTATTTACCAACAATCATTGCAGTGAAAGACCGAAAGATTGTGCGAAAGATTTTGTACATTTGCAATTTCGCTAATTCGAGTAGTTTTCTGCAAAAAAAAAAAAAGCACAAAAAACTCGGCTTTTGGAAAAAATCCGATACAAATTCAAGAATTTTTGGCCGCAACAATCACAAAAAACCCTCTATGAAATCCAGTACGGACTGCTTGCAGGTGAAACCTGACAGACTTCATTGTGTTTTTTGTCTGAAAAGTGGTCTGTTATGTAATTTGTTACTTTCTTTACTGACTGAGAAACGTGTTTCTGCAACATTTAATTTTTATTTGGAAAAGTAGCGTTTAGAAATGTAAAATATACTGACTAATATAGAAGTTAGATCCGTAATGTGCAAGCTGGAGGCGACAGTGGCAAGGAAAGACTGTCTGAGAGGAAAATCTAGAGAAGATCCAGACTCAGAAGGGAGTACTGTTCTGGTTTACACCGGAAAGTTGGATTATAAATTGGTGTGGTAAAGTTGTAATTACTGGTGTTGCAGAGAGAAAGTATGATGTTTGATGGTATCGCATTATTAATCAACCATTTAAAAATGATTGCGAATACTTTGTCCAAATGTTTCTTTGCACATCCTTACATGTATATAACAAAAAGCACAACCTTTTGCTCAAATCCCTTAATTTGTCATTATTTCTTAGAAAGATATTTTTAGAGAACCACTTTTCCTCAAAATCTCTCATTGTCACCATTTATCACGTTACAGTCTGAAAGAGAGATTGGCAGAAAGAAAGTGTTCTTCTGAGCATTTAATAGCTGTTGTGTATGATGAAGTTCTGAGCATGCTGGGAGTGACAGAACAGGCGGTTATGTAACGTGTACAAAAGTAGCAGAGGAAATGACCAAAGTGGTTTTTTAAGAGAAATGGAGGTTTCTGTAGTATGATTGAGAGCGAGGAGTCCAGAAGGAGTGGGATGTGAAAATGTTGTAGAATCACAGCCGGACACAAAGGGATGAGACCCGCTGGAGTAAGGAGCTTGATTGTGTGTGATGAACAGTTAGAGGAGGTAACTCTCTGATAATACACTGTGTCTAACTGTGAAACCATGACGCTGAAATAGTCTTAGTTGTCGTATACAGTACAGTATACTTTAGTTAATCCTCCAAATAGATTTAACAAGCAATTATGTGTGTGTGTGTGTGTGTGTGTGTGTGTGTTGGTTGATCTAAACCAGTGGTCACCAACCCCATTTTTGGAGATCTAGTTTTTACAGCGTTATCAATTTGAATAAAGAGAACATTTGATAATTTTTCATTTTTTTTTAATCTAAGAAACCGAGAGCGATATGACTGCTTGTTATTTTATTAATATAAACTAGACATGATCTTGAGAAATGCATGAATATAAAGTGATTTTACATGTGTAACTGTGATTGTAGTAGGAGCTTTAATTAGCTCGACGGACCACGCTGTTCGACAGAATGTTGCGTCTAATGAGCTTTTCAAACAAACGTCAGTCAGAAATTATTGTGCACTTCAGATCTTGTTTGACTTTAAGGACCATTGAATAGTAATGTATAACTTCTATAAAAACAACATAATGTAGCACTGATAGCTGTTTTGCATCATCAACCTACACATTCACAATAATTCTGCAATATGAACATTTATTCATTTATTATTATTTGT
>JANDJT010000169.1:8231930-8249430 GCA_024331685.1 Stegophilus panzeri | reverse complement strand
AAAATTTGACTATCATGGAAGTTTTTTTTTTTTTTTTTTTTTTTTCTGTAATGTAATTAAAAAGGTGGTACTTTTCATATATTCTAGATTCATTACACATAAAGTGAAATATTTCAAACCTTTTTTTGTTTTAATCTTTATGATTACGGCTTACAGCTCACGGAAATCAAAAATACAGTATCTCAAAATATTAGAATAAAGAATTTATAATACAGAAATGTCGACCTGAGAAGAGCTTTATGTGTATTTCACTTAGTGTAATGAATCTAGAATATATGAAAGTTCTTTAATAAAGAAAAATAGATATGTTTTTACAAGTAGCTATGGGGAGCAGAGGAACAAGACACTCTGCTTCACATTGAGCTACATCACACCACCCTGTCATTGATCATTATTTTCCTAATACAGCATGTCCCAAGTGTTTTAATGATTTTGTTTATAATCGATTTATTTTGTTAATAATTTTGTTTGTGTGTGTATGTGCTTGTGTGACTTGTGTGTTACAGGATTGGTATGTTGCTCTGGTGAAATCCCAGTGCTGTGTGAGAGGTGAAGCATATCTGTATGAGACAACTGACCTGCTAACCAAACTACCCCAGTCCGACTTAAACGCCGTCATGTCCTGCAAGGTACTCATCATAAACCTGTATAAGGAATACGATGATGTTTAGCTCATGGAACAGGCAAAAAGCAACTTACCAGCTTTTGTACTGCTTTTATTAGCAGGCTACTATAATATCTCTGGTACTAATACTAACTCCATACACTTTGTGTCTCTCTGTCTCAGGATTTTAACCTGTGTCTGCTGGCTCCATGTTTGAGTGTTGGCCTGCAGAGGCTGTGCAGAGATCAGGGAGTGGTTCTGTTTGAGACCACCCTCCAGGTGATTTTCGAGCATTTGTCCAGCATTACAGCGCTGCTCCCCTCGCCTCATCAGCCGCTCCTCCTGTCCTCGCAACCCAACACGGACTCTACTTACTGGAACGCACTTAGTGGTGTATATGGTGAGTGCTCCAACTTGTAAATGGCCCTGTTTATACGTGGTGTTAACATCTGGTAATTTAATGTGTTTCAAATGTGTCGACTGAGTACTTGAACCATGAACCTATTGTTGCTTTGTGAATATACGGATAAAACATTTGCCATCCCATACAAGAATTTTTTTGGGGGTTAAAATTCATTTTTAATGCGAGTCTGCTAGGGTTTTCTTTCTTTCTCTGTTGCCAAAAGAACAGTAGGGTTTATTATTATTTATTATATAACATTTTACCTATGTTAAAAGTGTATGCCTGTGTGTTGCAGGTGAGGCCGGATTTTACCAGAAAGTGATGAGTGTGTGTAGTGCATTGAGTCGGTATCTGATGTCTCTCCCCAAACTGCCCTCGGCGCTGAAGATCCCTCCTGCCACCGAGCACCTGATCACCTCCTTCACCACCCTGGTCATAGAGGTGTATATACACACACATGTCTTAGGGCTGTGCGATTAATCGAATTTTCGATTATGACCTCCGACAATTATGAAAACAAAATAACTGAGATCAAATGATTATTGTGCCGCATTCTGTTTTGCAACGTTCTCGTTTTGTCTTTTTGTAAAACCATGCACCATTTTTTCTTTACAGAGGTGCACTTTCGCCCCTCCCTAAAAGGCCAAACTCCCTCCCTCCCCGCCAGGCTGTGGCATTTTTAGTTCAGCTCGAGCCAAGATGACAGAAAGAGAGCCTTTGGTCGACAAGAAAGATAAAACCATTTCAGCCGTTTGGAAACAATTTGGTTTCAAGGAGTCCGATGTGGGACAAAAAGAAATAACGTTTGGCGTCATTGGAAAGCTCATTTCCTCTAGAAATAGCTGGTCTAAATACGGTCATTTCCTTTCTAGAGTTCACTAATAGTGAGAAATTACAAGCTGATCTAAACCAGGAGACAGAATTTCACTGGCTAAGGAAGTTTAAAGTTAATTTCTGGCCATGCAATTTGCTGAAATGTGTCACGTGTCACCTTTTATGCCTTCTTTTAAATTAATCATAATTGATTCTACAATTCTGAAGGAAATGCAAATAAAACAGATCACCTAGAGCTAGGTAATATGATATAGTATTGATATTGTAACAAATTGTTTGACAGTACACTATTCTGTGATGCTGCTGGTATTTTTAATAAAAAAATACTTTTAAAATAACAATTACACACTATTGAAGCACCTGATTTGATGTTAATTTTTTTCTAGTATTTCGAATAGTTAAAATTGTGATGTTTTTCATTTTCCCCTTATTTTCACTGTTAATTTATTTTTGTTGACAAAGTATCACAATATCCAAATTTTTTTATAGGTTTATTTTTTTTATTTTTTATTTCAGCTTTACAATGTTCCTTGCTACAATTTGTATTGTAATTCAGATATCATATGATATTTTTTACATATCACCCACCCCGATATCAACTCTCAATCACTTCTTTTACCCTCTTCAGTCTATTAAAGATGTACATTTTTATAGGCATTACCTGTGGTAATGCTGCCATTAAAAAGTGCACCTGTCTTTGGATGCATTCCTCACTTTTTTAACATGCATTTGTTTTCCAGTAGACACTTGGTACTTCATAGTGGATATTATGCTCTAAGATTGATATCTAAATAAAAAGAAAGTGTAATGGTGATCATTATGGCCTATGATGCTATATTTCTGTTATTACTCATAGCCTGTAGTCGGTGATCCATCCTTTTTTTTTTTCTCTCTACCTGACTCCCAATAAGAAAGTCTGGACATCCTGACACACTCTCTCTTTTCTGTCTGTAGCTGGTGACATGGCGTTTGCTACAGGACCGGTTACCTTTCAGTATAGATGTGCAGATGAGTGTGTCCTGCCTGTGTTTGGCTCTGCAGCAGCCATCAGTGTGGACAGACTTTGCCTCTCGAACCTACCTCACGCACACCTGCTCCGTCATCCACTGCGTCCACCTGTTAATCTACGCAGGTATGTGTGAGTAGAAGGGTGGCGAACTTCAGATGTGTACTTAACTAGTTGTGTAGAACGTATGAAACTGAAGGGTTTGTTTTGGGTGTGTATTTCATGCAGTCACAGTTGGTCCAGGTGATCAACTAGTAAGGCCTGAGAGAAAGACGCACGCTGACCGAGATTCTGAGGAGGACCAGGTGGATTCGGCAAAAGGCAGTGAGTTTTACACTCACACTCACACTCCAGAGCACACTTTGTAGCTGGCACTAGGGATGGGCCCAAGTACTTACAAATGAATAATCATAACATATATGTTTGTTTATTTACTTTTTTTGTGCATATTTTGAGAGCAAATCATTAGTGTGTGTGTGTGTGTGTGTGTGTGTTTCAGACCTGTGTGAGCAGCAGTGTTGCGAGATCATGGCTGAGCTAGTGGAAAGCCTGCAGAGTGTTTTGGCTGTTGGTCACCACAGAAACAGCAATATCCCAGCATTCCTCACTCCTACCCTTAGGAATGTCATCATCAGTCTGGCCAGGCTGCCCCTTGTCAACAGCTACACACGCATCCCACCACTGGTGAGTGAAATATACACTACCGGTCAAAAGTTTAGAGACACTTGACTGAAATGTTTCTCATGATCTTTAAAACCTTTTGATCTGAAGGTGTATGATTTAAATGTTTGAAATCAGTCTTGTAGACAAAATATAATTGTGCCAACATATTCATTTCTTTCATTACAATTTTTTTTTTTTTTTTTAAATGTATGACTTCGAGGGAAATATTCCGAAAAGCAGCCGATAAGTGTCCAGCGTAGGTGGGAACTCCTTTAATACTGTTTAAAAAGCATCTCAGGGAAATTCCTCAAGAAATCGGTCGAGAAAATGCCAAGAACACATTTTTGGAAATTCTAGACAAAAAGGATGTCTAATTTTAAGATGCTAAAATATTAAATTATTTTTATTTTTTTTATCACAGCATAATTCCCATAGTTCCATTTGTGTTACTCCAGAGTTTTGATGACTTGTGGGGAAAAATGTGGGGAAAAAATAAATAAAGTGACCGGTAGTGTAGTCGGGCAGCACGTTTTTTTTATATCACTTTATCACTATTATGGTATCAATATCTTTCAAAATTTCAAAAAAGACCAAAAAAAAAAAAAAATACTAAACTTTTCTACATTTTGTAAACCTGGAACTGAACCGGACTTAAATTGGGATTATATCTCATGAATCTAGACAAAACAGCCCATAATTTTGGAGTGAGGGAAAATAAAAGGTTGTAATTCCAGAAATTATTGATACTCATTGATGTGTATCCCCTAAACCAGTTGCCGTCAGAAGTCACCTCATTCATAAAGCCAGAGATGCTATTAAAACAAATCTGGGACAAAGTATCAGTCCGGTCTTGTTATTAAAAAATAAATAAATCAATAAACACCCCAAAGTTTCAGAATCCGTTGAAACACTATTAAAACCACTTTTAAAAATGTTAAAGAATAAGTCCCAACAGCAACTCTGATTAGTGCAACCAAGAAGCCACGGGTAACCCTCACCACGATGCTACCACCACCATGTGTTTTCAAGGTGAGGAACAGTGTTAAGTTTCTGTCAATTACTGAAAAAATAAGCCAACCTTAAAGCACCTGGGTTGCCTGCTCTCCTGTCTCATATAAAATTTCTCCCTGTTTCTCATTTATATGTACTGTATATATCTCCCACCTCTAATGCGTAGTATGGCAGTAATCCAATGTGAGCCTTCGTGTGTGTGTGTGTCATAGGTCTGGAAGCTAGGCTGGTCCCCCAGACGTGGTGGGGAGTTTGGCACAGCACTGCCTGAGATTCCTGTCGAGTTCCTGCAAGAGAAAGACGTCTTCAGAGAATTCCTCTACCGCATTAATGTCCTCGGTACAAAAGAGACAGATGTGCTTGTGGTCTGATTACATGCTTATAATATCAGAAGCTTGTTTTCATATGATGATTGGTGGGTTTTTGTCTGCTACAGGCTGGAGCAGTAGGACCCAGTTTGAGGAGACTTGGGCCACTCTGTTAGGGGTGCTGGTCACCCAACCAATCACTATCGATCAAGAGGAGGAGACTCCGCAAGAGGTGACCGCATCAAGCGTGCACCGAAACTGAACTGTTTTGCTGTTTCACTTGGTTCCATCATAATCCAGCTGACCCTAAAACTGAAAAATGTTTTATGTGTAACAGGAGGATCTGGAGCGGACGCAGATAAACGTGTTGGCGGTGCAGGCCATCACCTCCCTGGTGCTGAGCGCCATGACTCTGCCGACAGCCGGGAACCCTGCAGTCAGCTGCCTGGAACAGCAGCCGCGCAACAAGAGCCTCAAAGCATTAGACACCAGGTGCATTTCCTTTTATAATGGTTGTTGAGGTTAAACTTCTAACCTAGCGAACAGAAGATCAGATCAACAGGACCGCACGAGAGAAACTGCTCTTAAGACTTACTCGCTCAGTTATTCACTTGCATTATGGGCTGTCTTTACTGTAAATGGTTTTGGAAAAACCCAGAAACCTAATTGACTTGGCTAAAAAGTTTTAGCTGATTAAGTAGTTGGCTAGCTAAGCGCATTATCATGGACTTGCATCTGACGTAAAATGTTATTCAAGTCTGCCTAGCCTATTTCTCTCTCGATTTGCTTAAGTGAGAAATTACTGTGCAAGCAGAAGCGTTACGTCAGGGGTCTCCTAAAAGTATTAAATGAACAGTAATTAGATAAAAATTCAACAAAGTCATCAGAGGCCTAAAGTCATCAGTAAATGAGTTTTGAAATCTTTTTTTTTTTTTTTTTTTTTTTTGCAGGTTTGGGCGTAAGCTGAGGGCAATCAGAGGTGTAGTGGAGCGGGAGATTCAGGCCATGGTGTCCAAGAGAGACAATATAGCCACACACTTCCCTTACCAAGTCTGGGACCCGGTGCCATCGCTGTCATCTTCATCTGCAGGTAGAACACATAAGCAGTCCTATACATCCAAAAGTGCACATCATTTTTGTTTGTTTCCAAACTTTCTTCTTTTGTGTACAGGCACTTTAATCAGTCATGAGAAACTCCTCCTGCAGATTAACACCGAGAGAGAAATGGGCAACATGGATTATAAACTAGGCCAGGTTAGAGAACGCAAAACAAACTAGCGACAACGTGGTAAATCTTCATATGTCCGTTAAAGGTGGTCTGATCATGTATGACTTGTATGCTGATTGCTGTAGGTGTCGATACACTCCGTGTGGTTGGGGAATAATATCACTCCTCTGAGGGAGGAAGAGTGGGGTGATGATGAGGAAGATGACGCTGATGCTCCTGCGACCGCCTCACCTCCGACATCTCCTATTAACTCCAGGTGAGGTCATGCGCAGACACAGACGAGGACACAGAGCTACATTCAACTCACACGTACATGTTTTCTAAATCTTGCTTCAAGCTAGAAGGTGACAAAGTGGACATGCACTGTATGGGTTACAGCGATAGCAACAGTGTGTCAAGCAATGCAAATTAGGCATGTACCTAATTAACTAATTACCTAATTTTGCAACTAAACCCCCCCTCATGTGACACGCTATATATATATATATATATATATACACACACCTTATCTATAATCTGTTTTTGATAGATAGATTTTTTTTTTGCTTTTGTGTTTTTTTTTTTTACTTTTTTGATTACTTTTCATAACTTATGATTACTTACTTTTTTAAAATAACTTTTATAAAACCATGTACCGGACAGGTATGGAACATGAATGATATAAAATGTTTCTGAACACTATAACTACTTTGAACAAGAGAACTAGGCAGGCTGAACTCCGCCTCTTCCCAGCAAAAAGAAAATACAGAGGGAGAGAGAACGCTGGGTTTTTCCATTTATGCACATTATATTTGAAAAGCAATAAAATACAGCGAGTACCCAAATGATGTCTTGTCTGTTTTTTTTTGTTTTTTTTTCTTGAAAAAATTTGCGCCCCCCCTTCCGATCTCTCCACGCCCCCCCGGTTGAGAACCACTCTAATAAAAGAAACAGTAGGCACCCAGGAGCAACAGCTGTAGCAGTTGCTACACACCTACAATAGACAAACTACATAAGACACTAGCGAATTTTCACGTTATTGTGAGCCTAGGGTAAAGCAGGTCCTCCTGGCATAGTATATTACTCATCAGCTGTGCATGAAATTAGACTTACACTGGTGTGCTGCCTGTTCCCTCTCTTTTTCAGAAAACACCGAGCTGGGGTTGACATCCACTCCTGCTCCCAGTTCCTCCTGGAGCTCTATAGTCAGTGGATCCTCCCTGGCAGCCCCAGCAGCAGAAAAACTCCAGTGGTGCTTATAAGTGAAGTGGTGAGATCGGTGAGTTTGTGTTTACTTTCTGATTGTGTGAGGGGAAGCTAGTTCTTGTGCTTCTGTTTTATTCCTGCTCTTAGTTCATATACATTAAGGCTGAATGATGATAAAATAAAATTGTTTTTGCTTTATTTTGATTAACTTTAATGTCTTTATTATTTGTAACAATAATTTAGCCAATTTAGTTGCATTACACTGTTTGTATGTTAGTTGATACAACTGCTCTTTAATTACATTAATTGAGTTTTAATCTTCTAAATGCTAAATATAAACACAATTAGACTCCAAATAAATAAATAAATAAATGTATATCCAGTTGCAGGCATTGTAAGACGAGCTTACGTTGTCTAGTGATCTTTAGTTTTACTTGTGTAGCCTAATAAAAGTGCAATTGTTACCCATCTTTCTCTGATAAGTAACATTTATATTATAGTTTTGAGTTCTTGAATCTGATTGGTCAGAAAGTGTTAATTAATTTTCTGTAGTAGCAGCTCTGCAATAGTTTCAAGACAAATCACAGGTTTATATTGATGCGTTTGTTGTCATTTCTGTGGTAACAATGTACACGGGCAGGTGTATGGTGGACACTCCACATAAATGTTTTGGGTTTTTTTTTTTACATTTAATTTTTTTAAATCATGTGAAAATGGTAAAGCTTTTTGTGAGATGATATCTAGAATTTTCTGGAATGAACTTTCTAACAGTCGAAGGCAAACTGTAACCTTGGGTTTCCCCCCAGTATCTTAATCGATAATGTTTAGTTCACAGATAAAGCCAAAAATCATGATTAAATTATAAATAGCTTTATTTCATAATGCTCATTGTGTCTTTCTCGCTGTTTGTCTTATAAGCTGTTGGCGGTGTCTGATCTGTTCACGGAACGGAATCAGTTTGATATGATGTTTTCCACTCTGATGGAGCTGCAAAAGGTTCACCCTCCAGAGGATGAGATCCTCAACCAATACCTTATCCCTGCTATCTGCAAAGCAGCTGCTGTGCTGGGCATGGTGAGTGTCCGAGTGAGTGAGTGTGCATGTGTAATGTAAGATGTAATTTATGGTTGCTTAATTATGGTGCGCGTGTGTGTGTCAGGATAAGGTGACAGCAGAGCCTGTGTGTCGGCTGTTGGAGTCGTCACTGAGGAGCACTCATCTCCCCAGTCGAATTGGAGCGCTGCATGGAGTGCTGTATGTGCTGGAGTGTGATCTACTGGACGACACGGTGCGCCAACTCATACCCACCGTCAGCGAATATGTACTGTCTAATCTTCGGGCCATTGCCCAGTGAGTGAACCCCCCACCCCCCACCCCCCCACACACACACACACTTTTACTAAATTTATACTGTCAGAACAGAGCTAGTCCTCGGTGACTTATAGCAGATGAATAACGTGTCCAGTAAGTTCTCCATACAACACACTGAAAGAAATAGCATCCATCCTGATGTGACAGTGAGTGTTGTTATTCAGTCAGACCTCACAGCAATCAGATTTGAATACACACACACACACTCACACCGTCTCTCAGCTTATTGATATATCATTAGAGCCGGTGTAGACGCGCTCGTCTCATATGAGGGAATACGAGACGAGAAGGAAACAGTCAGCGGGTAGTTTCCACTCGAGATGAAAGACCTCATGGCTCTGTTGAGTGTTGGATGCCTGGAGTTAAAGTTAATGGCAGAGCCTGTGTACCCTGCTGAGAGCCTAAATCAGAGATACACACACTGCATGGCTCATTATTAGCTGTAGTATCGTGTAGTATCATGACACTGGAGATTTTTATTTCATTGGTGCCAACTAAACTAATTTGTTTTGTGTGTGTGTGTGTGTGTGTGTGTGTGTGTGTGTGTGTGTGTTTCAGATGTGTGAACCTGCAAAATCAGCAACATGTGTTAGTAATGTGTGCTGTGGCATTCTACATGATGGAAAACTACCCAATGGATGTCGGGCCAGAGTTTAACGCAGGGGTCGTCCAGGTAAGGACACACACGCGTTCGAAAATACACTACATGGCTGAAATTATGTGGACACATGACCATCACACCCACGTGTGGTTTTTTTTTTTCTTTTTTTTTTCTCCCCCCGCCCCCCCCCAAAAAAAAAAAACTGTTGCTACAGATTTGGAAGCACACAGTTATATCGGATGTCTTTGGATGCTGTAGCATTGCAATTTCTAGTATGACAGTGTACACAAAACGAGCACCACGAAGACATGGTTTGCCAAGTTTAAATCCAATCTCATTCTTTCTCCCGAACTCTAGGTGTGTGGCACAATGCTGTCAGCCAGCGAGGAGGCCACTCCATCTGTAATCTACCACTGTGCACTGCGAGGCCTGGAGCGATTGCTTCTGTCTGAGCAGCTGTCACGCGTGGACGCAGAGACGCTAGTGAAGCTGAGCGTGGATCGCGTGAACATGCCGAGCCCGCACCGCGCCATGGCCGCCCTGGGTCTCATGCTCACCTGCATGTACACAGGTGTGCCTGGAGAGGAAGGCAGGACACATTTCAGCTCACTTTTACCCCCCCTCCCCCCACTGACCAGCTGACCCACTTACTAACAAACATCCTACAACCGGTCAGAACAGCCCCCACCCTCATGCTAACACACCTGACTAACACACAAACACACTTCCTTCACATAGTCCTCACAGCAAGGAGGAGAGAACGCTGCTCCTTTTATTTTGATTGACAAAATGAGATGAATATAATGTTGGACATTTTTGTTGTATGTAACGAATGTTGAAAAGAATACGTTCGGAATAGTCCAAAGAGGATTTGTGCACTATTAATAAGAGATGCCGTTTGCTTAAACTGACTGGCAACCTTTTTTGTTTTCCCTCCACAGGGAAGGAGAGAGGGAGTCCTGGTCTGCCAACCGACACAGACCCCACAGCTCCCGATAGCGAGTCTGTTATTGTTGCCATGGAGCGCGTCTCGGTTCTTTTTGACAGGTAGAACTGGTACATCTACGATCGACATATACACTACCAGTCAAAAGTTTAGACACGCTTATTCTTTATTTTTTTATATATTTATATTTTTTAATAATAATAGTCATCAAAACTCTGGAGTAATACAAATGGAACTAAGGGAATTATGTTTTTTTGGGAATTATGTATTATGGGAAAATCCAAAATAATCAAAATAATTTAATATTTTTTAGCATCTTCAAAGTCGACACCCTTTTTGTCTAGAATTTCCAGAAATGTATTCTTGGCATTTTCTCGACCGATTTCTTGAGGAATTTCCCTGCGATGCTTTTTAAACAGTATTAAGAGTTCCCACCTACGCTGGACACTTATTGGCTGCTTTTCAGAATATTTAGCTCCGAGTCGTCCGTTTAAATAAAATATTTTGTAAATAAAATGTTAGTTTTCTAATGAAAGAAATTAATATGTCGGCATGATTATATTTTTGTCTACAACACCGATTTCAAACATTTAATCACACACCTACAGATCACAAGGTTTTTAAGATCATGAGAAACATTTCCGTCGAGTGTCTCCAAACTTTTGACCGGTAGTGTATGCGTATGTGTAAATATAGCTCATGCATATTAATGTTCCAGGCGAATGTATAGTTTAGTTTCAGTTAACTGCCTCGTGTATTGTGCGTATTGTGTATTCAGGATCCGTAAAGGTTTTCCGTGCGAGGCGCGTGTGGTGTCACGGATACTACCCCAGTTCCTGGATGACTTTTTTCCACCGCAGGACGTCATGAACAAAGTCATCGGAGAGTTTCTGTCCAATCAGCAGCCGTACCCACAGTTTATGGCCACAGTGGTATATAAGGTGGGCTTTGTATTGCTTTTAAATTGAAATTGACTTCCTCTGTTATTTATTATGCATTAGTCTCCTCAACCACCACTAGTGTGTAGCATCCACCTGGATGATGCGACGGCAGCCATATTGCGCTAAAACGCCTACCACACACCAGCTATTAGTGGAGAGAAGAGTGATTTAGCCAATTCAGGGATGAGAATTATTAGGGAGCCATGATAGAGAAGGGCCAATGGGGAAATTTCACCAGGACACCGGGGTAATACCCCTACTCTTCTACCATAAGTGTCCTGGGATTTTTAATGACCACAGAGAGTCAGGACCTTGGTTTAACGTCTCGTCCGAAAAACGGTGCTGTTTTTACAATATAGTGTCCCCGTCAATTCAGTTACAGTTACACAGTAACTGCACTATACTGGGGCTTTCGGCCCCACACAGACCACAAGGTGAGCACCCCCTGTTGGCCTCACTAATACACTTAAGATATGGGCCTCTCACGAACTCAAATTTAAACTGTCAAGGCAGATGGTTTCTTTTTAAGCAAAAGAAAATCAAGCTTATAATGTGATTTTTTTATTTATTTATTTTTTTTATATTTTTTTTAGATTTTCCATGACAAGCCATTTTAACGTTAACTGCAATGTCATATTAGCCGTGTTATAATTTGTGCGTTTTGTTCCAGGTGTTTCAGACACTGCACGCCACTGGTCAGTCCTCTATGGTGCGAGACTGGGTGCTGCTCTCGCTTTCCAACTTCACACAGAGAACACCTGTTGCCATGGCAATGTGGAGCCTTTCCTGTTTTTTCGTCAGCGCCTCCACCAGCCAGTGGATATCTGCCCTGTATCCTTAAACACGGTTTCACATATGTACTCACTCATGCGCGCACTTCCTCCTGGTTAGTATTGTCTACTTGTAGAGAAGCTTTGTGGCTGCGTGGTCCTCCTAAAAATTTTAGTCTTCATGTCCTAGTGTACTGGTATTAAAAAAAAATATGTACCATGGAGATATAAACTACTTTTAGTGCGCAGTAGCTTCATGTAAAACGATGTAGATAAATTAGGTCGCGCTCAGTTTATTAAACCGTGTAATCCCATTGTTAATCAGCATAAATTGCAATCTCATTGCAGTCCCAAAACAACTATTTGTTTTTTGGTTTTTGTCTACATTGTTGACTGTGTTGCTGTTGTATCGCCAGTGTTGCTTTGTTTTTTTCTTTCCTTTTTTTCTTCTTCTTTTTAAAACCATTGCAACAATCCCTGACAGCCCTTTGCTGAGATTACAAGATCTTTTGGGTAAGAGACATGCATTTGACGCTGTGTACATGCATTTATGCAGGCTTGACCCAGGGGTCCAAACACTTTTGAATCCATAAAATAAGAAATGGAGCATTCCGGGACATTTGCATATGAGGCCTGTAAGTGCAACCAGAAAATGGTTACGAAACAAAGTGAGCTAGAGGTAATTAGGGATCATTTTTCTGTCCGTTAGCATGTTTCGTTTGTAGTTCGGCCGTCCTCACTACTGTATTAGGAACCGCGCTACGTATTTGTAGGATCCCGTGCCGTCCTCCTATTGGTCAGAATTTAAGAGTTAAATGACAAAGTCGCTGCCAGAACTTTCTCGTAGACTCTCTTTGGTCGCAGTGGAAGTAAATCAGCTGCTGATGAGCATATCACATAAAACTCTAAATCAGGCCAAAAAATTTGTACAGTGTACAAACCTGTTCTTCTTCAACAGTTTTTGTCTTTAACTCCTCTCGCTTCCTCCAGCCTGCCTCACGTGATCAGCCGCATGGGCAAGGCAGACACCGTGGACGTTAGCCTGTTCTGTCTGGTAGCCATGGACTTCTACCGACACCAGATCGACGAGGAGCTGGACCGCAGATCCTTCCAGTCGGTTTTTGAGATGGTGGCATCCCCCGGTAGTCCTTACTACCAGCTGCTGTGCTGTCTGCAGAGCATTCACCAGGACACGCCACTATGAGGCACACACTTCGAGCAGGACATAGTAATCTAGTGGGTGTAGACCGTTTACTTTTACCTTCACCATAGGACCAAACCACAGAGGCAACATAGTACACATTTAATAACCAGCTTTACAAAGAGCAACCATGGAATGTCACCTAACGTATGAGCTCTGCAATAGAGTCTTGTTAATTGTGAAACATGTCAGGAACAAATCAGTACTCGAGTTAATGTCTGAAAGCGAATGTGGGGATAAAAAAAAAAACAACAAGATATACTCCTTGAAACCCTCCTTACTGCTAGCTGACATTCACAGTGAACAGATCATGGTACAAATCCTTTCCTCTAGGTTTAGGATTTCATTTTTCCAGACTCGCGGCTTTGCATCTCTTGCTTCGCGTCGTCACTTTCAAAACTGTCCAAGAACCTGCAAAGTTAAGTACTCGCTCAAACATAATATCTGCATGAAAGAGTAAACATTTTTAGCAGAAGACGTCTCTTCTTGAAGTCATTCCTTTGTACAAACGTTTGCCCGATTTGACCTTTGAGCACTTAGAGAGATTTAACTGTAAACTGACGATGATACTGCCTCGTCTGAGAAACTTGCGTAAGCCATGTTGAAACAAAATGATGACATTATTTCCATGTTTTTGAAATGTAAAATGTGCTTGATTTTTATATATATATATATATATATATATATATAAAAATATAAAAATTTAGGGCTGTGAGATGGTAGAATTGACTGGCACAAAGTTTACCATTATCTAACAACTCCAGTTGGCCCTCTCTCTCTCTTTTTTTTTTTTCGTTTTTATGTTTAAATATTTTTTAAAATTTGAATAGAAATTTGATCCTCAGTCATGAAAACATGAAGCTTGAGGCTTGAACCAGCTGTAGTGCCCTGTGTTTTTAGATTGTGGGGTCGTCGCAGATAAGAACACAAAATGAGCTTGTTAAACTGGTGTAACGCACGTACGGTGATGTAATGTAAACCGGTTCCACCTTCTGAACTCGATTTTTGAAGTTTGAATTGTTTTAATGCTCAGGATGTAATGTGATTTCTCGATCTAGTGTCGCGGCCGGAAGTCTATTTTTTATGTTGTGTAGAAAAATCATGTAAAATGTATGTAAGAGAAGAAATATTTGTGTTATACTACTAAAAACTCTGCTGCATGTGAACAGCCATCAGTTGACAGATGGCGTAAAGAGACTACATTTACTGAATGTTTGCAAACCACTTCCCTCGATGTAAACGGTGTGCGTGTAACCATAAACTGACAACTTTTGTTCTCCGGAGGCTTGGAGCGAACAATCAGATCGGAGGCGTTTAGAGAACTGAGGCGTCCCTTCGCTGTAAATAGACGCCTGTGCGCATCTCGTATATTTAGCCTGCAGCATGCCGTTGTCCGCTTTTAATGTTGGGTCTTCGTGTGATGTTAAAACCACAGTGGAGGAGGATGCAACACCTGAAGTATGGCGACCGACTTGGAATAAATTTGAGTCTGTCATATCACGGCCGTGAGATTTCTTGCATTACTGTCATCTTGAGATATGTATCCAGTGCTGCGTTGTTTTAGTGGTACAGTATAGAGAGTCTACTATTCATCCTTTTGCGTTTTCCAACTTGAGGTTCACTTTTATAGACAGTATTTCTTCATGCACTCACATTTCAGCTGCAGCACTACTCGAAAGTCTGTATTTCCTCAATAAACTTCTGAAAACTTCTTCTACATCCAAGCCTGGAAAACCCGAACGGGATGAATTGAATGTGAAGAAAAAGAGGAAAAAAAGCCACTCATTAGAATCAACATTAGGTGTCCTGGTTTGATTTTAACACTTCTGTTTCCTTCTTCGAAATCTCCTCACGCCTCCCTCAGCACAACCTGCATCCTTTCCATATAGTTTGCTTAAGCTGCAACGATTCATGGCTGATTTCCATTTCATTCATTATACCTGAGGCACAGATCAATCAGCGTGTGGAAGCTGGCAGAAGACAAGTGAGTAAAGACAGCACGGGTTATGAGACCGTTTATCTCTATTCGCTCGTCTACTGTCCTCGTCAGTAAGGATGGCTATGATAGTCGTGCACTGGAGCTTCCTGAAAACCTGTATTGGTGTGTTAAATATTCCACACTGACTCAACCTGCAAGCTGGTGGAATGAAGACAGAGTTGTTGTATTTACTGTAATGGCATATTTTAATATAAAACTACTGGACAGATTATCATGTAGTAAGAAACTGAATAAAATGTTTAAAATGTTTTTGTTGTTGCTGTTGATTTGCATTTCTTTTCCACCCTCCACATATTTGTCCTCATTATTTTCTTAACTATTTTCAGTTTCTCTTTTTGATTTTCGTGCTCATCCTAGTCTGCGTTTAACGTCAGTCCCTTCATGTCAGAGTGTTTACTAATTGCTTTGGACAGTGTGTGGTGATAATCCTCTCGAGCACTTAGCACTCCGTTCAGCGGGGCAGGGGATTAAATGAAATCTTGGGCTGGACAAGAAGGAGGCGAGATCTATTAGCATGGGAAATGAGAGAACTTCCAGCCTCGACAGATTGTGTGTCCATGTGACAAATTGTCCATGGGTGACAAATTAAAGGGAAAAGAAACCAAAACAAAACCTGGTGACTGTATTATGCTGTAGAGGGCATTTATCCCCTTAGAGCAGGGGTGTCCAATCTTATTCGGAAAGGGCCGGTGTGGGTGCAGGTTTTCATTCCAACCAAGCAGAAGCCACATCTGATTCCACCTGTTTAATCTGTTTATCTTGGCTTTCAATAGACTCAGGTGTGGCTTCTGCTTGGTTGGAATGAAAACCTGCACCCACACCGGCCCCTTCCGAATAAGATTGGACACCCCTGCCTTAGAGTGAAGAGTCAGTGCAAATCAAGAGAAAGGTCTCTCCAAAACCCCTCCTTCCGAAAAGCCCAGAGTGCTCCGATTGGTCAGCTGACCCATTGCATTGTGATTGGCCAAAAACCTCAAGCGTGTGTAGGAAATGTAACGCCCTTTACAGTAATTGTGAGCTTCAGCTTCCAATGCTTCTAAAGCAATTATAAACACAGTTAATAATGTCATCGGTTTTACTGTATCAGTTCGAGCCCAAGTCAGATTACGAAAATGCGGATGATTGAGCAGATCAATCGGAACCAACTTTGCAAGCAAGACTTGAGCAGAACGTTTCACGGTGGTAAGTTTTTTTTTATGTAACTCTAATACTTTTCAAATACAATATTATAACAGGTTAATATGTCTTCTTCACTGTAACATTTTTATGTCCTGAAGTGACAACATAAAATACAGTTTTAAATTTTTTAAATTAATTAACTATTTAAAAATTATGCCGGCGTTATGCTGATATTTCAAATAGTGACGTAGACGTTTGCGGAAGTAATGTCTAGACTTCGAGCGAGGCATTTTAAGCAGGAATGGATGTGTGTGCTCTGGTAGATAGAATAAATCCCTTTGTGGGAGACTATGAGCTTTGTAACTTCGCAGATCTTATACATGCACAAACATATACATTACACACTAAAGGAAAAGAAAACATTAAAAAAGCATCATATGACCCCTTTAAAAAAAACAACAACATGCAGCTTATCACATTAACCAGAAACTGGAAAGCACAAAGTCCTCTATCCTGAAGGCTGCTGTGGTGGACAATGTAGCTATACTGTAAATATATGTTACAAAATTGTAAGACCACTATCATAAATGTTAAGCAATACAGAAAAACATTTCAATGGTTATACATTTTTCACTGTTGATCAATAAGGTTTTGTTTAAAATCTGTTTATTATTATACTTTTGTAAAGCGTCCAACATGCAAGTCCCCGTGAATGAGCTGTTATTATAGAAACGATAATGTGTTACAACGAGTGCATTAATATAAACCGCAATACATGAGCCGCTGTTACAGAAAATCAACACTTTCTGGCCAATCAGATTCGAGAATTCAACAGCGCTGTGGTATAAATGTATTATTTTCTGTTCTGAGAAAAGCTTTCTTTTCTGTTGTTTTCTGCGTCTTCAGAAAAATCTTACTTACTCTTCGAACACATTTTAATAAGCAAATGATAATGCAGTTAATATGAAACTTACAACTGAGGTCGTACATTTACATACGCCTTTCAGAATCTGCAAAATTTACATAATAAAAAAAATAATAATAAGAGGGATCATAAAAATTGCAATGTTAAAAAAAAAAAATAAAATTCTGCCTTGAATAAGTTATTTCACAGAACAGATGTTTACATAAAGTGCACAAGACACAATAATAACTGAATTTACACAAATGAACCAGTTCAAAAGTTTACATTTGCTTGATTATTAATACTGTGTGTCGTTTCCTGGATGATCTACGACTGTTTTTATGTTTTGTGAGAGTTGTTCATGAGTCCCTTGTTTGTCCTGAGCAGTTAAACTGCCCACTGTTCT
>JANDJT010000169.1:8195985-8210742 GCA_024331685.1 Stegophilus panzeri | reverse complement strand
AATGTGTATGTATATATGTGTATGTATACAGTTTGAATAATTTGAATTTTTCCAGCAGTATTGGCTTTTAATTATTTCAACCATCTCAGGGGGTCCAGACGCATTTTCTGTGGGCAGTTAGATTGTGGTGTTAATTGTTATTCAAATAAAGACAAACATTAATAGTCAAATGAATGCAAGCCATTTTGTTTTTTAATACGTTGCAATAAAAGATCATTTTTTAAATATATTGCGATGCATATCACAATCACAGTTTGTAGCAATATAATCACAACATGCTGTTGCTACATGTTGCGATGACTCTAAGAGGAAGTCTGTGATCAGGGTGCTGATTTCTTTCAGCGTGTGATTCTCCGCTTGAGGCAGGGATCATCTGAAAGCAATCATATGAGCCGATGTGTTTACTCTCTCTCTTTGTCTCTCTCTCTCTCTCTCACACACACACACACACACACACACACACACACACACACACAGTAATCTCACTTTTGTCTTGTCTTTCTTTTAATGAGCAGCCAGTGAGCAGTGGTGACTGTTTAACAGTGTGCTGTAAGGGAACATGGCATTGTGTCTTCTGTCCATCTTTAGATTTAATGGCCTGCGCTGTTTCCTTTTATGGGGTGCATTCTTGGACGGGTTCGCTGTTTGGTTTGTGTGTGTGGGCACATGGCTGCGTTTTGTAGGCATGGAGTGGAATTGACACAGACGTTTCTACACTAAACAATATACCTGATATTACCTCAAGCTGATATTAGATATAACACAGCATAGATATTTTTTTTTTTTACATGAACATAGGGCACAAGTTGTCTTGAATCTCTTCAAATCTTCAAAACCAGTGTCTATTTCCTAATTCGTCCAAAGGGTTAACTAAGGGACGCAGTAAGCAGTGGACTAGAACAACTCCAAAAAAGTGGTTAGGACGGTTGTGTTAAGTCTTTGTAAGAGAATAGACAGAATGGTCTATTTATAGTGCTCTTTGCAAATGCAGTTTCAAGGACCAAAGATGGAGAAAAGCTATGATTCAGTAGGGGAACCACAAATGTGATGGTTAGGTCCTGAACTGTACTTTCAGTCCTTCATGTACAGTTCAGCCTCAGCTTCAAGATACAAAGACTCCTCTACGCATTAACATATCTCCTTTACGTAGAGGTAATATTAGGTATGTACTGTCCCCTCAGAAACTTTTGGAATGGCAAGACCAATTGATTTGTTCGTGCTCTACATCAACTCTACATGTGAGTTAGGATTTCAGCTTTTATTTCCTGGTATTTACATCTAGATGTGTTAAACAACATAAAACGTAGATAAGTCTTGAAGTAAATGAAAATAAGTAATACTTAATATTTGGTTGCATATCTGTTGCTTGCAATAACTGCATCAAGCGTGCGACTCATTGACCTCACCAAATTGTTGGTTTCTTCTTTAGTGATGCTTTTCCTGGCTTTTACCGCAGCCTCTTTCAGTGGTTGTATGTTTCGGTGAGTTTCTCCATTCAGTCTTCTCTTCAGGAGGGGAAATGCTGTTCAGTTGGGTTAAGGTCTGGTGATTGACTTGGCCAGTCTAAAACCTTCCACTTTTCCCCCCTGATAAAGTCCTCTGTGTATTGGCAGTGTGTTTGGAATCATCGTCACTGTGTGATGAAGTTCCTCCTGATTAATTTGGATGCATTTCTCTGTAAATTGGCAGACAAAATGTTCCTGTAGACTTCTGAATTCATTCTGCTGCTACAATCATGAGTTACATCATCAATAAAGATTAGAGAGCCTGTTCCAGAAGCAGCCATATGAGCCCAAGCCATGACACTTCCTCCACCATGTTTCACAGATGAGTTTGTATGTTTTGGATCATGAGCAGATCCTTTTGTTCTCCACACTTTGGCCTTTCCATCACTCTGGTAGAGGTTAATCTTGGTTCCAGAACATTTGAATTCCATCTGGATTTCCGATTCTTACTGCTGATGAGTGGTTTGCATCTTGTAGTATGGCCTCTATATTTCTGCTTTCGAAGTCTTCTTTGAATGGTAGATTGTGATACCTTCACCCCTGCCCTGTGGAGGTTGTAAGTGATGCCACTGTTGTTTTGGAGTTTTTCTTTATAGCTCTCACAATGCTTCGGTCATCAACTGTTGTTGTTTTCCTTGGCCGACCCATTTGGTGTCTGTTGCCCAGTACACCAGTAGTTTCTTTCTTTTTCAGGACATTCCAAATTGTTGTATTGGCTATGCCCAATGTTTGTGCAATGCCTCTGATTGATTTCCCTGATTTTCTCAGCGTTAACATGGCTTGCTTTTCTCCCATAGACAGCTCTCTGGTCTACATGTTGGTTTATCCTGTTTAACAACAAATGCTAGATGTTCAGAGTTATTTATTGTTTAAACAATCAATCTAACAGGACATACCTGGGTAACAAGAAATGCCTGTCAGTCAAATGTTCCAGTATTTTTGCTCACCTACAAATTGGGTGGTTTGATACAAAATGTGTTATGATCTATGTCATTTAACACATCTACATATAAATACCAGGAAATAAAAGCTGAAATTCTAAACTCTCTTTTCATATTCATCTTTAGATCTCAAACCCAAATATCTTCAGTCTACAGCAAAAAGAATTGAATTAGCCTTGCAGTTCCAATAGTTTAGTAGGGAAATGTATATTAGTCTGATATCATGCTTATTAAGAAGAGGTACCAAATATACCAATACTAGGTATTACAGCGTTTTCCTTCAATACAAGTAAATTGATAAAACATGGTCTTTAAACAGTATTTTAGTAGAGAGTGTGAGGTTGACCGACCTGAGGATCACTGGACATGGTCATTAAAAATCAGCGCAAGGTGCCAGAAATTGTGCGTACACAAAGGCATTTGTGTAGAGAAACCCTTGCATGTGAGAGCACTTCAGCGAGCACTGAGAAACACTTCCTTGTTTCTGGGGTTTCCTCTTTGCTTATGGTGCAACTCACAGCACCTTGTGTTGTGCACTTAGGTCTGGCACTCTTACACTCTCTATTATGGGCAGTGGTGGCTCAGTGGTTAAGGTTCTGGGTTACCGATCAGGTGGTCGGGGGTTCAAGCCCCAGCTTGAAGCTGCCGCTGTTGGACCTTTGAGCAAGCACTTCAACCCAATCTGCTCCAGGGGTGCTGTAACATGGCTGACACTGTGCTGTGACTCCACAGTGTGGGCACAGCGTGACCCCAGCTTCCTAACAAGCTGGCATATGTAAAGAGAATAATTTTTCTGCGCTATAATGTATATGTGACAGAATTAAGGCTGCTGCTTAAAGATACTGTTTATATGTTATGTTACAAGTTAAATGCACAACAGCAACCAATATAAAGACAGCTCATAATTATTTCGTAGTCACTGACTTCATGTGATTCACAGTGTGATGGGTTCCCCTGCTGCGTTTTGATTCCTCCTAACATTTCTACCTCCGTCTTTGGGAGTTTTCTTCATCATGTAACCCGTGGCTAGCTCTTAGGGCAATCTGCAATGCAAAAAAAATACTACAAAATTCTGTTTTCTTTCACTGAAGTGGTGAAATAAAGTCTTCCAGCTGCCTGAACAGCTGTCTTCAAGCACAGAATAAGGATAAATGAACACTGATCACAGTGTTTGCAATTATAAAATGTATTCCTTATTAACTTATGTATTAAAACATTTATTGACTCATTAGCTTGTTATTATCTTTACACTCTAACATCTGCACCAGCATAAGGATTTATTGTCAAAGTAGGTAATCAAGCACTCTGTAAACCGAACCGTCATTCCAAATGCCATAGATGTGCACTTGGGGCTGGATTATAGACGACACACTTAAACCCTTCGGTGTGTGTTTGCTTCTCTGTGTCTTCACTGTGTGTGTGTTTGAGGCTCAGGGACAGGGTATGAAGACAGGCAGTTGAGAGCTCTCTGCGTATCCAGGCAACACAGGAGACTGATTATACACTCCTCAAATCAGACTTACCACTCGCTCCTGGAGATCTGCTCTCATATCTTTGTGTCTGTCCTTCTGGCAGGCTTCTTATTGTCCTATTGTTTTCTCTGTCGAGACACATAGTATCGTGTTAAATCAGCGGTTCTCCAACTTTTTTTTTTGTCCTTTGTCTGTGAGGATAGTTATGCTGGATTCAAGTGAAACTCATAACTCTGGAGTTCCCTCCTCCAGCAGCAAAGATGGTAAATGGTAAATGGTCTGCACTTATATAGCACTTTACACTGTGTCTCATTCACCCATACAAACACACCAGTGGTAGCAGAGCTGCCATGCAAAGCGCTAACTTGCTATCGGGAGCAACTTGGATTCAGTGTCTTGCCCAAGGACACTTCAGTATGTGGAGTCGTGGGCCGGGAATCGAACCACCAACCCTATAATTAGTGGACAACCCTCTCCACCACCTAAACCACAGCTGCCCAAAGAAAAGTGGAATTCCTCCTCAGAAAGCTGGAATCCTCAGCCCAGAGTTCAGCATGTGATGTCAAAGTAACATGGCTGCTCACAGCATAAAAATAATACATAAGTAAATTTACAATAAATGAATCAAAAAAATAAAACACTTCAGGATATGCTGTTATAGGAAAATAACCAACTTCAGGGAAAGACATTTAACCTGGGCCGCATCACACACACATCACACGTCACCCGGCGGTGGATTGTTTTCCTATAACCAGTCCAAACCAGATTTCACAGTACAAGAGTTTTTTCATGATTGTTGCTGCCAAAAATGCTTGATTTTGATTTTTGATTTTGATTTTGCTTGAATTTGGTTCATTTCTGCAATCGAAAAAAAAAAATTCGCAAAATCCTGGAGGGACTGTATAACAGCACACCCTGTCATGTCTACTAATTTTGAACACTTTATTTATTATTTGTTTTGCAAATTTGACACAAATCAAAATAAGTAGAAATACTGCTCTGCATATTTGAATGTTTTAAAGAACTGCTGAGTTAAGCAGCACTTTAAGCTTTTTGTGTGTTTTATGTTTGTCTCATAACTTCATAAAATTGTGTATAAGTATGCTGTTAACTGCAAGAAGGTGTGTGTGTGTGTGTGTGTGTGTGTGTGTGTTGTAGTAAACATAAACTAAAAGCCTGTGTATTTACTTATGTGTTTGTCTTATGTTTATTGTGTGTGTGTGTGTGTGTGTGTCAGGGTGGAAGGTTCCGGGGCGTCACTATGGGATTTCCCCAACGCTCGTCTGGGAGGAGATCGTTCGGCCGCTCCAAACGCCTCAGCGTGTCTCACTCACTGGACGACCTTGAGGTAACACACACTAAAATCACACACCACATAGACATCCACTACGGAAAATACACATATAGCCATATAGGAAAAACAAATCTATCACACACCCTAAAAGCAGATCCACAAAAAAAATCCCAGAAATATACACCACAACAACACAATAGAAAATCACAACAATCCCCCCCCCCCACACACACACGCCCTGAAATTAGACCAACAAAACATTCACATCGCAACAATACACACTACATCATAACGCTGTATGAACTCGCCGCAACAACATGCCACCAGAAACACACACACCATACACACTTCAAACTACAGGCACCCTGATTACAGGTGCCCTCATCCGGTCTTTGTCTTTCTGTTATCCTTCTGTTTCTCCCACTATACAGAGTCTATCTGTTCATCTGTCCATGCTTTTACCTAAATTCTGCTAGAGATGTGATACTATCTGGCATGGATGGGAGTGATTATATAAAGCATGAACTCCAGAGAGCAAGTCTGTTTCCTCTCAGAGCGATCCAGCACACAGTAACTCTCTCCCACCGTCAGCTTTATATATTCCACACAGGTCCTGAAATATCTGCAAAAATAAGACATCATGCTGTTTTTTTAGTTATTTATTTTTTTAAACTCTTTTTAGAGGACCCCATCCCCCACGTGCCTGGCGTGTTCATGCATAGACGCATGTGAGTTTAAATTTAGACCTCAGCAGTCAGGCGTGTGTGTGTGTGTGTGTTGTGACGTGTACACATGTGATTCCAGAAGAAGCGCATGAGCGTGGTGATGGCAGGTCGCCATGGCGACCGAGGAGGCGGCAAGGAGCAGGAAGCTTGGAGATGTTCGTATGGTGCGTTTAGCGATGGCAGTGCGTTCCGTGCGTCTCTCTGTGCATTCGGAACGATAGCAGACATGTAGAGATCGGTGTAGGAGTATGTCCATTTATTCTTTGGCAAGCACTTTGGCTCAAGTGAGGCAGTGAGCTGTTAAAATGTGTGATATAAACACACACTTACACTTGTTCACACTTCAGCAGGACATGGTTCCAAGCAGGAACCTGGCTTCAAATGAGTAAAACTCGGAATATCAGTAAGATTCAGCAATTGGCACAAGTTATGGAAACTCTACATAGGCTAATGTTGTATCTCTCTCTCTCTCTCTCTCTCTCTCTCTCTCTCTCTCTCTCACTCACTCACCTACTCACATAACTCCAGAGACTTTCACCTATGCGTAAGGAGGCAGGGGTTCTCAATCTTTTTGTATCCACACATACATAAAAGCTAATGTCGCCATATTAATGATCAGTTGTTACAAAGTCTAACAAGTGTAAATATCCTGGTTTGGAAAAGGCTTGCTATACAAACAGCAGCGGCTCACGGCCGTAGATTTTGGTGGGCCTGGACACCATTAATATTCATGCTATAGGCTACTATCTAGTGAATTTTTAGAATAAGGCCTCTATAGGCAGTCGAGAGTCAACAGCATAGTCATCCAGGGTACGGTCTAGTAATTCGTCTTTAGCGTGTTAGATGTATCTTGTTTTGATGAACACAGTAGAGCTAATATCGTGAACCAGGGTTGCCCGATTTCAGCAAAAATTTCCATCCCAACTACATCTGAAAAACCACATGAAAGACTGAAAACCACATGGCCACCATAGTTCACGCGCATTTCTGATGTACGTATATTATCCACCCCATAATCCCCTATAAAACCTGGAGCCTATCCCAGGGAGCATGGGGCACAAGGCGGGGTACACCCTGGACGGGGTGCAAATCCATCTCAGGACACACTCACATACACATTCACACACCCATTCATACACAACGGATGCTTTGGACATGCCAATCAGCCTACCATGCAGGTGTTTGGACTGGGGGAGGAAACCGGAGTCCCCAGAGGAAACCCCCGCAGCACGGGGAGAACATGCAAACTCCGCGCACACACAGGGTCACGACAAGAATTGAACCCCCAACCCTGGAAGTGTGAGGCGAACGTGCTAACCACTAAGCCACTGTGCTTTCCTTTCTTTATTAAAAACTAAAAAAAAATAATAATAGAGTGTGAGAGTGGATTTTCCCTGAGTTTTCCTTAGTCCTGTTTTCCCATATTATCTCTACAATAGCTAAAAACCGATTTGTTCATTAAGGCTAGAGCAGTTAACAGATTTACCCAATTAACATTCACACAGGTCTGTCACACTGCAGTGACCGAGTCATGATTGCGTCAAGGTTTCTGCTCACATGCATGCAAATGAGGGACAGACCTATGGGATATCGTCCATTAATCATAATCGCTTAAAAATATGCATACACAGTTTCTGACTCTCGTGAGTGTGTGAGTGAGTGTGTGTGAGTGACTGCGCTGCTCGATAAGATCAAACTCTAGATGGTTTCCGTTGCTGGGCGTTTGCCACAAACACAGGCCTGCACGGAGATAGTCTGCTCTGGAAAGGTCCAGGATAGGACTGAGGAACTCACCGAGCATTGAACCGTAAGAGCTTAAGAGTGGAAACAGCTCTCTGCTTCTCTCAAGCCCATAGCACGCCACGTCCATCATTGTCTTGTCTAACTTTTTCATACCATTAATAAACACCATGGTTCTGTTTAATGGAGAATAGTTTAATGAGGCTGGTTAACTCAGGTTTTGGAATCAGTGTCTTGTCACAAGGCCAGTTTGTCAAATCTTCAAATCAGTGCATCACTACTTTGGTTTCATGCTTCCTAATGACTTGTGACATGTGGTTTAGGATTGGCCACCATATCCCACATAGACAACGACAACCTACATGGACCAGGTACCTATAGCAGGAAGAGACACGGTCGTTATGTTGATCTTCTCCCCGCCGCAGACGCTGTGAACATAATGGCTTTATCGCGCTTGAGCTTGCAGCTATACGCCAGTAAAAGAAACTGGCTTTATCTTAAAGCTGTGAAAGTTGCTTTGTGGTAAATGACAGAGATGCAGCTTGCAAGCTGCCAACCAAACCCGTGGTGCTTTAAAGCCTTTGTTTCTATCTTCATTTTTCTCTGTCTGTTAGAGCCGCAGGTTCGTTTGCCACATCTTTCTAACTAGCATTAAACTACGGCATACGTGTAAAATTGTTCTATGATCACTTTTTCCCAGTGTGCCATATGCAGGATGATACTGACGTGTGAACAGAGCCTGCTTTGTGTAAAAGGAGCACAGTAATAGTTGTGTGTGTGTGTGTGTGTCTGCGTGTGTTTCTGCACACACTCCTAATGAGCATTGAGGAGCGTTTCGTTCATTCTCGTTAGCAAAAGACTCCGTGTCCACACACACACACACACACACATACACAGACATACAAACACTCTAATGACTGCCCTTTGGCGAAACACCCTCATGCTCTCTCTCTCTCTCTCTCTCTCTCTCTCTCTCTATCTCTTTCTCTCTCTCTTTCTCTCACACACACACATAATTACTGTCTCTTAGAAAGTACACATTCATACACACTGCACTGTGAAATGTGAAAGCACATAGACACAAATTAAATGTTAATAAAACACCATGCTTAAATTTTGACACACTAACAGCATTAAGGAAAGCACTAATCACTGATTCTCCAGCACACACACACCTCAGGATTTCTCAGGGTAACCAAACAGACAGCCAATCTGACGTCTAGGCCATGATGTGGGCGATGGTGTTTACTCAGTGAGAGAGGGCATCCCGGTGCCCTTGTGTCAGGCTCCTGAGCTGCTCCTGCTCTCTGTCGCTCACTGTAATGACTCCTCTCTCTAACACACTGTCAGCCTACAAAGCTCCGACTTCATTCCCCCATTCCTCTTCTCGCATACTTTTGCACTAAGAAGCGACAACATGACAAGCAAACATTCATTAAGCAGAGACGAGCAAGCTGGCGACATTGAACAGCGACAAGTGACAGGACGATAAGCGACATTCGAATTGAAATTTCCTTAATATTTATGCAAATTACATACGATGCAATAATATTTGGCTCAGTCAAGTCTCCCAGTAAATTTGTTCAAAAGGCTTTGTTTATTAATCGGGTTACAAATTAAGTTATTTGTAAATTGTTTATCTTGGTATTCATGAAAAATCCAGTTAGTTTAGAAAAACATTTGCATATAAGGAGACTCATTAACGTGAACCCCAACTGGTAGACTTCAAATCGTATAACTTCGAGTCATACTGCAGATTATGATGAGCTGCATAATTGAAGTTTTTTCATCAGGTTCAGGAAGCGCTCTTTCACTGTTTAGTCTTCATTCTGTCGTTGTGAGCTTAACTTGTATGGAGTTTTGTGGGCGTCACTAAATGTAAGATAGCTGTGCCGTGAACATAATTAGTCATTTACAAGTAACTGGCATCTATCATCATACATGCATGTACAAAGAAAATCAGCCTTTTGTAAACTTTTTAAAAATCTGTCAGGAATTCATAAGGTTTGGTCTATGAAAACATTTTTAAATGAGGCGTAATGTTTCCAGAATTCTCTACGTTTACAATTGGACAAAAACAGAACAACAAAAAACATCCAGGAATAGCAGGACCATATTGTACATATTGTACAAAAGCAGATGGTCAGTTTCTTGTCCAGATTCTGAACATAATATTTGTCCAGGCAGACCACAACACTGACACTCTCACATTCCAGGATGACGCTAGCTATGTTTTCATTCACGTATTTTTATGCAAATTTTGGGATATCACATTTTAAAAAAAAAAAAAACGCTGGATGAAAACACCAGATGCAAATAAAATCTCCAAAATGTGCATAAAAAAACCCTTATGCACTCAATTAAGGCGGATTATTTTAAAAAAATACGATAATAAGACATGCGCATAAACTGCGATGGAAACACGTTTACTGAATAAATTCCTCGACGCGCATCAAAAAAAGTCAAGTGATTTTGCCTTAACAAATCATGTGATTGGATAATTGTCTGATGAGATTGGATATTCAGAGCATGTGGCCAACTTTTATAGCGCAATGGCAGTGCATTTTTCTCTGGGAACTGGGGTGCGATGGGTTACATAACTAGACTAACAGCGGACCAATCTCGTTGCTCAGGATCTCAAATGTTGTTTTAGTCATTCTGAGCCAAAGTCTGTCTTCGAAATGATCTGGTATAATTACCTCCCAGAAATGTCTCACACGATTCCGTTCCCAAATATCAGGCATTCATCTGCGCTCTGTGAAGCACAAGTCATTTATTATATTGGAAAAAAGAGGCACAGTGGCTTGCCGGTTGCAACAGCTTCCATTTGTATTGATACTTTGCGGCAGTTTCCCTGGAAGTGATGATTTTGTTCTCTTGAACACATGGGATGGAAACTTAGATGGAAACATGGAAAGATGGAAACTGTAGGCTGCGTAGAGCAAGCAATATGTGTTACTTGTTCAGAGGGCATAACGGTACAACTGGGACAGTCCTCCATAATCACAGGACCTCAGTCCCATAGAAAACATGTGGGATTATTTAGCACAGCAGAGGAAACACCAAAATAGGCCAGAAACTCTAGCTGAATTGCAGCTCGTCAGTGGAATCACAAGATATGGGTGGAATCCAACTCAACATCTGTAGCACTGACATGACGTTCCTTTCTTAACTATACTCAACCATTTCAAACCATTTATATTAATATTACTAACTATTGCTAATAAGACAGGAACCAGCATTCTGTAAAACATTGGCTTAAGCTCCTGGTACATTGCTCCACCTTGGAAAGACTGACATTAATTCTGGAAAAAAAAAAAAAAAACCTAATATCTAATGTATATTTGGTTTAATATAAAGTAGCATAATATAGTATATGTACATGGATCAGCCATAATATTAAAACCACTGAGAGATGAAGTGAATAACATTGATTATCTTGTTTGTCACGTAATGTAGGTGTAGGATGGAAGCAAGTGCAAGTAGGGAAGTTTAATCAAACAATAAGATGTCCAAAGAATCAGGCAGAAATCAAAGTACAAGGCAGGCAAGGGTCAAACAATCAGGCAGACAGGCTAAACTAGGCAGGGTAGAGACTTGAGGTCAACACAGTAAACAGAGTCAATAACCAGAAAAGCAAACACGATATAAGGCTTGGAAATACGACAGAGACTAAGCAACTGAGCGTAATACTTCACAAAGTCATTGTGTAGAACCAGTCTCTATATGCTGTTGATGTGAGTGCTGTGAATTGGATGCAGGAGTGCATGATTAGAATGAAGATGAGTGTTCTGGGAATTGCGGTCCATGGCGGGCATGTTTGTAGTCTTCAGTGCAGGATGGGAAATGTAGTCACTAGTTTGCTGTGATATGACAGTACCCCCCCCCAAAGGGCGCCAAATTTCACTCCCTCCCCCGGTGGTCCTGACCCTCTGGGCAAAATGTTCATACAGCCATTCAGGTTCCAATGCAGAAGACATTGTCCAACAAGTAGCAGGTTTCACAAGGAGCCGAGAAACAGACATGAGGCTGGGGGCTTGACTTGATGGGCCATCTCATCTGCCTTTCTTGAGTGTGGAGCGACTTCCTCAGCGGAACACAGAGGCAGTGCGACGTCCTCAGCTGAGCAGGAAGGCAGAGTGACGTCCTCAGCTGAGCAGGAAGGCAGAGCGACGTCCTCAGCTGAGCAGGAAGGCGGAGAACAGGGAACAGGGAAGCTGAGTGGCATCCTTAGCTGTATAGGGATGCTGAGCGGCGTCCTCAGTCATGCAGAGAGGCTGAGCGGCGTTCTCCATGAACTTGGTTGGCTGTGTCAGCAGACTCGGGTGTATGCAGAGCTTGGTTGGCTGTCTTGTCAGTCTCGGGCCTGAGCAGAACTTGGTTGTCCGTGTCAGCAGTCTCAGACATGAGCAGAACTTGGTTATCCATGTCAGCAGACTCGGGCGTGAGCAGAACTTGGTTGTCTGTGTCAGCAGACTCGGGCGTGAGCAGAACTTGGTTGATTGTGACGTCGGCTTCAGGCGTGAGCAGAACTTGCCAGAATCAGTTGACACGGACAACCGTGAGCAGAACCTGGTTGGTCTTGACCTTGGTTTCAGACTGGAACTTGGTGTGGAAGGTCACATCGTCGATCTCAGACTGGAACTTGGCGCGGAAGGTCACATCATTGATCTCAGACTGGAACTTGGCGTGGAAGGTCACATCGTCGATTTCAGACTGGAACTTGGCGTGGAAGGTCACATCGTCGATCTCAGACTGGAACTTGGTGTGGAAGGTCACCTTGTCAACCTTTAGCTGGAACTTGGCATGGGAGGTCACCTCATCGACCTTTAGCTGGAACTTGGCGTGGGAGGTCGCCTCGGCGACCTTGGACAGAAACTTGGCTTGGGAGGCCGTGCCTTCGACCTCGGAAAGAAATTTGCTTGAGAGGCCTTATTTTCGACCTCGGACAGGAACTTGGCTTGAGAGGTCGTCTCTTCGACCTTGGACAGGAATTTGGCATGAGAGGCCATCTCTTCGACCTCGGACAGAAACTTGGTTTGGGGGGCTGTCTCTTCGACCTTGGAAAGAAACTTGGCTTGAGAGGTTGTCTCTTCGACCTCAGACAGGAATTTGGCTTGAGAGGTTGTCTCTTTGACCTCGGACAGGAACTTGGCTTGAGAGGTCCTCTCTTCGACCTTGGACAGGAACTTGGCTTTATGCTGGAGCTCTGGAGATTACACTACTTCGTGGGTCTCTTGCTGGAGCTCGGGATATGAGGTCGCCATGTTGACCTCTGGCTGGAGCTTGGCAGGTGAGACCACCTCGTGGGTCTCAGGTTCGAACTCTGGAGATGGGGTCGCCACATTGATCTCCAGCTGGAGCTCAGCAGGTGCTCTCTTGTGGAGCTGTTTGTGAGCATGCCAGCTGCTCTTGAAACATCCATGAGAACAGAAAGCTGATCCATGGATCCCAAGTTTCCTGCATGTGGGACATTGTAGCTGGGCTTCTTTACAGCAGCCCTTGGTCTTGCAGGTCTGCGTCACCTCCACCACTGCCCTGTAGGCCGGGGGCTGAAGCTGAGCTGTGGAGGCTGCCCTATTGATCCACTCATAGTAGATGTGGAATGGCAGATCAGGCTTGCTCATCACACTGACTCCCCTAAAAAATTGATCCAGGTTGTAGCTCTGCTCTGGACACCCAAACTCCTTTATGAACTGTTCCACAAACTGAGATACATTGTTGAGGGCACTTGACCCTGTACTGGCCAGATGCTCCACCCATTCACGGGCCGGGCCTTAAAGCCAAGACACAATGAACCCAAGCCACTGCCTCTTGTCCGGCTTGGGGTTTGCCAGGCTCGAAAAGTACATTTGGGAGTGGAACATGAACCACCTCGGGTAGTCACACAATCCATAATCCGGGAGGTCTATGGCAGTCCACTGGGGTAACTGGACAGACATGAAGGCTGGCCAGACATCTCCATGCACTCTGGTGTGACACTCTCCTTGCTCTTCTGCTGCTTCCAGGCAGTTTAATCAAACAATAAGAAGTCCAAAGGATCAGGCAGAAAGTAGTACACAGCAGGCAAGGGTCAAACGATCAGGCAAACAGGCTAAAATAGGCAGGGCAGAGAATCGAGGTCAACAGAGTAATCAAAGTCAATAACCAGAAAAGCAAGCATGATATACGTCTTGGAAATGCTACAGAGACTAAGCAACTGAGCCTAATACTTCGCAAAGTCATTGTGTAGAACCAGTCTCTACCAGTCTCAACCAGTGAGTGTTGTGAATTGGATGCAGGAGTGCATGATTAGAATGAAGGTGAGTGCTCTGGGAATTGCTCTCCGTGGCAGCCATGTTTGTAGTCCGTAGTGCATGATGGGAAATGTAGTCACTGGTTTGCTGTGATATGACATTGTTACAATGGCACCTGTCAAGGGGGGGATATATTAGGCAGCAAAGGAACAGTCAGTTCTCGAAGTTCTGATGTGTTGGAAGCAGGAAAAATGGGCAAACGTAAGGATCTGAGCGACTTTGACAAGGGCCAAATTGTGATGGCTAGACTACTGGGTCAGAACATCTACAAAACAGCAGGTCTTGTGGGTTGTTCCCAGTATGCAGTGGTTAGTACCTACCAAAAGTGGCCCAAGGAAGGGCAACCGGTGACAGGGTCATGGGGGCCCAAGACTCATTGATGCGTGTGGGGAGTGAAAGCTAGCCTGTCTGGTCTGATCCCACAGAAGAGCTACTGTAGCACAAATTGCTGAAAAGGTTAATGGTGGCTCTGATTGAAAGTTGTCAGAACACACAGTGCATCGCAGCTTGCTGCATATGGGACTGCATAGCCACAGACCGGTCAGAGTGCCCATGCTGACCCCTGTCCACCTCCAAAAGCTCCTACAATGGGCACATGAGCATTAGAACTGGACCATGGAGCAATGGAAGAAGGTGGTCTGGTCTGGTGAATCACATTTTCTTTTACATCATGTGGATGGGCGGGTGCGTGTGTGTCACTTATCCGGGAGATGGCACCAGGATGCACTATGGGAAGAAGGCAAGCCGGCAGAGGCAGTGTGATGCTCTGGGCAATGTTCTGCTG
>JANDJT010000169.1:8166908-8179838 GCA_024331685.1 Stegophilus panzeri | reverse complement strand
TTGGGACGCAGCCCACGGCTTCAAGCAGTCGTCTATTTGCACGTACAGCATGACAAATAATTAACCGCACTTAAAGCATTCGTAAAAATTTTAAATAAAAACACCCAAAACTGTATACGGTACCATAACGAAGATGAACTGTATGTCGATACGTGAAATTCTGGAGGGAACGTTGGACGGCGTGGTGTTGGGACGTAATGACGTGTGCCGTTAATCGATCTATGTTCTATAACGTAAAACGGTTACATGAAAGGAATATTCTAGAAGCGACTCATGTAAACACCTTAATCACAATATTGTCTTATTCAGAATAAGGTCAATAATTAGATTACGGCTGTCCATGTAAACGTAGTCACTATCTTCAACTAATTTCTCATCTTCCTCTCTTCTCCTTTCCACGTATTTCCTTTTATCTTTCCCTCTCTTACACTCCTTTATTCTTTTCTCCATCCATGCCTACATGTGTCCCTCTTTCTCTCTTTCTATCTTCCCCACTCCTTTAACCTGTGTTTCGTATCACCTTTCCACTCATTTTCCTCTTTTCCACCCACAAACTTTCTTCCTTTTGTTTTCCCACTGTTTTCCCTCTGTGTCCTGCTCAACCCTTCACCTCCTCCCCTTTTGGTTTCATCTTTCTCTCTTCTACTCCTTTACCTGTCTTTCTATCACTCACTCCTCTTTTTATCCTCGTTTCCTTCTCTCATCATTTTCCCCTTTATCTCCACTTATTTTCTCTTATTTTTTGCCTCCCACTCTCAGTCTCTTTCTCTCACTCGTTCTCTTTCTGTTCCTTTTTTCAATCCTCTGCATCACTTTCTTCACTTTCTTTTTCCTCTAAGCCCATTTTCCCTTTCCTATATCTTTAATCGTCAAGCTTTTTCTACACTCCTTCATTCTCTGTTTCCTTTTCCTCCCCTCTTCTCTTTTTATCCATTCTACTGTTTTCCCTTTTCCTCTCTCTCTCTCTCTCTCTCATTCTCTTCTGCTTCCATCTTTTCCCTTTTCCTTCTATTTCACTTATTCTCTCTTAATTTATTTCTCTTTCCCCCACTCCTCTCACTCTCTCTCTCTCTCTCTCTCTCTCTCTCTCTCTCTCTCTCCATTTCTCCCTCTTTCTTACTCCTTCTGTTCTCTTCTCCTTTCCTTTATCTATCCCAGGACTCTCTTCATATCTCTTTTCCTTCCTCTCTCATTGTGTCAGTGTGAGTGGAGGAGAGGATTAGAGTCGCGCAGTTCTTACTCTGAATGTTCGCTCACTCTCGCTCTGAACAAGAGCGCCTTTATGGCAGCGTGTAGCGTCTGTTAGTGTGTAAAAAAGCTTAGCTTTGTGTGACTCTGTACAGTCTGTCACTCATTCATTCACATCCCGGGTCTGAGCTCTCAGGACGGACACACACACACACACACACACACACACACACACACACACAATTCGCTGACCTTTTCAGTCCATGCAGAAGGTTTTTAAGGAGCGCTGCCATTTTTGGACCTGTACGTGTCCGTGTTCTTCAAACAGTCATAAATCTAGAGTAGGATAACAATGCATTTGGAAGCATGCTCTTGTGGGATTGTGCCAGCTTTGCAAACTGCACTGAGGTGCGAGAGAGAATGAGAATGAGAATGAATCTCTACTCCTTAAATGGTAGCGATGATGCTGAGTGGCTGAGTTTTCATCACACAGCTCAGACCTGACTAAACACCCACACTGTGTGTTTCATCCACCGTGATCAGCATGGGTTTATGGGGGTGTTGCTTATGTGGGGGAATATGATGAGGCATGGTTTATGTGTGTGTGTGTGTGTGTGTGTCTGTGTGTGTGAGGTGTGAGTGCATCTGTACCAACTCGGGGAGCCCTTTAGTCACCATGACGGCAGAAACACATGCAAACACCTGCTCATGACTACTCCATGAAGAGGCATCCTTCAAACTTCTAACTGTGTGTGTATAAATAACACATCTATGCTCACTACATAGTGTATAAACTATAAAGTGTACTATAGGCCTGATACAATGGAAATTAACAATTTCTGTGCAACATTAGTTTTCGGACACATGCATTGTTGGTTTTCTGTTTGTTTAATTAGAATTGTTTTGTTAAAAAAAAGGTGATAATAGTGTGTGTAGATGACCTGCGTTCACCCGTTTCCAACGAGATTTATTTAGCAAAAAAAAAAAGATTTAGAAAACTTGTTGATTAGATGACTAAAAGTGCAGTAGGATATTAAACATTCAAATGACTGGCTTTTCCTTCTGAATATGTAAATGTTATGAAAGTCTGAAAGTATTTAAAGTGTCGTTCACTCTGATGTCTCTAAAATAAATATCCTCAGGAGGAAAAAATCTTTTTCTTTTCTTTTTCTTTCTTTTTTTTAATCTGCAAAAACTGCAAATTTTTATATATATATTTTTTAAAAACTAAGCATGCCAAAAAAAAGATTTTAGTTACTGAGATAAAGGTTAGGGTTGGGTATAGGTGTAGTGAAGCATTAATTGTGTATTGTGTCAGTGGAAGGTCCACACGAGGACACAGACATGTACTGTATGTGGGTGTGTGTGTTGCCTTGTACCGCTGACTTGGCAATATGATGCATTTTAAGAATGTGCCTCATCTGGAGTCTGATATTTTCACATACCATGCCACATCTTAAGTATGTGTGTGTGTGTGAGATCATACATCTGTGTTTGAGCTGAGACTGCATATCTACTCTAAGGTATTTCAGGATCATCTATACAGTCTGGTCTGTGTTAAGTGTGTTTCATAGAACACTGATTAGGAGCTCCAGGCTTGTTGGAGAAAGAAAGCGTGTGCACACACAGCGCGAGCGACAGATCTATAGGGACAAGCAGCTTCAGAGACGAGGAGGCTGGAAAATCCCACTAATATTTCAGTGTGTGGCCACATGTGCTTGTGCTGCCAGAAGAACGGAGGCAAGCCACTGGAATGAAGAAGGGGGAAGGGGGGGAAAGAAGAGCCACAGCACGAATAAAGAGGCCCAAAGATGCTCAGAAAAACACACTGAAACCAATAAAATGCTGACAAAGAAATTCCCATAACTCGCTCCCTCTAAAGCAGCAAACATTACAGTAGTCTTATATTTTCCCCTATTTTTCTCCATCTTTACTGAATTTGAATGCACAGACTCTTTCTCACTAGCAGCGTGCTGCATGCCTTTTTCATCTTCTTGCCTGTGTCTGTTTATTTACTTGCTTGCATTTCTTCTGATCAAAATGATAATGTCTTCAGCACTGCTGCTTTTGTTTTTTTCTCATGGTGTTTTTTTTTTTTTTTTTCTTTTTTTTTTTCCATCCTGCTTCCCCTTCATCTATGAGAGTAAATTTGAGCATTAGTTAAAAGTAAGGATTTAAAACACTTATCGGTATGCTGTTATGGGAAAGTAAGCATTCACAGGGTGGTGTGATGCAGCCAGATGTGAAGAAGAGTTACAGTTACCATGGCAACCTTGATTGTTCAATTCATAAAATCTGCTGCGATTTGATACTAAATGATTCAGTAGCGTCCGATTGATACATGACCAACATTGTTCAGAGTCTGGCCTAGTCCTACTGCTAATTTAAGAAGGATGACAGTGTAGAGAAGGACTATTTTCAGTCCCTCCAGGATTTTTTTTTACTCAGAGGAGCTGAGTACCCCATGAATTACCCCCGATTTTCCGCAGATTTGGGCCAAGACGCGTCATGTGATGTCATCACAATGCACATTCAGCCAAAGCCGTCTTTGATTCACGTGCGTTGAAGATGAGTACAGCTAAAAGGTCTCATTTACCAACAAACACAACTGTAACAACATTTTTATTTAATCCGCAGCAAAATCAAGCATTTTTGGCTGCAACAATAAAAAAAAAACCCTCAGTGAAATCTATTAAATAACTTTCACATTATTTAAAAAAAAAAAAAAATTATTATTTTGACACACCAGTTGTTTGTCCTTTTTCAATAATATTCCATTTATGATCGAGTCATTTTAATGAGTGTCTTATAAATCAATGCATCAATACAAATCGTTTTGCCCTTTTAAAACTTTTTACCCATTTATAGTTACCTTTAACATTATGGAACATCCACAAAACAAGTTAGTTCCTGCTCACTCATATTATAGCAACGATAAACTTTTATAGCAACTATAAAATTCTTTCAGCAGCCTCTCTTGCCATAGAACAGAGAAAGTACGAGACCCGCTGTCCTGAAGATTTTCCTGTAACGGAAAGCTTCAAATGACAGCTTTAACTCTGAATGTTACAAAACAGTGACACTAGAGACTCCTTCCATAAATGAAATAAACCTCTCCTTGCAGAACTCCTCTTATTTGTTTATGAGGAGAACTTGTTTATCTGCCATCAATTACCATCGTTACTATCATTACTACCATTACTATAGAAATAACTTATTAGCGCGAGTGCGTTAATATATACCCTTGAATTCGCACGCAGCGAGAACTGTCAGAGCTGCTATAGAAAGCGAAAACTTCTGAGCAATTAGATTTGCGTATTCAACAGCACAGTGGTAGAAAAGTATTCACTGTATTATTTTTTGTGCAATATAATCGCATGGCACACAACTCAACAATATTTTCAAAAAAAAAAATTGAAAACATGTTGCTTTTTTTATGTTTTAATTGACGCATCTTAACATCCTCTGGAAAACAAGAATTAGAAGCACCGTAAAGTTCCCCTGAGGTCATGTTTTCAACCTTCTGAAGTTCTCCCACACCTCCCCATTTCTACACTCCCTCCACTGGCTTCCTGTAGCTGCCCGCATCATATTTAAAACACTGATGCTTGCCTACAAAGCCAAAAACAGACCAGCACACACTTACTTCAAAGCACTTATCACACCCCGCACTGCATTACGCTCCCTCTGATCCTCTAGTACCGCTCGATTGGTCCCACCATCTCTCAGGGTACATGGAAGGCATGCATCAAGACTCTTCTCTGATCTGGCACCTAGGTGGTGGAATGAACTTCCCCTAGATGTCCGAACAGCTGGGTCACTGGTGGTCTTCAAAACCACGTCTAAAGACCTACCTCTTCCTAAAGTACTTAAGTTAAAAAATGTTGTCTGTGTGCTTTTCTTACTATATTACCTCCCCAACAGAGTTTTTAGACTGGTGGTATTCTTAATCCGTGACATAGTGAATCAGTATCTGGATGTATTTATTGACAGAGACTTCAATGCACTTCTGTAAGTCTCTCTGGATAAGGGCATCTGCCAAATGCCATAAATGCAAATGTTAGTCATTTTATTTTGCTGTGTGATTATTTTGTATGTATTTTCCAAGCCCTGAGAAATGGCTTCAAACACACTGATTGAGCATTTATAATGGACAAAAGAGAGGAACAGCAGATCAACCCAGTGTCCAGTACTGATTAGAATTATATCCTTGATTTTGCATCATGTAGTGCACATCACTTACGTCACGCGACTAGCACAGGGTCTGGATGTACCATGGGGGGATTTATTTAATAGGAAAACACTTGAATTTGGCTGCAAGCAGAGTGCAGCTGATGCAGTTTTCTCTAGACTTGGTTTATGTTATAGTTACAGATTGTGCTAATTTGGTGGTTCTCTTTTAATGTTGTACCTTTCCAGTTAGGCAGATCAGAAAAGTACCTCTACATAGCAGAAATCTGCAGCGATAGGGCAGTAGTGATGTGTGAAGGAGGGTGGGAATTGAAAAGAAGGTTATGTGCCGATGAGAAGAAATGACCACGTTTGTGTAGCGAGGAAACACGTCCGAGAAAACATTACTTGTACTGCTTGCAATTCTGGGAAGGAGACTGAGGAAGCCGTGGGATTCACCTCCACTGAAGCATACTAAAATTTTGTTTAATCAAAACACATGCTTTCAGCTGTTACTACTTCCTGTTCATTACCGTGCTCTCTTTATTTAATGGAAAGCCGGTAGATGACTCAGATCCTCGTCCTTTTCTGAAAAAAAAAACATCACTCTTCGATGCTTTCAGAAGCTTGTTTGGCGTGGTTCCCAAAAACATATTTTTTCCACGAAGCATGAATCACCCTAAAAGTAAGTAGTTATTAAAGGAACTTGAGCTAATAAAGTATGAGAACAGGTGACATGAGAATGGAAAAGGGAGGACTATGAGACTGAGGGTCTCTATATGGAAGATGACTCATTTGTCTTATAATTGTGGAGGAAAACCAGCTTTACACTATGATTTTCAGCCTGATTTTGCTGTTGCACATCGTAAGAGTTGTTTGTTCATGAGTTAAGATCAGCAGTCTTATATTGCTGCCTTATAATAGTGCCTTTGTGACCAAAGACAGTTCATGACAAAGTTCTGGTGGTGTTCAAAACAGCACAGTGAGCACTACAACAGTATGACACTCGTCTAAAAGCCACAATAGGAGTATGGCCTAGGCTTATGCGAAACTCCTGCTACAGCTACATATACACTAGTAGCATTGACAAAACATGGGATTTAATAGAAGAGCGGATTGTTCAATTATAGCAACAGAGGGAACATCTCTTAGAATATCTCATCACAGCTCTGTCATGACAAAACATAAAGGGACATGAAGCAAAAATAAAAAGCGCATGAATTACAACTTCCTGTGTCCTTATTATAAACACACTCACAGGAACTGGTATTCTTGGTGTATCAGACATGAATGACTCCAAAGCCCTTTTCTTCACCTTGTAAAACGTGTTTTCCCTATGAGAAACTATGCCAAGAGCTTGTTTCTATTTAAGCGGCCACATTTTGTGAGCGAGCCTGGAGTACACTGATGGAACATGTAACACGGACGTAGTCATTTTCTTTAATCACAGGTCTGTCATTGAGGATCTTCATCGTAAAATCAGATCTGGAGAACATGTTATTGCATGTAATAGAATTCAGCCATCATCTCGTATAGTGTGACTAGTAATAATCTTTTTATTTTTTTTTTTATAAGCGCTTAAACTGCCCATGTGGCTTAATACAGGAGACCATTTAGGAGCTATGTTATTTAGAGAACCTTTATATTTGTGTAGGTCTATACATTTGTAGGAATCCTAAGCTCACTGTCACTGACGGTTGATTAACCATTTTCTAAGTTTGCATGTTCAAGTAGCGTTTGATATCCGGACACTTGTGTATAGCCGACTTGCTTTTGCATTGTAAATGACCTTGTATTTGCCTGTTCCCATGCTCCAGGGCTAATGAATGACCTGTGGTGTTCAGCCACCGCGCCTGTGATGTCATGAGTGTGCGATAGCAGGTAGTGGGTGGTACATGATTAACATGGGTCATGTCACTGCAAGGAAAGAGAAGTGAACTCAGACATGGGCTTTCTGCGATTGTGCATGTTCCATTTCTTCTCTAATTGTGTAATATGTGAAGTGATTGCTGCAGATACCAGGCACTTTACTACTGCTCAAAATACCAGAAATTTTAGCACCAAAAAAACCACTGCCTTCTCCATTGGCTACCAGTAATTGAGTTGACATCTAATAGCACTTGGAGGAGGGACTAGCAGATTGGTTGTGCATACAACATATATTTATTTATTTGTAAAAGGGTTGTTTGAGGATTTTGGGGGTTTAGCTTTGTATTAAAGTGGAACATTTTGTTATAGAGTGCTGCAGGGAGGACGCGTTTTTGTAGACCAACCCGGAAGTTAGCATCACCCTGGTTCCCTCAAGAAAAAGCCAATAGGATTCTTCCATTGGCTTTTTGATTGTTGCAGAAAATAATCTCTGTGACCAACAGAATTTTAGAATTCTTACATGTGTTTTGTTCATCAAGATAATCTTCAAAAATGACCACAACTTTTATGAATTTTGAAGCCTAATAATCGGCCGAAGTAAAAAGCTAAAGTTGGGCTATATATGAACTACACCATGGTCACATGACTTTATAGGACTCCAATTTGAAAAAACAACCCTACAATTGGAAAATACTATAAATGGATAAATCTACAAGTTGGAAAGTTTGAGTTGGAATAGTTTGCAAGAGCGTGAGTATAAAAACAACAAAGCTGTAGTAGATGAGTTTTCCTGTTCGGCATGATGACGTTTAATGTCCCTGACAACCTCTGTAGTCCCATTTACCACTCGTTAGCAACCGTTTTTTCAAGACATGTAAAAGTTTAATAAAATCACGAGTGGGGTATTACTGCTGTCTTTATGTCATAGAATAAAACTTGAAAATATTTTGAGCTTGTCTTAACCACAGACCTTATTTCAGGCATTTAACCAAAAACCCATTCAAAAAGCCCATTGACTTCGGGACGATGGGAGCGGAAGTGCTAAAATGCTAACTCATTTACGGGTGTTAGGAAGTTTTGAAGAGTGGGGGCATAACCTGTTGTCATGCCAACCACAAAAAAAGCTCCATGGTATTTATTTTCCAGTAGAAACTATATAAAGGTGTGCATTTTGGTCATTTTCACATCTCAGATAATCAACAGGCAAAATGAGCCGTTCATTTATTTCCCAGAGTTTAATCTAAGAGAAAACGTAATGACAGAGAACTGTGAAATAGTAGTTTGGAATCCATAGCTGCACGTGCAGCTTAAGTTTTGCAGTTTTGCGTTAAGACAAATACATCTATTGCCTTTATAGGTTTTCACTTGTTTGATTTTAAAAAATCTCTAAACTTCTCACCACTACCTGTTCTTTAAATTTCATTTGTGACACCTGATTTTCACTGATCTCTGACTAGTGTCAGGTAGATGAGTGTGTTTGTGTCAGATAGACCAGATGAAATAAGCCCCGCCCTCAGTACGAGGGCGTCCCAATTGGCATACTTATACTATGAGTATGTAAAAGTATGTACTCTTTTTTTTTTTTTGAAGAAAACGTACATACATTTGAGTCTGTATTAAGAGTATGCAAATGTTGGGACCTACTAACACGTTGTTTAACGGAAGACAACATTGTTGCCCAGAAGGGAACACCAGCCGTCACCATGAGCAAAAACTCCTTGTTGCATTTCAGCCTTACTTCTTCCATTATTCCTTATGTAATTTATACTATATCATTTAATTTATCATTCCCTTGATTTCCTCTTCCCTCCTCCGCTATGTTTGTTGGATTCAGGTTGAATTCAGCAAAGCAAACGGTCACAAAACTCCTCCTCCCTCGCACAAGGAGTTGTGGGCAATATTACTTGAAAAAGTGTCCATGGATCCACACTTCGAAAATCTCCCAGAAATTGTAGACCATCCGGGTACCTTTGGTACAATTTGGGAGACACTAATTCTAATCTCGTATACTATTTAGTACGGATAGTAGGCGAATTGGGACGCAGGGACAGTGTCACACTTGTATAAACCCAACCCCTAGCCTTTTTTACAACATGATAATAATTAGAGATGGCACGGTAGCAATTTTTCTTTTCCGAAACTGATAGCGATACCGAAACTTTACTCACCAGCTGATACTGAAACCCATGTTATATTGTTTTCTTTAAAAACTTACATTTTTAACTGAAGCACTTTACAGTTAAACCCTTTCAGACAGAAATCATTTACATTGTAAATATAAATGTAAATATTATCAATTATAATGTATAAACACCATAAAATCAATCCTAATGAAAGAAAAAAAACAGTCAAGTCTCTTGATATGTAAACATTTCCAGTTCCAAAAATACGTTCCTTTTCCAAAAGCAATTCCAATCTTTTTTGCCGTTTGGTACAGGATCCGATATTCAACATGTTTTATCTGATTTTTGCTGGGATCAGGGTCGATACTGATACCGGGTATCGGCTTAGTGCCATCTCCACTAGTAATATTAGTGGATTATTACTATTGTTTAAGTTCAGAAATAATTCAAATACGAGATAATAATACAGTTTAAGGTTGTTACAACTGTCGTAACATTTACTCGGAGGAACAAATCGAAGATTTATCTAGATTCCAGATTTAAGGTGTTTTACTGTGTATACACGGTCAATATGAGCTTTTTAATCAAATGACCTATCAGACATTTCTACGTCTTTAATACAAGAACTTTGAATATAATAATGACGTTGCCATGCGCCATCAAACGGAAGCCATGAGAAAACAATTATTGATATGTCGATATCACGAGGAAAAAAACAATTTTGTTATGTCAAAAATTAAGTCATGATCACGAGAAACAACAAATTAATAACGCATGTCTGATTAGGGCTTCTGTACCAGTATGATGATTTTTTTTTTTTTTAATTGTTGTTGTTGTTGTTCAAGGTGATGGGAAATTAACTCAATATAACGCCACATTGGGGATGACAGTGGCTTAGTGGTTAGCACATTTGCCTCGCATCCTCGGGGTTCAGTCACCTCCAGGGGTCGAATCCGGCCTCTGCGCTGTGTGTATGGAGTTTGCATGTTCTCCCCGTGCTTCGGGGGTTTCTTCCAGGTACGCTGGTTTCTTCCCCCATTCCAAAGACATGCATTGTAGGCTAATTGCCATTTCCAAATTGTCCATAGTGTGTGTGTGTGTGTGTGTGTGTGAGATTGTGTCCTGTGATGGGTCAGCACCCCGTCCATGGTGTCCCCAGCCTTGTGCCCCGAGTTCCCTGGGATCGGCTCCAGCCTCGCTGTGACCCTGTGTAAGATAAGCGGTATGGAAAATACAGTGTTTTTCATGTTTGAGGCCCATCCTGTTTTTAAACATTAATTGTGTTGATGTTAGTTCATTGTGACTGATGTAGTTACTGGTCCATGCGTGTGTGATCATGTGATTATGAATAAGCTATACATGTACATGCTCAGTACTAAGAACTCCTCATGGGTTCTTTAAATGATTAATAATTCGAGCGTTCCAAAAATTAATTAATTTATTTATTTTAAATAAGTGGCTAATGTGGATCATGTCTTTTTGCTCTGGATCGTGGGGCTTTGTATGGGAATGTGCAAACTAATTCTTGTCACAGTCATTTACTCTGGAAAGAGATGAAAAGTTTCTGACTCACTGAAGAATCTGAAAGGGCTATAATATGCAGCATATCTGTCTACTTATCACCTTCTATCTCCTCCATCTCACTCCCTCTGTTCCTTCAGACCATCTGTCTGCCCACCGGGACTTTGTGGTTAGACACGAACCCTTTTTTCCTCTCTCTGTCTCATTCCTGTTTCTCTTTATGACCTAATCACTTCTCTGTGTTTGGTGTTGGAGTGAAGCGTAGCCGGTGTGGGTGGACATCTTCACACTACATGTCTGAACAGAGATACAGTTTTAAGCATGACATTAATGATTATGATCCTGCTGGTGTGTGTGTGTGTGTGGTGGGTGGGTGAGTGGGTGTAATATTCAGAATTGTCTCGAGTGCAAATGCATCACTGTTTAAATGTATACATTTAACTTAAGGATGTGTGGTTACTCTCTGTGTCAAGGTTGTGTGTTATCTAGGACTTTGTCTCCACCCTACACAGTTCTGTCACTGTCTGACTTTAGTGCCTACATCTAAAGGAAGTGACTCATTGGGTTTAAGGCCTACACAGACTTACACGCAAACACATGCAGATGATCTAACACATTAAACTTATGATATTTGACTTTCTTCCTGTTAAGTGGTTTGATCTTATAGCAGTCTGAAATAGTTGAAAGATTATAAAAGTAAAAGATTATTTCTTGTATAGAACAGACCTTCAGAGTCACCGTAGTCACACTTATTGTTGAGGGTAAAAGTGTTGTCTCTAAGCATTTTCTTTTTTCAGTTGTTTAATGAAATGTTTTTGCGGAAGCTCCTCGTCACCTGCTTTATTATTTAATATAAGTTGGCACAATGGCTTTGGATGCCTCTTGCTACAAGTTATAATAAAATGTAGTTGTTGTTTGTTTTTTGTTTTTTTATAGAACCTGCCACAAATCTGGAAAACAAATCTTCTTACTTGTAATAATCTGATGAACTACTAGAGGCTAAGCGCAAACGACCAGTGACTACTTTGTTTTACTCCTCAATATGGAATAAAACACGATGAGGAATGGTGTAATGGAGAAGTAATCAACAAAGGGGTAGTAAACAGTCACTGTGACATCACTTTCACTTTCAGCTAACTAGAGAGAAACCACAAAACACCGCGTCTTCCTCCTTAAATACTTTCCCATGGTGGAACACGTAAAGGATCAGCATTACTTCCTGTTATACAATGCTGACACTGGAGAATCCTTCCAAAAATGTTAAATAAATAAATGTCTTCTTATAGAAAGCTTCACTGATTTTGCTGTTGTTGTTGTTGTTGTTTTTAAATAACAGCACATTTTAAAATCCATTTTTCATTATTATTAATTAGATTATGTGGAGGGTTTTCCAAACAAGTCTTAATGAATTAGTTGTTACTACAGTATAGGAACGATAACGTATTAGAACGAGCGCATTAATTAATATAAACCTGTGTTAGAGCTGCTGTTATAGGAAATGAATCAAAACCTTCTGAGAAATCTGAATCGAGAATTCAACATGGCTGTGATGTCATTCTGTATATTAACACTGTCTACAGTTCAAGATTTGTAACAACTTTTTTTTTAAACTGGGGGACATACCAGGTAAAAAGCAGAGAAAACCTGCTCTCGCACACACACACACACACACACACACACACACACACACACACGCACACACAAATCTGATCACTGTGTGTGTTTCCATACCATATGGAAAACAGTGATATTGGTTTGTATGGTCATGAATTTTTCCAGTCTTGTTCCGTATAACCGTTCTGACCCACTGTTGCAGCGTGGGAATTTGTTTTGCCACCTTGTCCTCGCTTGATCAACTGACATGTCCGGGCAAATGTGGGCAGGGCTTATGTGGGTCTGTGGGCGTGGCTGTGAAACACTGAAAGCTTGCATTACTCTATTTGCATTCAGAGTGTTAGCAGGTGGAAGGCTTTACCAGTCGAACAGGAAGAGTGTGACTGAGTAGTGTGTGTGTGTGTGTGTGTGTGGGAGGGGGGGTGGGGGGGGGGATGTGGGGGGG
>JANDJT010000169.1:8146283-8163067 GCA_024331685.1 Stegophilus panzeri | reverse complement strand
TGTCTATCTATCTGTCTGTCTATCTACCTATCTTTCTAGCTGTCTGTCTATCTATCTGTCTATCTACCTATCTGTCTAGCTGTCTGTCTATCTGTCTGTCTATCTACCTATCTGTCTGTCTGTCTAGCTGTCTGTCTAGCTGTCTGTCTGTCTGTCTGTCTATCTAATCTATCAGTCTACCTATCTGTCTGTCTGTCTATCTAATCTATCAGTCTACCTATCTGTCTATCTACCTATCTGTCTAGTTGTATGTCTATCTATCTGTCTATCTACCTATCTGTCTAGCTGTCTGTCTATCTGTCTGTCTGTCTAGCTGTCTGTCTAGCTGTCTGTCTGTCTGTCTGTCTATCTAATCTATCAGTCTACCTATCTGTCTGTCTGTCTATCTAATCTATCAGTCTACCTATCTGTCTATCTACCTATCTGTCTAGTTGTATGTCTATCTATCTGTCTATCTACCTATCTGTCTGTCTATCTACCTATCTGTTTAGCTGTCTGTCTATCTATCAATCTATCTATCTGTCTGTCTGTCTATCTGTTTATTGAAGTGCATTATTTGTGTACACCAACTGGAGTGTGTTATTCCGCTTACATTTACATTCATTTAGCAGATGCTTTTATCCAAAGCTATTTACAAATGAGGAAAAACAAGCAATGTACCACAGCACTTTGGCAAGGATTACAATGTTTAGTTTATTCATGAATGACACATTGTACATTTTAGCAGTTTGTAGTTAAATTAAATGCCATGGAAGGTCTGAGAGACAAGTTAGTTCCTATTCTTACCTGCTGCAATAAACAGTGATTTCCTCACCAGCCCCTCCCTCTCTCTCTCTCGCTCTCGCTCTCTCTCTCTCTCTCTCTCTCTCTCGCTCGCTCACTCGCCCCCTCTTTTTCTCTCGTTCACTTGCTCTCAAAAAACACAGCCTGTAATTTTGCCAAGAATCCAGCAAGCGTAAACTTCTCAGTCCTGAAATCTTACTCGTGCCGAGAAACTTTGCAAAGCACTCCTTCCATAAATGTTATCTAAATGTCTCCTAATCACAAAGTCACCACATCAACCATTATACATTTTTCTTTGTTAAACAACTCGTTTGGAAAAAAAAAAACAAAAAAACCCTGTTTATTATTAGTCTGTACAAGTCCCTGTATATGAGCTGTTACTATAGAAACTATAACGTATTAGAACAAGCACATTAATATTAACCTATCATTCATGTTACAGCCAGAACTACTGACTGAGCCGCGCTGTTATACAAATATAGTGCACACCTTCTCTGTACTTTGGGACACATCCTTAGACTTTGATGATTGGTCAGATTAGTTTTTGGAGTTGGAGGTTCTAGCTAGCTAGAAACTAGCGACGTTTTTCTCACGCTTTTGTCACACTGGTTAGAGATCAGAAAGTAGTCTTTATTTAGGTAGTCCATGCTTCTGATCCCATCATATTGGTTAAGGATTAGAAATTAGTTATTGTTTGTGGATTCATGTTGCAGTCGAACTGGTATTTTTGTGAAGTTATGGTTCGTTCCTACTAGGGAAGAATCTGAGTTACTGTTACCACCTCAAAGTCTAATAACAGCACGACCCAGAGTGTTTTATTCCTCTTACACCACAGTGATGTATCATACTTTTTTTTCTTTTTTTTTTAACCTGTGTATAGTTATTTTTAATGTTATGAAATATCCATGAAAATAATTTCTGTCATCACTTCTAGCAGCCAACAGCCTTTCTCAAGTCCTCTTGAAGTTAATAAGACATAAATGCAGCTTGTTACCGAGAAACCACAAAACTCAACCTGCTCTGTCCTGAAGACTTTCCCCTGGCGGAAACAACAGATTTACCTCAGGCTGTGCTGGCAGTGGAGACTCCTTCTCTAAATGTTAAATAAACATCTTGCTTATAAAGCTTATCCTAATCCTCAGGCTGCGATCATTGGTGTTAGGTTAGTTTTGGAGTCAGAGGTAAAGGAAGTTAAGAGCTAGCTGGATAGAAAGCGTAAGAGTGTTACGCTTCGCAGCTTTTCCGTTTTCACTGTATTAGTTGGAGATCAAAACGCAGTCCTCTTTTTGTTTCTGATCGCTTTTGAAGGCGTAGTTCATGTTTCGGATCCCATCCTATTAGTTAAAAAGAATCATGAAAAACATATCAGGAAATATTTCATAAAAGGCCATCATTACCATTCCTCCGTATTTAACAAGCACTAACGTCAAACAAAAACATTTGACGTTAGTTTGTTTGATTCGGTTTTATTGGCTACCAGGTGCTATTTTGAGAAACAGGGTTAACTAATAAGAATCATGCATTTTCCTCTGATCGTTTTGAATGCTACCGCAGGAGGAGAAACAGTAGAGTAGTTCCGTTTGTTTTTTGTTTTTTTAAGATAAAATGTTAATTTCCTCATATTACTAGCATGTTATTGTAATCATTTTTAGCGGAACTGGATATTATTAATCAGTCAGCATTGACAGAAGATTGTAAAATAATTAAATGACAAATTAAATAACTTAAAAGTTCTGAATATCAGCACCATTTCTACCAAAATACACGCACTTGTTGCATTTTTCAGTATAACTGTACAGATCACGCAGGGATTTTATTTAGCATCATTCCTCCCCCTTTCTGAGAAATGACTTCCTGGCTACACTACCAATTTTAGCCTCTTAATATGAACTTGCTAATGATGATGTAACCCTGGAGAGGTCAGTGTATGATCACGGTCCTGTTTTAATTGCTTGTAAATCCGTCTAAATATGTATAATTACCATGTGGGTGTGTGTGTGTGTGTGTGTGTGTGTGTGTGTGTGTGTGTGGTCAGGATGCTGTTAGAGCGCTACATTAGCCTCCTCATTAACATTGCAGGCTCATGTTGCCTCTGTTATCAATGTTTCCCTCTTCTACTTGTGTTCAATTATTCATACGGCGACTCGACAGGGCTTTGAGCTGGACTTACTGTATTTCCTGCAGGTGTGTGAGTGTGTGTAGTTGGTTGTGGCTGCACGTTCAGGTTTATGTTGTAATGTAATGTGGAATAGATGTGTGAATGTTTAGCGGGGGTTTGATGGCCAACAGTCCTGCCCTCCATGGAAACGTATGTGTGATGGTAGGGAGGCATGGATGTAAAGGCCTGGTGTCCTGCTGGGATGAAGTACCTGGTTAGGTGGCACCATACAGGCTCATACCAGCTGTACCCAGGTAAGAGACAGAGTTCCAACAACAGGGCATTGAGAGAAAGAAGATCTCGATGGACGACTGGTGTAAAACTTATTCTTCTGAGAATATTACAGGTATCGGAATTGTATGTTAAAATCGATCTGTGTTGTAATATTGTTTGTCATGTTGTTGCAACTGTTTTGCGGTTTCAGTGTGTTAGCAAACCTCTGCACTTTGATAAATATCATAACACACATCAAGTAGAATGGAAACATGCCGATATTAGAAAACACTCATCTTGTTAGCAGTCATATTGCACATGATTCATATGTATCGGTTACTCAAAATGCACAGTTTTTATTCATTTCATAATCTTCCATGAAATTGTAATGTCTGGCTCAAAACGTCGTCTGGTTTTTAGCGCACAGCGATGCATGAGTGGGCGGGGGTAAATAATATCAACCAATAATATAATGCAGGTTTCAACTTCCCTTACCTTTTACTGGGAAGTGTCGTGTTACAGCAAAAAAAAACAGCTTCGTTTCACGTTGAGAATTGTGATGTTATGCAGTGCCCTCCACTAATATTGGCACCCTTGATAAAAAATTGTCTTTATTGTTTAACTTTTGATCTTTTGTTTTGGCACTTTGTGCTACCTCTTTTTGCCAAGATAACAGCTCTGAGTCTTCTCCTATAATGCCTGATGAGGTTGGAGAATACATGGCAATTGATCCGAGACCATTCCTCCATACAGAATCTCTCCAGGTCCTTCAAATCTGATTGAAGTTTATTATTGAAGAATACTAATCCAGTTTTTGCAGTTTGAAAAACCCTCCCATGAAACTGAAATCTATCCGAATATCCCGTTTACATCTCATTTACTTCAACTCATTGTGACGTGATATTCTTCCCATGACATCACGTGAACGCTCCTAACATACACGACTAACACCTGATAGCGTCTCGGATAGTACGAATCATTTAACGATATGTAATGAATCAATAAAACAAAAAAGAACATTGAAAGTGTGGCTGTGAGATTATTGAACAAAACGATGATGAGTTCGAACTTTTACATCTTCATTATTAGGGTTTTTTTTGTGTGTGTGTGTTTTTTGTTTTAGTGCAGTCCAAATACACGAGTTGCTGATTGGCATTTAGAGATTGTCAGTAGTGTGTGTGAATGTGTGTGCAATTGTGCCCTGTGAGGGGTTGGCACCCTGTCCATGGTTTCCCCTGCTTTGTGCCCCAAGTTCCCTGGGATAGGCTCCAGGCTCCCCCCGCAACTCTGTGTAGGATAATCCTTACAGAAAACAGACGGATGGATTGATGGTTTTAGAGCTTTAATATAGGATCAATTTGTTACCTCAAATAAGAGTTAAAAAAAGCAAACTTTCATAGGTAGTGGATAATGGAGCCAGAGGCTTTAGAAATGACAATTCACAGACGCTTCAGTTCGCCAAGTAACAGAATCATTCCCATCTGGGTAGAAAAAGATGTTTTTGATTTAACTACTTACCATAAAATGAAATGTATTCACTTCAGATCATTACCAGCAGGCTTGCAACCCCAGCTAACCAATAGTATGAAAGTGTGTGTGTGGACATTGTAGCTGGAGTTAATCTCTAAATCAGTCAGTCTCAGCTCTGAGTAAAAAGTTACACTTACATATTGTTATACATATTGTTGATTTGGCTCCGTAGCTCGTTGTAGGCATTGTATATAAGTGAAGAAAGAGAGAGACTTGCTGATTAGCTCATGCGCTTCCGCGTTCTGCTATAAATACATTTCAAACGGTCCTTTATGATTTTTGGCCGTGTCAAACCCAGTAACAGTACTGGAACTCCGATATTGAACAAATTGTGTAGAATGTGGCGTGAGCTGCGGTAGAGACGGATGAACTCGTTTTCAATAAAATACCTCTGCTGTTTCTGTACTCATTGTAAAGGCCTATTGTGCTAAAGGATATCTTGGGTTAGAGTATAGATTTTTCCAGGTTTGTTGGCTGCAAAAGGAGCAGAAAGGCTAGAAGGCTCGGATGTACACAGCGCTTGTTTCCTCAGATCACTTTGCAACGCCAGGGTTTTGAACAGGACGATGAGGACCTGCTATGCAGTTAATGAGAAACAGAATGCTAATGACTGGCTTGGGAAATTCTCTCCATATGAACGTTCAGCACACCGCCTGGTAGGAACTGTGTGTTACGAAGCATTTAGATGAGCTTTGGATATGTGTGGAGTTATTGAGTGGCTTGGATCCATCGAGCGCTCTAGGTTTGGATTAGCTCTTCATTACACACAGATCCACACAGTCGATCAGTGACGGTCACACCGAGCCAAACAGAACTGATTTCCATTTGAGCTGATATTTTATATTTTTCAGTTCGCTTCACTGACACATCCGTAACACGTCATCAGAAGACGCACGTGAGATAGTAGACGTGCAAGTGTAATGAACATGTACGAGATGGATTATTTACTCTAATAAACACATTTTTTAAAGAAGAAACTAAAAGTGGATACATGAAGCACACATTACACAACTTACACGAAAGGCAGGATTTCACGGAGTTTGTTTGTGATTGTTGCGGCCAAAAACGCTTGATTTTTGCTGCGGCTTTTTACAAAATTTGCGAAGCAGCTCGCAGAGTATTTTGTGCTTTTTTTTTTTTTTCAGGAAACTACTTGAATTTGCGAAATTGTAATCGCACGAAACTATTCTGCACGGTCTTTCACAGTGACGTTTGTTGGTAAATGAGACCTTTTAGCTGTACTCACGTTCAACACACGTGAGTCGAAGAGGGCTTTGGCCGAATGCTCGTTATGATGATGTCACATGATGCATCTTGGCCCAAATCTGCGGAAAATCTGGGGTAATTTTGGAAAAATTGCAAGCTCCTCCAAATATTGTGGAGTTTGCTTGATTCTGCGTTAATTTCTGTGATTGCAAAATTCTAGAGGGACTGATGAGGACAGATGAGAGAAATGTAAGTTTATTGCTTTTTTGGTTTTAACAAAACATTTCTGTTTAGCAGGTTTAGTATTTGGAGGAAACATGGCATGATACCAGTAGAGTGTTCTGGATTTTTAAGTGTGTGTGTGATTGCTGCTCAATCCTAATAGTTTCATGTCATTGTTCGGCTCCTCCCTCCTCTGACAAATTACAGGCCAAAATAGTTTTCTCCAAACTCAGAGGGCGTTTGATCATTTTAGTCCTGTCCGGATACACAAATGTTTCATGATATATATTTTTTTTATACAAGTGCTCCATCACACTGGAAAAAAAAAAAAGATGTCTGACTGCTGCTACTTCCTCTATCTAGTCTCATAGCACACGTATCACTGACCCTGATACGGATATTAAACACTTTACGAATCGTGAAATGATTTAGAAGAGGCACTCAACCGTATAAATTTTGTCTACACACACTGACTGGGAAAGCATTTGATTTTTTCAGGAGGAGAAAGAAAATAAAATCGTAAAATAATGGCTTGGACACCACGTTATGAATAGAGCATGATCGTATGGGTCCGTAGAGAATACAACCCCCTAGATACTCATTCCTCCTGTGGTCATTGTATTGCTGTCCGGATATAAGTTTTATCAGCGAATAGACAAAATTATTATAGAGTTTTTGATAGATTTTGTCATTTCGTCAGCCGTCACTGGTTACACACCTGCTGTAACACCCGCTGGACCAAAATAGAGGGCTTGGTAAAGTGCTGTTAAATGTGTTACGAGTGATAGAGCAGGGAAACCCTATATTATGTCGTTCAGAGGGACAGCAGGAGGAGGATTTGAAAATATCGACAGACCAACATCTCGACTGAGACTCTTTATTCATGAAGGTAAATTGGATAGAAATCAATCTAGACAAGTATTACTGTGTTTAATCCCACTAATTATAATTAGAATAAATATAGCAATATTGGACTGAATATTACTGATTTTGTGGCTCTCTGTGCCTGATGATGCACAGAAGAGGATTATTAAAATGAAAAGAAGTACATTATGTATTTAATGAATGTGTCGAGGAGGTTTTCTTGGGTGTGTTAGGATCGGTCTAACATGGGTAACATGGATCTTACAGAAAAATATCTTTAGACAAATGGCACGAGGTAATCCTCACCCTGAAATCCAGATTTTATGTATGTACAGTATGTACAAATGACCTACTACCTGACTCTGGTAAACTGATGTCAAAACAAGCTTCTTGTATACTTCTGTAATTTGCATACTGGGACATGATTGGCTTGTATATTTTATGACATAACAATACTTGGCTGCACAGCACTACTCTTTGAACTTTGATCCCTCAGCTCAGTCAAAGTAACTAACAAGGAATTGAATCAGAAAAACATTTATAAAGTTCATTGCTACTTTGACTGCACTGGTTCTCGGAAGTGTCGGTTTCCTTTTATAGCTTTCCGAGACGTACTGAACGTAAACATTTATCAGAAGCGAATGCTTAAGATTCAGCTGTTGTTGTTGTAATTGTTGTAGGTGTGCAGCAGTGACAGTAACTGTGTGTGTGTGTGTGTGTGTGCAGAGCTGAACAGCGCAGATCTGAAGGGCTGTGGCAGTGACAACAGCCTGAACAGCAATGCCAGTCTACCCAGCGTGCAGTGCCACAGACGGCACCCGGAGCGGCGCGTTGCAGCGTGGGCCGTCTGCTTCGAGCGTCTGCTGCAGGACCCCGTCGGCATCCGTTACTTCTCAGTACGTCAGTTTAAACGAAAATCAAACGCATCTTTTCTTCTTCAAATCCCCTTCGATCTGAAATTACAGTCTCGAAGATTCTTCAACATCAGTGAGCGGATGCCGGGTTTCTAATTTAAAACGCATTCATGTGCCGTCTATTTATAGTGAGTTAAATAACGAAATAAATAAATAAATAGATGCAATTCAAACAGCTTCAAAAGAGATTCAGTATTGAGATTGCAGCTCTGAGAGTCAAAAGTCATGCCACATTATCGGGGGATTTTTGTGTAAATATAACTTCCTCTGCTCTAAACATGCCATTAGTGCTTGCCTAAAGAAGAACGCAGCTGGCCTAATGTCTCTTTGCTGGTTGCATGATTAAAGGGAGTGTTGTTTTTCTGACTCCGCAGGAGTTTCTGAAGAAGGAGTTCAGTGAAGAAAATATCCTGTTCTGGCAAGCATGTGAATTTTTCAGCCATGTTCCAGAAACGGACAAGAAGCAGGTACGCAGCTTTCCAGTTTCCCTTCACCTGAAGCAAAGCTAAACACTGCTGTCCTTCATTCCTCTGCTGTAAAGCTCCCACACAAATCACTCAACTGATCCAGTATTCATGTACAGAACATTCTGGAGATAACAAGCTCCTGCTTCATTCATGTACTGTAATGTTGTTATTAAAGCTAGATAAATCCTCCTTGCGAATGATTACTAGCTTTTGACCACGCCATGACCTTTGAAATTTAGTTATCCCAGAAAGCGAGAGAGATCTACAACAGCTTCCTGTCCAGTAAGGCCACCACGCCGGTCAATATAGACAGTCAGGCGCAGCTGGCCGACGACATCCTCAACGCTCCGCGGCCCGACATGTTCAAGGAGCAGCAGCTACAAGTACGTAAGAGTCCACACATAGTGCACTGTTCAAGCTGAGTAAATACCTGGAGCAGGGACGAGTGCCGTATAAATGAGACGTATTTAGAGCTTGTTAAATTCTGATTTAGACTGCAATCATGTCAGCTTTAGTCCAAGATTTTCCACAACAAGGTTTTGTGAATGCATTTTGCTTAATTCTATAAATACCACAGCGCTGCTAAATTCTCAAGTCTGATTGGTCAGAAGGTGTTGATTGTCTCTGACAGCAGGCAGAAGTTCAGTCCATAATTCAAATCAAAGGTTTGTATCAATGCGCTTGTTCCAAATCCATATAACGCTGTGTTAATGTTCTCATAAAGCTGTTATAAATGCTCCTTTCTGTATTGTTTATTATAGTGCAAGGATGACTGGGGTGTGCTCTTAAAGGAAAAGGATCAGCAGCAGGGTACTGTGATGCAGCCTGATGCAAATTGGAGCTGTTACAGCCCGAGTGTTGATTATATTTTCCTGTAACAGCACATCCGAGAAACCGCAATGCTCTCTGTCCTGTGGTGGAAAACTTAAAGTTACAGTTTAAACTCTTGACTCCTTCAAAAATGCCAAATAACCATCCCCTTATATCAACAATATCAACGGTTGCATGTTATTTTTTTATTTTTAGTTGTTTATGTAGAGCATCTGCCATACTGTGTGAGTGGTTACCATGGAAATGATAGCATATTTAAATTAGGATTTTTTTGAGAATTTGAGAATTCAACAGCCCTGTCTAAGCTATAAGTGTGTGTGGGGGGGCTTTAAATATTCATTAACCCCCGCCAAGCAAATCAATATATCAGCCAATATATTTTCTTTTTGATTTCTTTTGTCGCTCAACTTCTCCTAGCATGTATACACTTTAATCTGTTGGTCAGCGAATGATCCACACACGACACAGTTTACTGTTTAAACATTTTACGTTGTTTATTTTTATTAACTGTGCTGACCATTATCACGGTTACAGTTCGGCTGCTCGCTCACACACAGGCAGCGAGAGCGCAGAATGACGCGGTCACGCCCTTCATCCACATTTTTTGGGGGAAATTGTGCACAGCATACCTGAACCAGTATCTGCAAAAACTTTTCCTGTTTGGTGTGATGACGTTTAAAAAATTTTGGTGGGAATATGCCCAGACCCCCCTAAAAGAGGCTTAGCAACCCCCCCGTCTTCCTGTTAATAAATCTGTAGTAACGTCCCTGAATGTGAATATAATGCACACATCCTTATTTGTTGGCTTTCAGCAGGTGTGTAGAGTTTTAGCTGGGGCTGCCCCTGTATTGGTGTGAAATCCCTGGTTGTGGTTTCAGCACAGCTGTTTACCTCTTCGTGGGGTGGTGGGTTCAGACAAAACTACACAATCCTCTTAGAACTCCATAACTTGCCTATTAGTTTCGCTGTAGTTGCTGAATAATAAATAAATAAATGTTCAAATAAGCAAAGGGACGTAGTGTTTAAGAGATTGAAGGGAGCAGCGGTGTGGTTAACAGCACACTTGTGTAAAAGAAGAGTGTTAGCATTAAGAAAGCCACATATGGAGATGCAGTCTGCTGTTTTTCTTCTTGTGGTTAGAGGAAGACGTTTCCCTCTAACCCTGCTATCACGAGGTTGTGTAAATAGCCTTCCATGTGCCAGAGCCCTGTAGCCTCCACACACCGAGCACATGATGGAATGGAGAAAGGCTTCTGGAAGCCCAGGGGCGAGACCCCGGCATACGGTACGATTCGCTGCTGTCATCGCCTCACTGAGCTTTCGCTCTGAATGTGAGATCTGTTCTGTCCCAAAAGGAGCCTCTTATCACCCTGCAGAATGAGTGCATTCTGAGACAGGGTGTCGGCCGTCTCCGTCTCTGTGCTGAAGGTTCATAGACGGATTAGAACGCGTTTTTAGCGATTAGGAAAAGACTAAAATAGTTCAATAAAACAGCAAGTTAAATTGTTAGTTTCATTGTCTTCAGTACATATCTTTCTGTTTTCCCGTCTGCAGATCTTTAACCTGATGAAGTTTGACAGTTACACACGCTTCCTGAAGTCCTTCCTGTATCAGGAGTGTATGTTGGCTGAGGTGGAGGGCCGTCCTCTACCGGACCCTCACCACATCCCCAACAGTCCCACGTCCAAACATAGCACCAGCTCAGAACGCTCCAACCTCTCTACACCCAAGAAGGTACACACACACACACACACACACACACACATAAAAACACATACTCTTAGTCTGTCTGTGATTGTTGCAGCCAAAAATGCTTAATTTTGCTGCGGCTTTTTTCAAAATTTGCGACGTGGACTTTTTTAGTTTTGAAAACTACTTGAATTGGCGAAACCGCAAGTGTACGAAATTGTTCTGCACTGTCTTTCGCAGCGAGGTTTGTTGGTAAATGAGACCTTTTAGCTGTACTCATGTCCGACAGATGTGAATCAAAGAGCGGTTTGGCTGAATGCGCGTTGTGATGATGTCACTTGACGCGTCTTGACCCAAATCTGCGGAAAATCTGCTGTAATTTTGAAAAATTGCAGGCTCTTCCAAATATTGCGGCGTTTCCTTGATTTTGCGTTCATTTCTGCGATCGCAAAATCCTGGAGGGACTGACTATTAATGCAGCTAATTAATGCTATGCTATACCTAACCCTAACATTAACCATTAGTAGCCAAAAAGAAACATTTTATGCTTTTTAAATTTTAGTTCAGTTCAGTTTAATACAGAGGACTTCTTTTCCAGTGCCATATTCCATGTACTCCACATTTGTTTTCTGCTAATGAGTTGAATCAGGTGCATTGAGAGCATAACTAACTTCATGGGATTGAGAGGCTCTGTTATCAGTTTGAACAAATCAGGAACCAGTGTAGAATGTTGGCCTGAGAAGACTTTCTCCATCTCTGCCTTACATCTCATCATTTCAGGGCTGACAGTGTGTTTAGAGAAAAGCTTCTGGGTGTCTGGGAAGTGAATCTCACCCAGTTATCACATGCTCTGTATTCTGAAGGCGATTTAAAAAAAAATGAAATGATGAACGGTGTTTGCAGGAGGAGAAGAAGAGCAAATCAGTGAAGGCGCTCAACGAGGAGTGTAAAGATGAACACGGTGATAAAAAGAAAGGAAGTTTATTTCCCTGGCCCAGGAACCGAAGCTTTGGGAAAGGACACAAAAAGAAAGACCTCGGAGAGTACAGTGAGTTTAAACCGATGGACATTGTGTTTACATCGTATTCTTTATACAGTTTGATTTACTGTGTGTGTTCGTGTTAGGCCTGTGAGCATGATCTTTATAGAATGTTGACAGACTCTGTAAGAGTTAGTAGAAGTGAATATGAAGGAGTGTGTGTGTGTGTGTGTGTGTGATTACCGTACATGTTTTCTGTTGCTTTAGGCTTTTCAGGGAATGACGGGCGCAGAGAGTCACAGGGTTCTTTATCTTCTGGTGCGAGTCTGGAGCTCGGCAATTCAGCTTCAGGGAAGAACGAGGTGAGGAACCATTCGCTGAAATTCTGACCAGACACACCCATCTACCTTCTGGCACATAAATTTACCACATTACCCTTGTTTATTGTATGCTTTAAAGTTACGAACTCCTTTAATTGTTAATAAACTTCACTGACCTACTCAGTGCAGATTTGTTTACAATATATAAAACATTTTGGTGCATTAGTAAAATGTGTAAGAAAATATTTTTATTGTTTACCGTTTTTATTGGATTTTTATTTCTGAACTCTTTTTAGTTTCATTTGTTGCCATGTGGTATTTTTTTTGTTTTACATCCAGATTTTTTTGACTGGCTGTTGGTAGCCAGAAAAGAAATATAATCAGAAGCTATATTTGCTCGTAAGAGACATACACATGCAATGAAACGATCGACGATAACGGAATATCAAGAAATTCGTACAAATTCTAAATATCACCCAAGTTTATTATACTGAAGCTAACACGATTATCTCCCATTCTTGCATATAGATATGCTTGAATACAGATGGTGACAAATTAAAGGAAAAATCAAAATACAGTGTTATAGTACGGTGGTGGGCCACCCTGAGTTGCCAGAGCAGCTTCAATGCAATGCATCTTGGCAGCCATTCTACAACTCTCTGGAAGTGTACCGGAGGGATGATCACCATTCTTCCATATGATATTTCCTCAGTTGGTGTTTTGATGATGATGATGATGGTGGAGAATGATGTCACGTCATTCCAGAATCTCCCATAGATGTTCAACTGGGATGACATCTTGTGACTATATGATTTTCATCCTTATCAGAACATTCAGTGAAAGCTTTTGCCTTGTGGTTGGGGGCGGAGTCATCCTGGAAGAGACCACACCCATCAGGATACAAATGCTTCATCATGGAATACAAGTGATCAGGCAGAAGAAGAAGTTTGTATCGATTTGTAGTCGACTCGTCTCTCTGAGGGGACTCAAACTGTGTGAGCAAACTAAATAAATGCCCACGAAGCATAACAGAGCTATCATGTTTTCCCTTTAATTCGTCACTCATCTGTATGTCCTTTCAGGTCCAGTTTCAAGGCAGGCTGCTGTTGTAGTATTTATAAATCCACTAAAAGCTTAAAGATTTTTTTCTAACATTTATAAACCTCTATTGATCCTTTTTATTTCTCTTTCTCTCCATCCTTACTGTCTGTCTCTCTAGGGAGAGGTGTCACGTAACTCCATGTCATTATCGGAGCGTGCTGTGCGTTACTGTAACATTAACCTGCCGGACGGGTCGTGTTGCTCAGTACCCATAAGGCCCGGCGTGTCCATCCGTGAGGTTCTGCTGGGCCTGTGTGAGAAACTCTGCATCAACCTGGCAGCTGTAGACCTTTTCCTGGTGGGAGGAGAGAAGGTGACACTTGAATACAGGCTTTTCTATTCGTTGTTGTTTTGTATGTTAGGATAGTAATGCACGTTAAAACATTAAAATGTTTAGTGCTTACTGCACTGCTGGTAGACAGACAGTCTAGTTAATACAGACTTTACTTTCTTTACTTACTTCTGCAAATTCATATTTATTTTGTACTAAACTGTAGTGGTTCAGCTCTTGTGTGTGTGTAGATGCTCTGAGTGTGTGGATGTGTTTGCGTGATTCTGAGTGATATCCAATCCTCTGCTGTTGTGTTGTATAATAATAGTGTGTATTGTCTGTGTGTAAAGCCTTTAGTATTAGACCAGGACTGCATGACGCTGTGTTCCCGAGATCTGCGACTAGAAAAACGAACATTATTCAGGTACAAACAGCACACCTGCTTCAATCTACTGAACCATTTATCCATGCATTCAGCTATTTATTTACATTATTAGCTTTCGTATTAACTACGCTATTAGTTTTGCAATGTAAAAATGAAGGTTTAATTTTGTGAAGTTTCATCTGTGGTGTATTTGTCTTGTTACTCATGCATAGTTAATTAATCAGGGTATTTCCCTTCGCTCTCAGGCTGGATCTGGTGCCCATAAACCGCTCTGTAGGGCTGAAAGCTAAACCCACCAAGCCTGTGACTGAGGTGCTGAGGCCAGTCGTGGCTAAATACGGCCTGCACTTAGGAGACCTGGTAGCCAGGATTGTGAGTATCACATTCACTGATCTGAGTTTAACATCGCTCCTTGGGTTATTCAGCATGTTTAGTCTTATCTGTTTAATATAATCATGATACATGAATAACTTCAAGTCATTTCAGTGGCTTGTGAGGTTCTTTAGTGTGCATGACAAAATTATTATCACAAAGACTAGTTTATTCAGACCACACTTCTCTAATTGGACATTTAGGAATCTGTTTCCATCACTGAAGCAATCCAGTAAAACCTGAGAAACGTCAGAGTTGCATTCATTTTTTCCTTACTCGTAATTCATATTCTGGCTAATCTGTTTAGCACAACAGAAACATGTTCAACCTATCCCTGGACGATCAAGAGTTTCAGTCCCATCCATGGCAAGAAGCCATGGCGGATTCTGTTTTTTGTTTGTTTTTTTTTGTTTTTTTTTAGCTAGATATCCATCTCCATTTTTCATAATCTGGTTTTTCAGCCGTTCGGTCATTGGGCCACTATTAAGTAAGATCTATGTTCCAAAACTAGTGCAAGAGAGAAAATGCACTCCAGGAAAACCAGTGAAAATATCTCGAATATAGTCCAATTAATCTAGTATTAGATATATGATTATTACGTTTTTCTAGACAGTTTTTACTAATGTAAGCCTGAACTAGCCTTTGGCAGATAATTTATCTAACTTTAAATATTTATTTCTAGAAGGAAGCTAAATTATCTGCCAGTAGCATAGCATAAATTTAAAACTTGAAATGAGTAACAGCATCCAAAAACATGCTGAATAATCTTATATTAGAGTGATCATAAATCCAGAATAAGAAATATTAGATACATTTGTCTATATTAAAGATATCTTCACTTGCTAAGATATCATTTTTTTGCAGGAGAGGGAGGGGATCTGTCAAAATAATGCAGTAGCAGAGCCTGGTAGTGAAAACACCTCATGTAGGCTCAAGCACTCGAATCTCTTTATTGGGTTTTGCATGGACTTGTTTAATGTTAATTTTATGAATTGAATGGGTTTGAAAAAATAGACTAAATATTACAAATGTTTTTTCCCCCACTCAACTGAGATGGCAGAAATGCCACACTGATAAAGAGTTGTGATGAAGTGTGATGGAAACAGATTCAGGGAAATCAATAAATGATGAAGTAGAGAGAGTATGTGTGTATGTGTATGTGTGTGTGTGTGTGTGTGTGTGTGTGTGTGTGTGTGGAAGTTTCCCCTGATTGCTGGTGCTTTCCAGAATATTCACGTAATGGTAGCATTTACTGGACTTTTGAGAGTTTACATTTGGATGCAGATCTACAGGTTAAGATGTGAAACACAATGTCCCATATTAAACTGGGCCATTTTAAAGCATATTTTACCGTCTATCCGGTCAACACGGTGGTGAGTCAGGCTTCTGTTCAGAAGTGTCACTTTGTCCACTGACATTCTACAAACCCCAATTCCAAAAAAGTTGGGACACTGTGTAAAATGTAAATAAAAACAGAATGCAGTGATTTGCAAATCTCATAAACGCATATGTTATTCACAATAGAACATGGAAAACGTATCTAATGTACCATTTTAAGGAAAAAATAAGGTAATTTTGAATTTCATGGCCGCAACAAGTCTCAAAAAAGTTGGGACGGGGGCAACAAAAGGCTGGAAAAGTAAGTGTTACTAAAAATAAACAGCTGAAGGAACATTATGCAACTAATTAGGTTAATTGGCAACAGGTCAGTAACATGATTGGGTATAAAAAATTATCTTAGAGATGCAGAGTCTCTCCCAACTCTCTCCCATACTTTTTGGTATTGGGGTTGTACCTGCTTCCAACGTCATCACTTTTCTCAGATGTGTTGTTGAACGTTACCACGTGGTGATTAATCCAGACAGGAGGTGAACATTCTGCCAGGGAACATTTTGAAGTTTGATTGACATTCTTCGGTGAAAACACAGTGTCCTGGCATTATTGTGTGGCATTATTGAGTCAGTGTGATGCTAGTTAGTAAGCTTTGTGTGTGTGTGTGTGTGTGTGTGTGTGTGTGTGTGTGTGTGTGTACAGAGTGGGGAGAAGGAGCCGCTGGATCTGGGCTTGCCCATTTCCAACCTGGACGGGCTCAGAGTGGTGCTGGAGGTGGCTGAACATGGTGGCGCTGCAAAAGGCAAGATACATCCACCAAGAAAACTTAAGCACTTCTGTGACTCATTGTAAATTTCACTAAACATGGAACAATAACGATCATTTCAATATGAAAAAAAATGCAGTATGTATATAATCAATATATCAGATAATCAGCGACGGGGTGGTGTGATGTGGCCCGACCCAAAGAGTTCCTGTTACCAACCCAAAGATGATTACCATACAAGTTCCTGTGAATGAGTTATTACAATACAAACTATGTATTAGAACGAGCACATTAATATAAACCTGTGAACTCCATGCCCAAGAGGGTTAAGGCAGTGCTGGAAAATAATGGTGGCCACACAAAATATTGACACTTTGGGCC
>JANDJT010000169.1:8125421-8136908 GCA_024331685.1 Stegophilus panzeri | reverse complement strand
CATCATGGACTCTATCAAATATCAACAGATATTAAATGAAAACCTGACTGCCTCTGCCAGAAAGCTTAAAATGGGCCTTGGTTGGATCTTCCAGCAGGACAGTGATCCGAAACATACATTAAAATACAATAAATGATTTATTGACCACAAAATCAAGAACCTCCCATGGTCCCCTGACTTAGAACCCACAGAAAACCTGTGGGGTGAACTAAAGAGGAGCATCCACCAGCGTGGACCTCAATATTTGAAGGATCTGGAGAGATTCTGTATGGAGCAATGGTCTCAGATCCCTTGCCATGCATTCTCCAACCTCATAAGGCATTATAGGAGAAGACTCAGAGCTGTTATCTTGGCAAAGGGTGATAGCACAACGTGCCAATAATTGTTGCACACCTATATTTAACAAATATATATATTTTTGATAAACCTGTGTTTTGTTTGCACTTGTTTGATATCCATGAGAGCAGAGTATTTTTGTGAATTTATTTGAGCAAAAGGTTAAACAATAAAGACAATTTTCACAGCCTTCTTTGCTCATATTTATCAAGGGTGCCAATATTAGTGGAGGGCACTGCACATCTGATTAACTTCATATGTGTATAGGGTGCGTTTGGGTGAGTTAATTAACCTGATAGTAAAGTGCTTCAGTTTACCGCTGTTTATTCACAGTTCAGCTTCAACTCACACAGCTTAAGCAGTTCAATCCCCGACTTTACTGTCTATGACTGGATTATTTCAAACACTAGAACTATTCTTTGTAGATTTTTCTTCTTCAAAATACATTGTTAGTGCATTGTTAATATCTTGCTCGTCATTTTTCGTACAACCACATGTTGTACGGTAAGTCAATAACTTAATTATCGTGACTAGCCTAAAAATATACATAGAACAGTTAACACTTGGTTAAATCAACTATCCAACTGAAAGAGCTTTAATAAAACCTCACTTCTAATAACCCATGTACTGATGTTCTTCATAGTATATCTATATAGAGTAAAAATTATAGCACGCTCTATACCCATCAATCATTTTGTTCTCTTTCCTGCTAACTCTCTCTCTCTCTCTCTCTCTCTCACTGCATTAGCTATGCACGGAGGCCCAGTTAAAGTGAATGGCTGCTTAGACAGGCTTTGTTTTATTAGAATGCTGGAATTGGGCTAAAACAAAACTGGCCTGTTTCCTTCCTCACTGCCACTCTCATCCTCCATACTGTATCTCCTTCTTTCTCTATTCATGGTGCAAAAGAGAAGCAAATCTTCTAAAGGCAGAAATCTCTGGACTCTGTCGTAATACACCAGATGATGACATGACTGCTGGATCTTTCTTGTACGCTCACTCTCTTCATTTGTGGTGTCATCTATCTCTCTCTCTCTCTCTCTCTCTCTCTCTCTCTCTCTCTCTCATTACTTTCAACAAGGCCTGTTTGTTCTGAGCTGTTGTGCTGAATGGAAGTGAGCGAGAGTAATGCTAGGCAAACTCCGAGCCTGAATTTTGAATGAAGTGGTTTTAGTGCGAGTACAGATACTATTCAGGGAGGAATTTGAGCTTGTCTCGATGACCTTGCCTATTTCAGCCGGTTTCACATTCTGTTTTTGTTCAAACAGTTGCTATTTCATTTTCGATCCACAGATCAATCGTCAGGGGTAAGACAAGTCTAAAGTTAATTAAATTATACATTCCTAATTCATTCCTGTTTAATTATTAAACGCCATTCAGACAGATTCAATCCATAATTTGGATTAACTGCACTGTCAAATGGCAATTCTCTTTTACTAGCTTCTCCATATGTATTACCAATCTTTTTCCAGAAAATGATTTAATGTCAGGTGAGCTCCTTTTTAGTGTATAACACTCTAAATACATGTTGGTCACATCATGCCACATCTTGTGATAGACCCAGAGAAGATCCTGAATGTTTGCTGTTGTTCATACAGTGTGTATTTTTAGTCCAGGAGCTGTCACAAGGCTTCTTTTTGCTTAGATACCTTTTATGAAATTTAAATGGCCTATTTGTCAGAAACATCACAGATATGTGAATCAAAGCTCTTATAATAATAATTATAACTATGTAAACTATGTACATGTAATTATGTCTCCCTAAATGTCAAAACTTTTTGCAGTCATTTTTTTGGTCAATGTTTCAAGGTGCTGTTTGTAATTTTGAAAAGTGTTTCAAGACATTCGGTACGATAAACAAATAACTTCAACCTTTTGAACTTTTTAATTCACAAAGTTTTGTGAATTACATTGATCTTTTTCTGGACCAGAAATGTTCTCTGCCCCTGTTTGAAACAGCCTTATTCAGCCCTGCTCCTTTTGCTCTTTCCTTCCACATCAGTTTCAGTCACTGGGTAATTTAGTTTCATTTGTATCGCAGTTCTCCTCACAGGCCCTGAAATACTCTTTTATGATATAGAAAAGCAGCTGAAATCTCATTGGAAACCTGAGTTAGGATTAAACATGTGATGGGGATGTGTTATTAAGTTATAAAATATAAGAGCTGATCAGGTTTCCAGTATGCAAATGCAGGCATATCAAACATTACAATGATTATCAGGGGAAGAAGGTTGGGTATGTAGGATTGAAGGTGTTTCAGTTTGCATTTTTATATTTTGTTGAGGCAGCACGGTGGTGCAGTGTGTAGTGTTGGTGCATCGCAGCTCCAGGATCCCCAGTTCAATCCTGAGCCTGGTTTACTGTCTGTAGTTGGACTGATGACTTGCTTGGATTGACACCCTAGGTGTAAATGTGTGTGTGCATGGTGCTCATTCAGGGTGTTCACAGGATAGGCTCCAGATCCACCATGACATGACCCTCACCAGGATAAAGTGCTTACTTAAGATAAGGATGTGGATTTCTTGCTGAGAATAAAAAAATACAGATGATTATATGCCTCTTTCTGCTAACTTTGCTAATCTGATTGAATTGTTATCAAGAAAAGAATCAGATAATCCTTAAAACCACTACATACACCACTTGTAGAGGCTCTCGTATAAATACAGGCTGATCTGGCATCAGCAAGCACATGCTACAGTCCAAAAAGACGTTTCATAGTATCATCATGTGAGAGGTAGGCGCTTAGCAGACACATGGCTCCACCTAATGGAAATGGCAGGAAGTGTGGACTGATTAACTGCTTCACATCAGCTGACTGTCAGTAGAATGTTTCTGTATTAAAAGCCATGCCTGATGTTACATTCTTTAGCAAAGTTGCACCGTGTTTGTGCTTCTGTTTGTTTTTCTGTTCTGCAATCTGTTCCCTCTTGTGCTCTTCACATGAACTCAGTCACTACTTTTTGAGGACCAAGAGTGAAATTTCTTCTTGGGGTTTCTCAAATTTCATTCTTATGCTCAATTGTCACTCATGTATAAAAGATACACACCACAAGGGGGCAGTGTGACTAAATCTAAATCATATTACATTTCACTTTCAGATTTTTTTTTTTTTTTTTTTTTGTAATATATGAGCCCTCCTGAATTTACACAGACTTTCCTTCAGACCTAAACACTAAACACACTTGATTCCACACTGATCCTACAGTGGCCCTACAGGTATAATATTTCATTCCATTGTATGTGTACAGTATACACAGTATATGGATCACATGCCAAAAAAAAAGAAGTTGGCGCCATCTTTCCATCAGTCTGTGATGTAAAATGTCTCATGTCATGGCTGGGAGAGCGATGGCTCTGTAATTGAACCAGCACAGTCATCAATCAGTGCCCGAGTCCATTTAGTGATATGCTGCAGTAAATTTAAATTAAATGTCCATCTTCACTGAAATGGATTTGTGCATCAGAGTTCTTTCTGTTCTTTCTGCCCTTTCCCCGGTTTCCTTCAGCTTTTATTCAGTCTTTATGGCGCTTCATGTTTAGGAGCGTGTTTATGTTCCTGTCTGAGTGAATGCGTTCATCCCCGCATGTCTGCTTTTCTATGTGAGGTGAGTGTGTTTTTATTTCTCGTGAAAACTTTAATTATACACACACTGTGGGCCAAACCTTTGGAAGCATGTAATGATTTTTAAAATGCCAAAAATATTGTAATATTGGCAACAAAATAGTGCTGCCAGATAAATATATGTATTACATGGACAAGTTTCAAAGTAATTTCAGCTATAATTAGATTTACACAACTTTCCACAAAGACCATTAGCCAAGACATTGGTGTCTGATGTTTACTTCAGTTTTGCTCTGAAGTCTAATGTAGCTTAAAATAAAGGACGTGTAATATCCACAATCTTTTCCATAATTACATGCCCAAATCTTCATTAACTTGCCTAAAATGACTTCGTTTTAAATGAACTATTCAGTAAAATATCAGAGATAGTTTGTATTTAATATTATTCTGAAGTTCTGAAAAGTGAAATGTATCATCATTCTTAGGGCTACTAGCTTAGTCATGCAGTGTTATTTAAGTTCTTTGCTCTTATGTTAATGAGCATATTACAGTCCATCCCTCCTGAAAAAGATGATTTTCATACAAATTTCATATTAAATTTTTACAAAGTTCATACTGCTTTAAAATGTTTTTCCCTGTTCAATAAGACCCTGCATTCAATAAGAAGGATTTAGATTGCTTTTCTAACAAACATTAGATCATTAAGGCCTAATGATGTGCTGCTAGATTGTATATGCTATATTCCTCTGAACATTGTACACTCTTGGAAAAAGGGTACTAAATTGTACTTTTCCTTGTCACTGGGGTGGTATGATTAAGGCTACATCTTTTGTACCTTTAATGTGTATCTTTCATCTGGACATGTGTATATGTATAGTATACCTTTAAAATTGATTTAAGTTACATAGAGTAAACTTATTTCCCCACCACAGTGAAGGAAAGGTTCAGCTTTGTACCCTTTTTTTTTAACGCATACTATTTCCTCTGCATTAACATGACTACTTTCTTCAGGACGAGAACGAAGAAGGCAGAAGGACAAAGGCAGCGTTTCTAAACTGTCCCAGAAGAGAACGCCCTCTGCTCCTCCCCTTGCTCCTCCCCCTGGTCCTAAACCTGCTCCTAAACCTGCTCCTCCTCCTCCACCTCCACGAGTCAGAGGCGGGCCTAAACGCCCTCCTCTCCCCAGTCGACAGGTGCTGGATGTAGATGGAGTGTGTGTAGAGGACACCAGGCCTCAGGATGGAGAGATGAACTCTGGTGTACAGAAGCAGACGGGGGATGTGAGGAATCGCAGGGTGAGAATCAGAAGAGGAGTGCGGCAGACGTCAGGACATCTCCCTAACAAACCACTACCTGTTAAAGCCACTGAACCGGCCAATACTCCACCCTCATCTGGGAGCAAGCACAAAGCTACCTTCGTCTGATCTCACACACAGGACATGTTTGGGACGAGTACATGACCCATAGTCATGTGTTATATCTTTTCCTTTTTCTGATTGAAAGGAATGTTGACTTGACTGGATTAAACTGATAAACACAGTAACATTTTGCTTACAAAACATGTCCAGCATTTAAAAAAGGGGGTAATGGTTCATTCCTATTTATTGTTTTTCTCAGATGTTCTAACCACTCATTTGTTTTGAAGACCATATTTGAAGATTAATTTTCCACAAAAAAAAACTTGATAGGCAGAACAGTGACTATACTTTCCCTGTCTTTAATAAAACCAAATGGAATGAGTATGCAAATATTTGGAGACGTCTTCATCACTACACATGTCCTTCCCCTTTCCCCGAGTCAATGGTTCCCAAATGACCTGCATTTGCATACCGACACGTGTAAAAAATATTTTGTTATTAATAAAGCTTGTCATGTTAACGAAAACTGGAAACAAAAGAACCGAAAAGTTCTCTATCCTGAAAACTTTACCCTGAAACACTGGAGACTCCTTCCAAATAAATGTCTCATCACACAAAACATAACCATATCAATGATTACACATGTTTTAAAAAAAATATGTTTACTGAATAGCGAGGTACACACGCACAACACAACCTGATTATGTGTACACTTCACATAATCACATGTAAAAGCCTGTTTTATTTGTTTTTGCTTTGTTTTGTTTGTCCTCTATTTATGATGTATTCCCATATTTTGTTCTAATATAAAATTAAATAAATTAAATAATAAAAAAGACAGAGATAGAGAGATAAGAAAGATATAGAAGAGGAAAAAAAAAATGAACGTGTAACACAAAGTCCAGAATGCAGTGATAGAGTAATGACCATCACATCAACCAACTGCTTCTTATCTGACCATTCTGAAGAGAAAAATCATTATTTGGAAATTTGCTCAGCGATCAGCATTTCAGTTGTTCAGTGTTTCTACATGAATTGAAGAGTGCTAGTTTCCAAATGGCGTCACTCTATGTTGGCAATCTTCACCCTGATGTGACAGAGTCTGCTTTTTGGCTTTTGGAGAAATTCAGCTCTGTCGGGCGAGTTCACTCTGTCCGCCTCTGCAGGAACAAGAGGACCATTACATCACTCCAATATGGTTTTATCAACTTTCTGCATCGGGCCGATGGTGAGCGCGCTTTGGAGCTGCTCAATTTTCACATCCTTTTGAGTCAGCCCGTGCGTATCATGTTCGACTCATCCCTCAGAAACAGCAATGAGGGAAATATCTTTATCAAGAACCTGGAGAAGTCCATCGACAGCATGGTCCTTTATTACACCTTCTCCACCTTTGGCAACATCCTCTCATGCAAGGTAGTATGTGATGAAAATTGGTCCAGGGGATATGGATATGTGCACTTTGAGAGTGCCAAGGCTGCCATCAAGAGGCTGAATGACATGGTGTTTAATGACCGCAAAGTGTTTATCACACACGTCAAGTCCTGCCAGGAGCACGAAGCTGAAAACAAGATGACTGTGAAGGATGTCAACAGCAAGCAGGTGCATGACAGCCAAGGGCAGAAGGAAGAGAGACATCCTCAACCTCAAAACAAGTGTGTGAACCTGTGTCTGAAGAATCTGGATGTCTCTGTGGATGACGAGCAACTGCATAAAGAGTTTTCACCTTTTGGAGCCATCATCAACGCAAAGGTGATGAGGGTCAATGGCTGCTCTAGAGGATTTGGGTTTGTGCACTTCTCCTCTTCGGAGGAAGCCAGAAAGGCCATGAGCGAGATGCAAGGAAGGATGCTGGACAGAAAGCTGCTGCACATCAGTCTGATTCAGCGCAAAGAGGAGAGACAGGTTTTCCTCACCAGTCAGGGGACACAGGCTGCCCAAACGCCTGTACTGAACCACCACCATCCTGCACCACCTTCTGGCAAAGTCCTGGATGCTATTCCTCAGGCTCAGAACCCCACTGCCAATAACACAAGCATCCAGCAAGTCAATCCTCGCCCAAGTACACACAGGGCTACGCAGGACGTCCAGCTGCAGAGTTTCCAGAATATGCTGGAAGTGATTGCACCTGCAGTGACACATCTGCAGGCCAGTCAGGTGCTAGGTATGGGTTTGGCTGCAGTTCCCATTGCAGTTAAAGCTGTACCACCTGCTATTCCTGCTGCATTTAAACCTGTACCAGCTACAGTTCTGGCTGCAGTTAAAGCCATAGCAGCTGCAGTTCCTTCTGCAGTTAAAGCTGTACCACCTACAATTCCTGCTACAGTTAAAGCTATACCACCTACAATTCCAGCTGCAGGCAATAAAGCAATAGTGGCTGCAGGTATAAAAGCAGTACTGACTGCAGTACTGGCTACAGGTCCAGATGCATCTCCAGCCCTTGTGAGAGATGAGCAGCTGACCAAGGACACACAAGACACACACCAATCCCAGGATACACAGACTGCTGTGCCTGCACCGAGGCGGATGCCAATAACCATCTACATGTTGGAGTCAGCTGATGTGGATGAACAGATCACAATGCTTCATGAGTACATATTACCACTGGTGGAGGAAATCCATGTGATGCGAGCTAAGGACATCACCTGGATGATGATACAAGGTGAGAACAACTATGAACTGCTAAATATGATTGGGGACCCCAAGCTTCTGTGCTCCCAGGTCGAGCATGATTGTTGCTTTGCTTAGGGTGAGGGAAGCTGGTCAGCACGTCTGTTTTCCTCCACCCAAGAACAAGAATGAGAAGAGGAGAAAGAAGAAGCACTTCCAATAAAAATCACAAATTGCACCGTAACCTCCTGACTTTCCGATTTTTAAAAAATAAGAAATTAAATAGAAATATAATAAATGTATTAATTGTCAACACTACTGAAACCTCTGTGATTTAAATGAGAATAATGATAGCTATGTTAGCTTTAGACTTTTTCTTTCTTTCTGAAGACTGATGTTAATGCAAAGTAATGCAATGGAATCCAAACTTATTTTTGTTATGGTAAGTAATTGGTAAATTGATGAGGTGCAAGTGCCTACAATGGGCTCGTGAGCATCAGAACTGGACCATGGAGTGAGGGCAGAAGGTGGCCTGGTCTGATGAATCACATTTTCTTTTACGTCATGTGGATGATGTGTGCATAGCTTACCTGGGGAAGAGATGGCATCAGGATGCACTATGATAAGAAAGCAAGCTGGCAGTGGCAGTGTGATGCTCTGGGCAATGTTCTGCTGGAAAACCTTGGGTCCTGATGTTCAAGTGGATGTTACCATCTACCTAAACATTCTTGCAGACCAAGTACACCCCTTCATGGCAAGGGTATTCCCTAATGGCATTGGCCTCTTTCAGCAGGATAATGCCCCCTGCCACAATACAAAAATTGTTCGGGAATGGTTTGAGGAACATGACAAAGAGTTCATGGTGTTGACTTGACCTCTGAATTCCCCAGATCTCAATTCAGTCAAGCATCTGTGGGATGTGCTCGACAAACAATTCTGATCCTTGGAGGCCTGACCTCACAACTTACAGGACTTAAACGATCTGCTGCTAACATCTTGGTGCCAGATACCACAGCTCACCTTCAGAGGGCTTGTCTTAATGGGTCAGAGCTACTGTACACAATATTAGGCAGGTGGTTTTAATGTTATGGCTGATCGATATATATCGATTTATAGATTTGTGTGTATATATAATGTGTATGCACTACTTGAGTCAAAAACTGTGTCAAAATCAAATTAAATGAATGTAAATAAAAACATTTACATTTTATATATATATATGTATATGTGTATTGCAGGAAATTAGCCGGTGGTGGGTGGAGCAGGACAGCTCACAGGGGGCCGTTGTAAGGTTGCCAAATGAGTTTTTCTTTATTTGTGGTGTTCAGGGGTGTGTGTGCGCGGTGTATGTGCGGACTCGCGTGTGCTTGCGTGTGGGCGTGGATTGCAGGATTTGCCGGAGTTGTGCCGGTGCTTTCCGGACAAATGAGGGCTCTTCTGGGCCATCAGGGAACGGAGGCTTCGTTCAGATCTGAATCTTCTGAAAAGAAAACACATACACACAGAGAATGCCGATTAGTCAACACCGGAAATGTAAACAATGAGTGTTAGTAGGAAGCCACGCGCACAAACCCCCCCAGCAACAGTACAACAGTACCCCCCCCAGTGTCGGGCCCACAGTGCATCTCGTTGCGAGAGCCCATCTGCATTCCCATGGTGGGCTCCCACCCGGTGCTGGACCTGAAAAGAGAAGTCCTGTAAGGCCAAGAACCACTGGGTTACCCTGGCGTTAGTGTCTTTGGCCTTGGCCATCCACTGTATTGGGGCATGGTCTGTCACCCTGCACCCAGCCCGGTTTCGGACGCATCAGTGTGCACGGTGAATGGAAGAGTGAAGTCTGGGTTGCGTAGCACTGGAGCACTGGTGAGGGCGTCTTTTAGAGTGTGGAAGGCCTTCTCCGCTTCGGCTGACCACCCAGTCCGGCTGGCCCTTTTTCATGAGATCTGAGAGGGAGGAGGCTACAGAGGAGAAATTAGGCACGAACCGGCGATAATACCCCGCCAATCCCAAAAAGGCACGTACCTGTTTTTTTGATGTAGGCCGGGGATAGTCTTTCACCGCCTCAATTTTCTTCACCTGGGGCTTCAGCAGGCCCTGGCCGATACGATAGCCGAGGTACTGTGCTTCCGTTAGGCCCAAGTGGCACTTTTTGGGGTTGGCTGTCAGCCCGGCCTTCCAAAGCTTCTTCAGGACCTCCTCCAGGTGGAACAGGTGGTCCGACCAGGTGGAGGAATGGATAACCACATCGTCCAGGTAGGCCGCCACGAAGGGACGATGTGGACGTAGGACAATGTCTATTAGTCGTTGGAACGTTGCAGGCACCCCGTGGAGCCTGAAGGGGAGAACCCGGTACTGCCAGTGGCCGTTCGCCATGCTGAAGGCCGTCTTCGGTCTTGCCTCTGGGGCTAGGGCCACTTGCCAGTATCCCTTGGTTAGGTCCAGGGTGGATATGAATCGGGCCCTCCCCAGTCGCTCCACTAGGTCGTCCACTCGAGGGAGGGGATAGCTGTCAAATTCCGAGACCTGGTTCAGCTTCCGGAAGTCATTGCATAGCCGTATACTCCCGTTGGGTTTCAGTACGACCACGATGGGGCTGAACCAGGGGCTATTGGACTCCTCGTTGATGTTGTCTCGCAGCATTCGGCCAACCTCCTCCTCTATAGCCTGGCGGCGGGCCTCCAGGACCCGATAGGGCCGCTGCCGCACCACTACTCCCGGCGGGGTCTTGATTTTGTGGTGGACCAGTTGCGTCATTCCTGGGGAGGTAGAGAACACATCCGTGAACTGACCCAATAACTCTGATAACTCCTGTCTTTGCCCGGGAGTGAGGTCTTCCCCCAGCTGAACCAAGGTACCCTCCTCATGGCCTGTCTCTAGGGTCACGAACGCAGACACTCCTGGTGCTGTCTCCACCCATTTCTTTAACAGATTTATGTGGTATGTTTGGGTGTCTGCTCGCTTACCGGGCTGTTGCAGGCGATAGTTCACGGCCCCCTTCCTCTCGAGGACTGTGTATGGCCCTTGCCATCGGGCTAGGAACTTGCAGGCACTGTTCGGCACTAGGAGGAGCACCCGATCGCCAGGTTGGAACTCCCGGGGTTGTGCTGGGCGGTCGTACACTCGCTTCTGCTCCTCCTGGGCGGCTCTCATATGCTCCTGGACTATCTGGGCCACTCGGTCAATCCTCTCCTGCATTTCCTGCACGTATTCAATGACCGAGCAGAATGGGGAGGGCTGTTCCTCCCAGGCTTCCTGGGCCACGTCCAGCAGTCCTTGAGGTCGCCGTCCGAAGAGGAGTTCGATGGGGGTAAAGCCCGTGGAGGCCTAGGGGCACTCCCGGATGGCGAAAAGGACGTAGGGAAGGAGGAGGTCCCAGTTTCTCCCATCTTCGTTCACCACCCTCCATAGCATCTGCTTCAAGGTTTGATTGAACCTTTTGACGAGCCCATCGTTCTGGGGGTGGTAGACGGACGCTTTTAGGTGTTTTACCTGTAACAGCCGACACAGATCAGACATTAGTTTGGAGACAAAAGGTGTACCTTGGTCAGTTAAGATGTCCTTTGGTATCCCCACATGGCTGAAGAGGAGCATCAGCTCTTTCGCAATATTACGGGAGGTGGCTTT
>JANDJT010000169.1:8052833-8094947 GCA_024331685.1 Stegophilus panzeri | reverse complement strand
TATATATATATATATATATATATATATATATATATATATATACACACACACACACACACACACACACACACACACAAGTATGTGCAAAGAGACTTTTATACAAAAATTGGTTAAAAAATTGCCATTTCATTTTCACCCCTGACTTGTGTCGTTTTAAACGGTTGATTAATGCTTCCCGATATTGATCTGTATTCTCTCTAAAAGCTCACATGACTTAATAAAGGCATTACCTCACTGATGTTACACTCTTGCAGGCAACGAGACACAAATTTTAAGTCAACTTGTGATCAAATGTCAAATTTCTATTCGAGGAACTGCACAGCATATAGTTGTATAGATGAAAGTGCCTTTCATCACGTACTGTACACGCATGCACATGCACACGCACACAGTGTGACATGGTGAGATTGTGCAAGAGATATGGTAGCAGGCATGCTTGGTGTTTTTGCCAACTTAGAGTAGGATTCCTGATCCCCTTCCAAATTTCAGTCTCCAGAGACTACCTTACTGACCTTTTAATGCCCATAGCTCAGCAAAGATGTTGTCCACCAGTGATTCAGTACATCCACACTGCTGATTGCCAAATAGCATTCTGCTTCTGTGCTGGAATCTTGGCTGGGTGTTTTGTTCAAAATTGCTTTGTGCTCCAAGACCTGATGTTGTCTTTACAAAGGACAAGGTGCAGAATTGTGTACTATAGTGGATTTTATTCTCTTTAAACTACATATGTACACTGTGGCTACTCAGAGCTAAAAGCAGGGCAGAACACAGACACACAGGAGGCAGATGTGGGGAGTAAGTGCTCTTTTATTTATTCTGAAAGTCAGTGTGTGGAGGTGAGGTGTGCTTGAGGTTAGTGTGTAGGAGCAGGGCATGGCCTTCCTGACATGGATCGCAGCGTGTGGGTTGCAGCAGTGTAGAGGTGGTGCCCAGAGCAATGGGAGCAGTGCGTGCGTGCCAGTGGAGAGCATGGGGAGTGTACCCCTCCTCAGCTCCGAGCCCAGAGGGCGTGCCCTCTCGACAAGCCATCAGTGTTTCCGTGTTGGGCTCCCGCTTGGTGCTGGAACTGGCATGAGAAGTCCTGTAATGAGAGGAACCACCAGGTTATTCTGGCGTTGGTGTCTTTTGCCCAGGACATCCACTGCATGGTCGGTGATCAGGGTGAAGTGGAACCCTGCTGATAATACTGGAGCTCCTCTATTGCCTGCTTTATTGCGAGGGCTTCTTGTTCCAGGCTGAAAGGGAACCTGGTACTGCCAGTGGCTGCTGGCGGAACTGAAGATGGTTTTGGCCTTGGCCTCCAGGGCCAGAGCAACTTGCCAGTGTCCCTTCTTCAGGTCCAGAGTGGATATAAACCGGATTCTCCACATGTGCTCCACCAGGTCGTTGACTGTGGGCAGGGGGTAGCTATCGATGTCTGAGATTGCATTCAGCCTCTGGAAGTCATTACACAGTCGGATGCTGCCATCAGGCTTCGGCACCACCACGATGTGGCTGGACCAGGGGATGGTGGATTCTTCAATGATTCCATCCAGGAGCATCCGGTTGATTTCCTCCTCAATAGCTTGACGGGATGCGGTAGGGCCACTGTCTAACCAAAAATCCTGGAGGGGTCTTTATCTCATGCTGCACCAGGTGGGTCAGTCTCGGTATGGTGGAGAAGATGTCTGCATGTTGATCCACTAGATCTGTTATCTCCTGTTTCAGTGTCGGGCTCAGATCTTCCCCACGCTGGACCAAGGTACACTCAGGGGAGCCTGAGGAGACAGTGGCAAATGCAGAGACTACCAGAGCTGGTGGGACCCATTTCTTTAACAGGTTGATATGATATACTTGAGTGGGTGTGCACTTATCGTGCTGTTGCAGGCGGTAGTTCACGGGCCTACTCTCTCCAGGACTGTGTACGGGAATTTACAGGAGGTATTTGGGAGCAGGAGGAGCACTTGGTTACCTGGTTGGAATTCCCTAGGCTAGGCTGACCAGTTCTAGGCCCTTTGCTGTTCTCGTTGGGTGGCCTCCATGTGCTCCCTGATGATCAGCATCACTCTGTCGATCCGCTCCTGCATTTCCTGGATGTAGTCCACTAGGGAGCGATATGGGGAGGGTTGTTCTTCCCATGCTTCCTGGGCCACGTACAGCAGTCCTCGTGGTCACCGTCTGAAGAGGAGTTCAAAAGGGGTGAAGCTGGTGGAGGCCTGAGGGGTTTCTCAAACAGCGAAGAGCACGTAGGGAAGGGGCCCCGGAACACCCTTTCAATTTAGCCCATTCCTCAGTACAGAACAGTTTCAACTCTGGGATGTTGATGGATTTCCTCACATGAACTGCTTGCTTCAGATCCTTCCACAACATTTCTATTGAATTAAGGTCAGGGCCTTGACTTGTCCATTACAAAACATTAACTTTATTCTTCTTTAACCATTCTTTGATAGAACAACTTGTTTGTTTAGAGTCATTGACTTGCTGCATGACCCCCTTTCTTTTGAGATTGAGTTCATGAACAGATGTCCTGACAGTTTCCTTTAGAATTCTCTGGTATACAATATTTCAGAACTCATTGTTCCATCATTGATGACAAGTCGTCCTGGCCCAGATGAAGCAAAACAGGCCCAAACCATGACTCTACCACCAGCATGTTTCACAGATTGGATACGGTTCTTATGCTGGAATGCAGTGTTTTCCTTTCTCCAAACATATCACTTCACATTTAAACCAAAAGTTCTATTTTGGTCTCATCTATCCACAAAATGTTATTCCAGTAGCCTTCTGGCTTGTCCATATGATCTTTAGCAAACTGCAGACAGGCAGCAATGTTCTTTTTGGTGAGCAGTGGTTTTCTCCTTGCAACCCTGCAATGCACACCATTGTTGTTCAGTGTTCTACTGATGGTAGACTCGTGAATGTTAACATTAGCCAATGTGAGAGAGGCCTTTAGTTGCTTAAATGTAACCCTGGCTCCTTTATGACCTCACAATTATGGTCTTTAATTTCCTCCATTTGTACACAATATGTTTGACTGTGGAGTGGTGGAGTCCAAACTATTTAGAGATGGTTTTGTAACCTTTTACAGCCTGATGAGCATCAACAACTCTTTTTCTGAAGTCCTCAGAAATCTCCTTTGATCATGCCAAACTTCCATAAACATGTGTTGTGAAGATCGGCTCTGATAGATCCCTGTTCTTTAAATAAAACAGGGTGCTCACTCACAGCTGATCATCATCCCATTGATTGAAATCACCTGACTCCAATTTCACCTTCAAATTAACTGCTAATCCTAGAGGTTCACATACTTTTGCCACTCACAGATATGAAATATTGGCTCATTTTCCTCAGCAAATAAATGACCAAGTATAATACTTTTGTCTCATTTGTTTAATTTGGATCTGTTTGTCTACTTTTAGGGCTTCAGATGATGTTTTGGATCATATGTATTCAGATATATAGAAAATTTTAATTTTCACAAACTTTCAAGCACCACTGTAGTCCAGCTGAACCCCATTATGAATGTAGTTTCATAGATTTGGGGAATAAGTAACTACGGGGGCAAATACATTTTCACACAGACCCACCTGATAATGGATAACTTTTTTTGCTTCAATAAATAACATTATCATTTAAAAAGTGTATTTTGTGTTTACTCGGGTTACCTTTGTTTTAGCTTAGATTTCATTTTTTTAATTTCTGAAACAATTTAGTATGATATACACAAAAACAGAAGAAATCAGGATACTTTTTCACAGCACCGTATTTAATAGAATGTGTGAAGGTGGTTGACCTGAGCGTGAAAATCAGTATCAATGAGCGCGGTCATAAAAATAAGTGCAAGGTGCCATGCATTGGTGAGTGTGGAGCTGTGAAGCAACCAATTTTCATGTGTGAGTACTTTATTTCAGTGAGCACTGAGACACACTGGCTTGTCAGAGTCTACACTTTCACAGCAATTCACAGCACCCTGTGCTCATTTTCAGTGATCATGCTCGCTGATACTGTTCTGTGCACTGCTCTCTCACTCTCAATCTCTATTAAAGATACTATTCAAACATCTTAAAAATGAAACTCAGCACAAGGAGTTCCTTGCCATCACATAGCAGCAACCAACATAGACACTAAATAGTGTTCCATGACACCCGGATTGCTTAATACTAAGTATGTAGGTTACTCTAAGTAGGTATTAAGACTCATTCTTGAAAAGAAATGGTTTCAGTGTGTCCCTAGTTACAATACAAAGGTTTTCCACACAAATGGAAACACATCACTTTTTCACCTCTCCTATTGCTTGTATTTTTATTTTCCAAAGGGCATCATCATGGCCTTGTCATCATATATCTCCCTACCTGACATCATCCTGATCATCACCATCATAAATCTCTCCATCTGACATCACCATAACCTCTCAAAACAACACTCAAGGCTAGATTACACTGACACCATATGGACACCACTGGATATTTAATCATATATATGTCTCTACATGACATCTGCATACAGAAAGATAACCTCGTTAAGAGAATAGGACATGCTGGCAAGAAGGGGTCACATGTAATTATAGACTGTTGATGGACTATGAAACCGGCTCAGGACATTACGGTTATTTTCGTAAAGGCCTCTCGCTCCTATAACCAAGGCCTCGCATTCTCTATAGTGACGTTAAGGGATCTGGCACAGCTATATTTACTACATACGAGAGTGCTGGAACCCAGGGCCTCAGTAGGCTTTGGGACAGGAATGCAGAGTCATAATTGCACTGAGAATCTGCTGAGTGAAACTATACAACTAAACCATGTTCCCTTCCTATGAAGTTTTTCTCATCTCAGCTGGAAAGTGCTTTCCAGATCATTGGTCCTACTTATTTTGCAGTATAGTATCATATACTGTACAGGGCTAGACATGTAGTGTGTACGTTATAGTTATGTAGCATGCTACCGGTAATATTTTTCTTAATCAATATTAGTGCCACAGATGTAAAGCACATGAATGGCAATTCAGTAACAAAAATATTAAGCAAATGTCCACTAAATCATTGTGTTTAAACACTTATTATCTGAGAACATCTTAGATTCTAATTATCCTTATTAAAAGCAAGTGCAGGTGGAGGATAAAATAAGCCCATATATAGATTTATGCCACTGTTTTTATGCCGCCGTAAATTCTGATCTTAATAAATTTTCTGTAACAGCAGCTCTGACAGTAGTTCCAGCCACAAGGTTTATATTAATGTGCTCATTCTAATGCTTAAATGTTTCAGTAGTAACTTAGACAAGGCTTGTATGATAGATAGTGTCAGCGCTTTGTAACAGTCTGAGCTAAGGTGTAACTTTAAGGTTTCCAACACAATTTGTGTTTTTGCGGTTTCTCAGTAATAGGAAGGGCTGCACTTTTTTTGTCTTATTAATGTAAAAAGAGAGAGAAAAGTCCGACTGGTAAGGGAACAACTGTTTATAGCTTCTTCCTTACATAAATAGTTGTGCCCAAAAGTTTGCATAACCCCTTGTAGAATCTGCTAAATCTTAATACTGTTAACAAAGTAAGAGGGATCATAAAAATCCCATGTTGTTTTTTATTTAGTACTGTCCTGAATAAACTATTTCACATAACAGATGTTTACATATAGTCCACAAGACAAGATTATGGCTGAATTTATAAAAAATTACCCTGTTCAAAAGTTTACATACCCTTGATTCTTAATACTGTGTGTTGTTATCTGGGTGATCTACGGTTTTTTGTTTTGTGAGAGTTGTTCATGAGTCTCTTCTTTGTCCTGAGCAGTTACACTGTCCACTGTTCTTCAGAAAAATTCTCCAGGTCCTGCACATTCTTTACTTTTCCAGCATCTTCTGCATATTTGACCCCTTTCCAGCAGCGGCTATATGATGTTGAGATCCGTCTTTTCACACTGAGGACAAATGAGGGACTCGTACACAACTATTACATAAGGTGCAAACATTCACTGATACTCAAGAAGTTAACACGTTACATGAAGTGCCAGGGGGGTGTAAACTTTTGAACAGGATGATCAGTGTAAATCGTTATTATTTTGTTTAAAGATCTTTTTTTTCACTGAGTACTGCCCTTCAGACACTAAATAAGATAGTTGCATGTCTCCCAGAAGACAAAATACTAACAATTTACATCGATCATCCTGTTCAAAAGTGTGCAACAATTATTGGCACCCTTTTAGTCAATACTTTGTGGTACCTCCCTTTGCCAAGCTAACAGCTCTGAGACTTCTCCTATAATGCCTGATAAGTTTGGAGAATACATAGCAAGGGATTTGAGACCATTGCTCCATACACAGTCTCTCCAGATCCTTCAAATTTTGAGGTCCACGCTGGTGGACTCTCCTCTTCAGTTCACCCCACAGGTTTTCTATGAGTTTCAAGTCAGAGGACTATGATGGCCATGGCAGGACCTTTTGTGGTCAATAAACAACAAAAAAGTCACACAAGCGATGAGTTCATTCATTCGTCCTTAGTAACTGCCTGATCATGTGCGTGGTGGTTTAAATTAAGCTAGTTTGTTTGTATTTTGGGGGAGTACAAACAACTAATTTCCAGAGGTTTTGTTTTCAGTGTTGGTCCAGTGTTTTCAGATGCATAATGGTAGGGTTCATATTAATTTTTTTTTTTAAACCCAAAGTTTAGGCCACACCCACTGTGTTTTTAAACCCATTCAATCCAAATACAGATATGGATATTTGGAGCACTAAATAGATACAGATACAAATAAAGGTGGTGTCATTTTTGACATTGTTGTTTTTTTCTTAGTGGCATCATTGCAACAGTTTTGCATCCAAAATGCATGATAGTGTAGATTGTACAGTTTACATACAACTCTTTACACTGGTTTCTAGTAATTTTCTGCAACTACATAACTATACAGCTTTTCTTCATCCATGCCATATATTGTTCTGGTTCTCTGTCTTGTTAGCATTCACTGGCCTTATTAATGCCCTGAATATTTATTGTCTTGAGTATTTATTGTTCTGAGTACACTGTATTTGCACTTTATTTAGTCCTGTGTATCAGGCTGCTGTAGTGTTATGGTCCTGAACAAACGAAACCTCATTCCAGTTTGTACAAGTTATATGGAGGACTAAGAATAAAACCTACTTGTGTAGAATGATGAAAAGCAACTTTCTTGCATACAGTAGCTGATAATTATTTGAATAGAATTACTGATTTACATTAATTTCTTATTGAAAGCTGTGGTGAGATAATGTCATTGAATTAAAGGATTGATATGTCTCTGTCTTTGTCTACTATCTCAAGGGACTGGGGTCTTCTTTCTGGCCTGTACAGAGGGGGAACAGATCAGCTTTCTGTTTGACTGTATCGCTCGAGGCAGCTCTCCAAGCAGGACACCGTTTGGATTGCGTCCCTCCCTACCAGGTTCATACAGCATGTGTGTGTGTGTGATATTCATTCTTCATTCTCACACTCTGCACTCTCTCTCTCTCTCTCTCTCTCTCTCTCTCTCTCTCTCTCGAAAGCTAATTTATTATTAACACTCTTACAACACAGCAATTTTCCAACACTAACAATTTCCTATTAATTAAAGAAGGACACGTCATACTTTTGATCAATTTAATCAACATCTAATGTTGTGAAACGTCCGCAAAACAAGTTAATACTTGCTTAATACTGTGTTGGTTATTTGTTTTGTTATTTGTATCGATCAAAAAAAAACAACAAATGTTCTGATATTCAGTCTGAAACAAATGGTATTGATGCAGCCCAGACAGTGGGTCCAGAAATTACTTCATGTTCTTATAAAATCAAGCTTTAATTAACCTTCATTGATCCCTTCAGTGATACTTTATTTTGCACAGAGACTACAGCAGATTAAAATCAATGGTCATAATGTCATAATTATAAAATGTCAAACCAAAAACTAGTTTCACACTCAGTAACTCCTGGAGTTCATGAAAGTACAGTGAAATTAAGAATTAAGTTTGTTCTCCCGTGTTAAAATCCAACAACCATTTATCACCATTCAGCTCTTTGTATATGTCACAATTTTACCTCAAAAAGAAAAATATTTTCAGCTTGGATATATCGCATACGTCTCGGAATTATTATTATTATTATTATGATTTCTCAAGTCATGAAAAACTCACTATTCAAGTGCAGCTCAGAGAGAGATGTGGAGAAGCAGCTTGACAACTTAATCGAATGGGCTATAGATGAATGAGCAGAGAATGAAACTGGGCATAAAAGCGGCAGAGTATAAAACTTTTTAGTGAGTGTTGTTTTTGTCTCATGCCTAAAAGCTCACTCAATATCTCAATATCTGCTTTATTACCTCAGATTTTTAAAGTGGAAGGAATTAAATGACATTTAATACTGTACAGCAATGTAAGTGCACAATTTCACTAGGAACACCGTGTTCATGGACAACAAGCACTAATGGATGGTAATAGCGTCTGCTTAAAAAGTTAAACTTTCTAAAGTTTATAGACTTTTACTTCTACTCTGATGTAATCAGCCAATAGATCATCTTGGAAGGGGTTTTAATGGTTCACTTTGATGTATAGCAGGATGGAGGAGAAACAAGGCATGGTTGTTAATGAACATCCAGTCTAAAGATCAATTAGATTACTGAGGGTAGTATCATTTAAAAACCATGAAGATGGCTTAGGACTACGATTGTTATGATAGTTTTAGGACCGCTATTGCCACAAACAATTTTGCAGTCAAGCCTCCATCAGTGAACAATTGATAAGTTCAACAAAATAGACTTCATGTGAAAACTATAATGAATTTCCTGGTTACACAATTGCACTTTTTGACCGTTTAGTACACAGGGAATTATTTATAATTGCACAATCTGGTGTCATGAGGATGGGTTCCCTTTTGAGTCTGGTTCCCCTCAAGGTTTCTTGAAAGAAAGGGAGTTTTTCCTTGCCACGTCGCAGCTGGTTGCTCATTACGGATAAATTTATAAATTTAAATTTAATATTCTGAATTTATATATTTCTGTAAATCTGCTTTGTGACAATGTCCATTGTTAAAAGCACTATACAAATAAATTTAAATTGAATCCAGAGCTGTACTAGTCAACTGTATGAGCACAGACATACATGCATTTTAGCTTAAGGAGGCTGGTTCCAAGGCTAGTCTAAACAGCGCTAGTTAGCAATGATGAAATGCTAAAAATTGACTAAAATGTAGCACTATAGGATATTATACTAGGACAGTGAATTTAACAAATATTGCATCATACTCAAGACTGCATTCTTAACTTAATGATGTAAATTTGCTTTTGCTGGAAAATGTTTCTAGATGTTTAACTCTTTCTACCAGATGCCAAATTTTTTTTATTTCCCCCTGTTTTGGAGGTTCACGTGTTCAGCATTGAATTTATTCATGACATCACACTCCACAGTAGTGGTTAATGGCTCATATGAAAGTAGACACAGGGATTTAAGAATTTGCAGTTTTTTTCACAAGTATTTTTAAATTTTTTAAAAGATTTAAATGTTATAAATTTATTGTGGCAGTTGTATTCAGTGTTTTACTATCAAAAAAGCTATAGTTGTGCTGTCTGGTATCTCTGTACAAATGTTATTGTGGAGAGGTATGAATTGTTTGCCCAGCAGAGGGCTCAAACCCCACCCCATTCCCATCGCCCTGCTCACCAGCTACTAAACACAGAATCACAATACTCTACACACAGAAACCCAACAGTGTCCTGACTAATTTTATAACACACCTGCGGCAATAAAATAATTAATTTGTTTATACTGACTGAAAATGTTGATATTGATATAATGATAATTGACTTATCAATTGACTTATAAGTCGATTTCCGACGCCAGTGTACTGCTACGGTTAAAACGGTTTCATCCAGAAGAAAGAATACCTATGTGGCTAGTGTTGCAGTAGGTTTTTTTTTTTTAAACCAAAAATATGCAAACATACACATCACTTCTTTTTTCTGATGGATGCCAAAAATGTCCTTGTGAGCAGCCTAAAATAACTGTTTCTGGAGGAAAATGGAAAATATATAGATTTTTCAACTTAATTTACCTGTCATGGAGGCGGACAGATGGATGTTGGTTTATGGTTTTTATTAAAACCACTGAAGCAAACAGACAAAGCTAGGCTAAACTCAAAATGAAGGTATGCTAATGGTAAGGCGATTGGCCAACCGGCATTATCTAGACAAGGCTATTGGGATAAAAGATTAAACGGTCAGAGACCAAAAACAAGGATCCTGACAAGGATAAAGCGGTTACTTGGAGATGAATGAATGATAGAAGTGAAATGTGGGTGTACCCTGGGATTAAACAACAATACAAAACATAACGCAGAATCAACAAAAAGTGCTTGGAAAGAAAAGAACCAAAGGCAAAGAACATGATTTATTCATTCATCTGCAGTAAGCACTCTATCCTGGGCAGGATCATGGTGGATCTGGAGCCCATTCCGGGAACACTGGGAATGAGCCGGGGATACACTCAGAACCATGACAGGGCACTTTAATTTGAAATAAATATAATTTCTTGGTCATTGTAAAGCACACGTTTGCACTCATAGAGTATATATTTTAAATTTCCTTATCAACCTACTCAAGTTTGTGTTTGGGCTATATTGCCCCCAGTACATAAGACAAGAAACTAGTGTGTGTATCATTAGTCGTGCCCTGGAGGGGACAAACCAGAATCAGGCTTTTATTTATTTATTTATTTATTTTTTACCAGCAGTTAATAGGTTGTGCAATTACAGTTTTATTGAGTGTATTGTTTTATTGTGGTTGGATGTCACGCAGCTGCACTGTCTTTCATTACTATACACTGTTAAATCATGTTAATTATCATTAATGAGTGGTAATGAATGGTAATTAAGTTATTTATAAAGGCTTCCGCAGGCTTCATCTGACTTGACAATATGTCTGTATTGATTCATGCCGGTCTCCTCAGCATACTTCAGGTAAATTGGATGCTGTATTTCCCCTCAAATTCAAATTCTGAAATTGGTCCTGATATTGTAGTAAAAATAAGTGAGCGGTTTGCATTTTTAATCCATCTCACATCAGAGATCTTTAATGGAGGATCACTTGGTGGTGGGAGATCTGCCAACACATATTTTACTTAATTAGTAGCATAATTTAAAGCTGTGGTGTTTTTTGTGGCTTTGGCTGTGTGACATTGTAAAACTGAGACATTCACAGTGTTTTTTTTTTTTTTTTTTAACAGCTAAAAGTAGCAATAGCACTATCACTGACACTGACTCGTCAGCTAGGGCAGAGGGAAATACGTACGCTGGCTCGAGTGTGTGTTTGTACACTTCTCACAGGTCATCTCATATTCTATTTGTCAGATTAGCACACTGCCAGCTTTACGTATTAATATATGATGTGATGAAGGAAATGTGCCAGGCAGAACCTTCTCTTGATACTTTGCATAGCTCAGTGTGCTCTAACAGGATCAGGTGTCGAATGTCACAGGCCGAATCAAAGCCACCAGGGCCGCTGGATAAAGCTGATCATTGATGTTTGCGTTGGAGAGAAATTCTAGAAATATCTATTTACAGTTACTTGTATCTGCTTACAGATATGTGTGAGTCACAACACCCTCAGCTCAGTAGACTGGTACCACTGACGCAATTATTTTGTGCAAAGTTGGACAGGAGATGGAGTCAAAATTTGACATTTAGTTATTACTAAGCAGGGTGGTCCTGCTGAGGCATGTGTGTGAGACTTTATGTTAGTGATGTTAGCAATAATCAATAAACTAATGAGTTTCAAACTGTAAACAGAAACATCATAACACATAATAGGATTTGGTAAGATTTTAATTATAGCACAGAGTTTTGAATACCCAAATCTGATTGGTCCAAAGGTATTGATTAATTTTCTATAACAGCAGCTCTGATAGGTTTATATTAATGCCATAGTTTGGATACAGTATTGTTTGTAGTAAAAACTCAATCACAGGCAGACATTCTGCTTAATCTTAAGAATAATAAAAGTGTTTTGTTATTTCTCAAAGAAAATGTATAAGCACTGATATACTGAAGTTTACTGTAAGGAGATTTTTATTAACATTTGTGGAAGGAGTCTCCAGTGTCAGAAATTTGTACCAGTCAAAACATAAACTTTTCCACAACAAGAAAGTTTTTAAAAATTTATACATGACAAATCATTTTGAATCCATTTGGAGGCCAATTTGTTTTAATTATTACATATTATAGGCAGTTAAGTTATCTTTTTTATTGACTTGGAGATACTTACATACTTAAAAATATGCTTACAATACTGTGATTCAACCAGGTGTTACAAAAGCTGGCAGTACTTGTGCATGTTGACTCGGTAACCAAAAAGTTTACTTACATGGCAGAAAATAAAGGCATAATTGGATAAAAGAGAGTAAGGCATTATTATGAAAGTGAAAGCAAGTGATGGGATTTATGTCATCTGTAAATGAAGTGGACCCACAGAGGGTTAATCAATGAAAATTGTAAGCGCTGACAAATTGAATAACAAACACAGCAGTAACTCTGGTCACATCCACCCTGTACCTGATCAATAATAATAATAATAAGAATAAGAATAATAATAATAATAATAAGAAGTTTAATTTATATAGTATCTTTCTAACAGGTCTTTCCTGTAAAGGTCACTTTACCATTTTGTAAAAAGAAACACAAAAACACAAACTAGTATTAAAACAAACCAAAGATCAGTTAGCCGAGTCCAAAAGTTGTTGCCATGATCAAGATCAAGATTTTTTTTATTGCCACACTGCAGTGTTGGTGGTAATTGAGCGGCTGTGGCTCAGGTGGTAGAGCGGGTTGTCCACTAATCGTAGGGTTGGTGGTTCAATTCCTGGCCCACATGACTCCACATACCGAAGTGTCCTTGGTCAAGGTTCCAAGTTGCTCCCGATGGCAAGCTAGCACCATGTGAGTGTGACTGTGTGTGTGAATGGGTGAATGAGACACAGTGTAAAGCGCTTTGGAACCACTAAGGTTTAAAAAGCACTATATAAGTGCAGACCATTTACCATAATTGGGTTCAGTATAGCTGAACAATGAACAATATATTGAACATTAAACAAAGTACATGGCAAGAAAACAAGACAACACATGTATGAAATGTGCGTTAATGTTGAGTCAGTGCAAATTTAAGCAGTGAAAACCATGTGAAAACAGTTGCAGTAGTATAGATGGACTGAAACCATGTGCAGTTGAAGTGATACATTAATACCAAGATATATAACACAGTGATATACAGAGTCTGTGCAAAAAAAACATTATGGCAGTACAGATTAAGAGAACCTAAGAGTTTTCAGCAGCTGAAGAGAGGTTATGAGTTATAAGTTCTGTAATGATTGAATTTCAGTGGTGTAGGTAATCACAGCTCCACTGATGGCCAACTCTGGCACAGTCCACACAGCTCACATAAAGTGAAACTGAGCCTCTGCAATAAAATAAAAACAAAACTAAGCATCTCAGATATATATATAAAAAAAAACCCCAATCAAACTTGGAGTATATATAAAATTAAAACATTAAAAGCATTTACATGAGTCTGGGTGTGAGAAAGGTGCCATGAAGTTGATTTTTTTTTTTACTGTGTTCTAGATTTAATGCTACTGCGGGGAATTAAAAAGATTTCTAATGAGGCAGAAGAATCCAAGGAATAACTAAACTTTTGACCTTATGGGGACTTTGGCTGGTCCCCATGAAGAAAAAACTGCAGCCAAAAAAAAAAAACAAGCAAAAAAAATTTTTTAAATAGCCAAAATGTTATATTTTGGTTACTGAGGTAAAGGTTATGGTTAGATTTAGGTCTAGCATATGAATATTTAGCTGTATTAATAATGTGGAAGGTCCTCATAAAGAAAGACAACCATGTTTGTGTGTGTGTGTGTTCTTCCATGTGATTGACTCTGAACCCGTGTTCCTCACTTACTTACTTATTTGTATTAATGTGCGCTACTTATTCTATTTCATGATTGCATCATGTGTAGTTTGACGGACTGCTTTGTGAAGGTGTGTGTAACAAGGCCTGAGAGCCAGCACACAGTCTAAAGCTCTGTTGGATTGAATTTTGCCTTACCTGTAAGTTAAGTAAGATAAAAGCAGCTGCCCAAGAAATGAATTGAAATATTCATGTGTGATGATGGAACTATGCACCTATTCTTGGAGGCAAGGAAATGTCTGGGAATGTTTTTAGCTGAAAGAAATGTCTGCTCAGATCTTTTTTTACTAACAAGAAAAGCTGAAAATTGTATATTTTCTATTCATTCCTAGTCTGCCAGGTTTCTATGTGTTTACATCATCATCATTAACAACTTGTTTAGACAGTGATATGGACCAAACAAGGTGTACTTTCATCTGTTAATGATTTTGGAAAGAAAAATAAAATTGGCAAGCCATCCGATTACCAGGAAGCATGCATCAGAAATCAAGATTTGATCGGCTCCTAGCCACTGAAATCAGGTCTTTATTTATAAAATATAAATGTATGGGGAAAATTTGATTCGTCAAATTTGTGGAACCCTATGTTTTGATGAATTTAACTCCGTAATCTCCTGGTTTAATATTTAATTATGGCTTTTAATGTACATCTGGGTCTAAAGATGCAAATTCGTTGGATTAAAATGTTAATGAAATTCACTGAAACATTGACTAACATTTCATGATCGATCGTAGCTGTCAAAAGGCTTTAATAATACTATGATGAATTCATTATCCCAGGATAGCCATCTTCATCAGATTACAGCCACTTGTGCATCGAGCACTCACAGGCAGTTTACCCAGGTGTGTGTGTGTGTGTGTGTGTGTGTGTGTGCGGCTCCAGTGATTCTCTGAACAGAAAAGAGGCTAAAATAATAAACATCTAAAAAATAGATGTATTACCATCTAATATCCAGACTTCACTCTGCCAAATGTGTGTGTGTGTGTGAGAGAGAGAGAGAAAGAGAAAACAAGAGCGAAAGGGAATAGTATCATTTTTGTTAATTTGGGCTGATGGTAATTATCTGTTTGTGTTTTCAGACCTCAGCGCTCAAGCATCCTCTGTGGAGGAGAGGATTACGCAAGAAGCCAGCGAGCTGGAGAAACGCCTCAGCATGCTGTCAGTGTGCAGCCGCCAGAGCAGCACACGTAACTAACACACACTCACACACGCATGCATGCACACATAGTATGTATATACACATGAAAGCATATTATTCAGTAAGCACAGTGCAACCAGTAGGGAAATCATATAGTAATTAGAGAGAGGAATGTAGGTATAAACCTGCTGATGCATCATGGGAATATAAGAGAGTGGTTGTCAAAGTGGGATCCATGAACCATATCCAGGAAATTTGTGTTGTTCTATATCTATAATGGTGGAAATCACAACCAATCATTATCAAAGTTGTATTTTATTATTATTAGACTGTTTGACAAGCCTCTTGAATTGAATCTATTTAATCCAAATCTCAAGAACTCAAAAACCTTTACGCCTATAATTTATAATGTTAGATTATTAAAGCGATAATCCACTGACAGAACACATTAATGAAAGAGATAGTTCACCCAAAAAAATTTAAATTGTCATCAATTACTCACCCTCATGTCATTCCAAACCCATAAGACTTTCGTTCAACACAAATGAAACCTCCAGGTTTCATACAAAATGTCTTCATTTGGGTCCGAAGATGACCGAAAGTCTTATGTGTTCTGTCAGTGGATAGTTAAGGAATACAAGCACTATGGCTCTAGAAAATAACCAAAATATTATCATATACTGTAAATTTAAATAATGAGCCAAATATTTGAATAGTTGGTGTGTGTTTAAAAATCTGTACTGAGGGTGTGGGTGAAATTTTTTATAGTTAAAGGGGTGCTTAGCTGTAAAAAGTTTCCCTGATATAAGGAAATAAATAAACTACATAACACTGCACCATTAAACACTCCACTGCTTTACCAATGAAGTGTGCGTTTCTAACCAGGTTGCCAGATCATATCTCAGTCATTGGGATTACGGTAATTTAGTGTAGATGGAATTCAGAAACAGTTTTGGAGGTTACACTTCAGTTGATAATAAGATTAATACAGAAACAGTCAATCTAGCAACCCTGATATCATTTTCTCTGCATGTGCTTTTTCGTGATCTGTTATTTCTTCTCTCTTCTATTTGGTCAGCCTCCCACTCCAGCTCCACAGGAGATGCTCGCAGCATCTCTAGCTCCTCCTCTGAGACCAGCCACTCAGATGCCAGCTTGAGCAGTCGCCTAGCAACATGGGCTGATCCAGTTCGATACCCGACTCCTACAGAGCCCTCTCTGTCTGTAACAGGAGTGACGGGGTCCAGGCCACCCAGTGAGGAGCATCATGAAGGACTACTTCGCCCACCGACTAAACCGCCTCACCGCAGAGGACTTCAGGAGGCCGGGCGACAGAGCTCAACTGACAGTGGCATCGCCACAGGAAGCCACTCGTCCTACTCCGGAAGCTTCTCATCTTACACTGGCAGCTTAGATACCACGCAAGGAGAGATTGAGGAGTTCGGCTCAGTGATGAGCCTCACACTGAACACAAATTCCAGCACAAACCTGACTGCAAACGCCAACACTCCAACTTCCACTTCTAACACAAACCCCAGACTTCCTCTACAGTTACAAACATCCAGTATATTAGCAAGCTCTGCTCTCTTGCCACCAGGGCACAGACCATGTGTATGCCCCATCACTGAGGTCTCTGAAGCACAGGAGATGGAGTACCAGGTGCCTGTTCAGCTCTTGCAGCACTACGACACCCCTCGCAGACTCATCCAGCCCCACCCCTCCACCTTGTCCTCGACTCAGAAGCCCAAGTGTGGCCTATTAGAGCCACAGGGAAGCCCTGCTTCTCCCAAACTGACTGCACCCTTGAGGCTGAGTGTGAGCAGTGACGGAGTACTACCCCCTGGAGGCTTGACCTTGCAGCGACACATTCTCTGTCCTGTATGTGGAGGACTGAAGGTAGTGTTTTTTTCACTCTCTTTTCTCCATCCTGTCTGTCTTTCTGTGTGTTGTCTTTCACATTAAATTCCACTTTAACTCAAAGTCATCATGAGAATGAAGAAACCATTGATCAGGGCTGCCAGGTCTGGATGCAGCCCAGTTGAACAAAACCAGCGTGATACCAAAACTTCAAATTGAAAACTCTGTTTTACATGCAAAATCATGACTTTGTAATATTTACAAAGTGAAATCACAACATACATTTTAACAACGCTTTTAAAATGATGCACTTTCCTTAAGTACTTTTTTCACCAAATTCCTGAAATGGTCTTGTGTCGCAAATATTCATAAATAAAGAATAGCTATGAACATGAGTCAGTACAAAATAGACTAAGCATTGACTGTTTGCATCAATAAAATTCCACCTTACTTATTTTGCTCACTAAAGGTTAATATAATTAACACAAATAATGAATGCGAAATGCACAACCCTCAACTCACAGGCAAAAAAGTAAAAAAAAATATTGTTAATATGCAGGAAAAACATGGATCTGGCAACACTTTGACTTTAAAGAACATTTTAAAATAATTTTAAAATATGAATGTGTAATTCAACAATTGTCCAGTGAAAATTAATCTCCATGCACCATATGTTTGTAATGAATTCCTTTTAAGCATTATAAGATAATGTTTTGTTTTTCAGTTAACCTTTTGCCTTTTCTCTTTGCACACTGCAGAGTGAGTGGGAGTGAGAAATGTTTCTCTACACAGGCTTTTAATTCTTTACTTTAATGCACTTTCCTTTTAAATCTTAAAACTTCACACTCGTTGCACCTGCTTTTTACTCTGGCGACGGCCCATCGGGAGGTGTAGCAAAACAAACCTGCTGTGTGAATTTAAAGAAGGTTGTCAGCTTGTTTTTCTTTGCCAGCATCAAAACACACATTAATGAGCCTCAGAAATGAACTTGTGTCTCACAAATAGCTAAATACAGTACAGGTGTTACATTATGCTGAGAGAAATGATTACTGAATCCTGCTTGGTTGGAATGAAAATGTGCAACCACACCGCCTCACCGCAGATAAGACCGGACACCAAGTATTAGCAAAAAGATACTGAACCATTGATTTTTCACCTCCTGAAAAAGGGTATCTTTATCTTGCTTAATCGAGATAAGATCATGGATCTTATTGACATCCAGCTACTATTTAGTTGTCCGGATTTTCTTCCTGCCGGCTTTTCATTTGTTCCAGGTGACCTGCTATATAAGTATGCATGTAAGCAGTTGTGTTATATGGCAGTACTTATCATCAGATACAAAAATACCAGTGCTGCTATAGCCGATGAACCGATGTCAGCAGATACAATTATGTCCCCGTTTATGCCTCCAGTCATCATTAGAACAGATTAGCATTTTTGCCTGAAGTAGACTGGAGATGCTGCCGATAACAATTATGATGTTATTTTACTGACAAGAGCATGTGACATAGCTAACTTCACAACTTAACAAATTATATATGCTGCTTGTCAAGTAATTATGCTAACTAACTACAGGACATTTAGACATAAAAACAAGTTCTGGCAAAACAAGCTGATTACTTAGTGTGTCTTCTTCTCTCCGTCTAATTCATAAGGAATAAAACACAATAAGATGTGCTGTCATTGGAAAATAATAAATGACTTGAAGCGTTACAGTTACCACTACTGTTAATTATTTTCCTATGACACCACATCCCAACGTGATTTACTCCTATTATGCCATAGTAATTTTCAAATGATGAAATTTTTTTAATGAATTAATGAACACATCATACTTCAACCGTCTGTACAGCTGAGGTCTTAAGTTTACATACGTCTTGCAGAATGTGCAAAATGTTAATAATTAAAAAACAATAATAATACGAGGGATCATTTTGAAAAAAAAAAAATGCATTTAGTTTTTTATTTAGTACTACCCTGAATAAGTTATTTCACATAACAGATGTTTACATATATCCATAAGACGCAATAATAACTGAATTTACACAAATAAACCTGTTCAAAAGTTTACATACACTCGATTATTAATACTGTGTGTCATAACCTGGATGATCATTGACTGTGTTTATGTTTTGTGAGAGTTGTTCATGAGTACCTTGTTTGTCCTGAGCAGTTAAACTGCCCACTGTTCTTCAGAAAAATCCTCCAGGTCCTGCACATTCTTTGCTTTTCCAGCATCTTCTTCTTATTTGAGCCCTTTCCAACAGCGACTATATGATGTTGAGATCCATCTTTTCTCACTGAGGGACCGAGGGACTCGTACACAACTATTAGAAAAGGTGCAAACATTCACTGATGCTCAAGAAGGCAACATGATATATTAAGAGCCAGGGGGGTGTAAACTTTTGAACAGGATGATTGGTGTAAAGCTTCTAAAGGGCACATAGCTTTTGAAGGGCAGTACTAAATGAACAAAATAACATCTTTAAACAAAATAATAACAATTTATGTTATTAATGTTTGCAACTTTTATAATAGTTATGTATGAGTGTGTGCAGATCCTGCAAGGCATAAAATAACTTCCTTCATTAAATGACCTCAACTGTAGTTCCGTTAAATATTGTAGAATATATGCCAAACAGGTTGCTGTAATCTCTTACATTATAGTGGCTCTCTTGAAGTTAATAAGACAAAAAAAATGCACAGTCTTTTGGAAAGCAAAGCTCCTCTGTCCTGAAGACTTTCCTGTGACGGAAAATGTCCATAAATATTAAATAAACATCCCATTGTAGTAAACTTCATTGATTATCATTTTGATTTGATAAATAACAATAAGAAAATTGGTTTATTATTAGTCTTAGATTATGTTGTGTGTCCCCCATACAAGTCCATATAAATTAACTTTATTATAGAAAAGATAACATGTTAGAACAAGGGCGTTAATATAAACCTGTTGTTAATATAAAGCTGCTGTTATATAAAAAATTAATCAACACCTTCTGACCAATCAGAATTGATCATTCAACAGTGCAGTGGTGTATTAATCTACACATATAATATACACAATGAATTTCTTTTCTTGCTCCCACACACGGCTGTAATGTAATGTGCGCTGATGTACTCTAATTAGAGACAACTCAAATCCCGTGATGTTACTCTCTGCAGATGGTAATGCCTTCTACACACACAAGTTCCTCTCATGTCCTTGCTGGACTAGGTAAGGCTTTTTATTTCCTTATTTCTGCAGAAATATAATGTCTTTTTACTGGCTTTAGGCTGTTATTGGGTATAACTGTCTTCATTAATCTTTTAGAAAAATCAAGGCCTGAAACGAGCAGCGCTGCCATATCTGCAGCTCCTGAAGGCGTGAGCATCAGCCAATCCACAGAGGTAAACAGAATATTTTAATTATTCTAGTGTGGGGTGGCACCACTACTCCAGAAGTGGTGGGGTAAAATCTTTGTCTGAGAGAAGTTGTACATCTGTTATTAGTCTATAAAGACATACAGACTAACTATGTATTTTGCTTTTAGCACTATATGAAGCCAGGCTCTGAGTATAATACAGTAACAGAGCACAACACACCTTTTCATGAATATTATGGTAGTTGTGAGCGACCTCACATGCTTCATTTTGCATTTTACTCTTCAGGAGGTTAATAACAGCAAAGAAATTCGGTCACAAAGTTAGATAGCACAAATTCTGAAATATATATTTAAAAATCGAAGACATGTTCACGCAGTAGGCTGTCTGTCTACAGTAGTTACTGTCTGTTTCGCTAAACATTTTCCCAGCAAGCCTTACTTATAATATTTAAAGTATGTCATTTGAGGAATCGATTCAGAATACAGAATATGTGCATATGTCACTTAAAATGTTTAAACCTTAGCGATACTGATTCAATACATGATTATTATGTGCCAGTGAGCGCCAAATACAGTTTACAGTTACCCCTTTATCGCTCATAGGAGATCCCCTTTAAGAGAAACCCTCCAGCTGAACTGGAAGTTTTGATTGGTTTTTCAACTGTGTCAGACCTGTCTGTTATTGCCTGACGTGCTGGGTCACCACACCAGTATTTTACAAATGCCGGGTCAAATGCCAGCTAGCCCCTGTTGCTCTGGCGGCCCTGATTCTAGTATTCACTTTTTTGGTTGACGGCTGAGATCATTGTATGAGCTTACAAGTAAAATGATATTTTTGGATCTAGGATGAACTCAAGTTAACGTTAGGGTTAAGGTAAGGGCTAAAATAAGCTCTAGGGTTAAGCTTTGCTTTAGAGCTAGGGGTAACACACTTGCAAATGCAGTCTGGTCATGATATTAGTTGGGAGGGCTATCTGATATCTCTCAATACCGATACAGTAAAGCTATTAGGGCTGAGCAAGGTCTAATTGATGGCACAATAGGAATGAAGAAACAATTTTTATACACACACAAACACAGATGGGCAGCTAAATCAGATAAATCAAGATGTTTCATGATTTGCATGAATCTACTATCTGGACTGGAAAGAAATCAACCCCATTCTCGCTTCTTGATACCATTTGATGTATTTCTCTGACCATTGGTTGTGCTATTCCACAAAATGCGGCTCCTCAAAAATCCCAAATAATCTGCTTTTAAACTTTTGTTAACAGCCAAAAATGTAAATATACTGTATATTGATGTCTTTGTTGTGGTTGAGGGATTGTGGATCAAGAAGATCCTTGGTTTACTGTGGTTACATTATAATTAGAGTTAGGTTTAACCCTAATGAAAGGCATAAGGATTAGTGTTAGACTTCATCTTGAGCATGTGATTTACCTTCACAGGCCGAGCAGTTGAGCAGGTACGAGCTGATAAGCGGCCAAGTAACGCAGAAGTGCTTTTGGGAAACTGAGGGTGAGTTTGGTGTTCCACCGAGTTTGTAGTGTCTCCTGCTCTTAGATAAGTATGACTGGAATGACAGCCCTGTATTTTCCTCTAATCAGGATGTTCATCAGCAGTGCCTACGTCTCCCATGAGCTCTCTGAGGCTTTTCAGACACTCATCCTTGTCTGGTACGTCTCAAGACTTGCTTAGTACTTTGACAACTTCTGTTTGTTAATAGAACAAAAGGTCAGCTTTGACAGATCATTAACTGGAGTGTGAGCTTGCTTAAGAGAGAGTTTATTATAAGCGCTCAAGCAAGCTGTAAATGTCCGACCTTGTTGTATTCTGTCTGTCAGATCCCAGTGGCATTTAAGAGTGTGTGGCTTTTCCCATGGAGCCATTCAGAAGAACAGAATTCAGGGGAGGACTATGCATTGTGATACATGTATAAACATGTTGACCCTAAATCCATCTTGTATTACTTAGAGGAAAACTCCACCCTGATTAAAGATTAAAAAGTTACAATGAAGTTTAATAGGAGAAAATATTTCAACAATCTCAAACATAAGAGATATGGTTTGCTGTTAGCTCCTAAAAACAAAAGAGCAAGAGCTTCTCCCCCACTCACCATTTTCTAGCCATGTTCAGTGTCATATTAATGAGCCATCCAATGTAGAAGTAGTGGAGATGTTGGTGTAAAAGTTGGACTCTTCCCAGATTGCAATGCAGCTATATGACACAGTTGTACTGAGGTTTGGCATAGACTCTGCTCAGCAAGTTAAGATCTAGGAGATGACAATGGTGATGGTGGTATTATCATGTAAGTTGAAGCTGATCTGTTTGAGTTGAGTGTACAGTTGAGGTAAAAAATGTGTATTACAGATTAAAGGATTAAAGTGCCGCTGCATCGCACTCTTTAGGTAGACATTAAATGAGGGATAAATCCTACTGGCCCCACTATCACCAGGTAGTTGAACAGCATTGTGGGTAATGTAGTGAAAAGAGACCAACTTGTCAAAGCTGAAGTATTATATGTATTTGTATTGTATTGCTTTATACTGTAAGTGCTTACTCATAGCCAGACCAGTCAAGTTAATGCTTGGTGCATGTTCACTTGTCTAAAGCAATGAAGCGCTGTGTGTATTTTGTCAGGGAGATCATCAGCTCTATCAGGTGAATCAGGGTCTACAGTCACAGACCGGCTTCAGGGGGAATCCGTGAATTACGTCAACATCCCTGTTAGTCCCATGTCTAAACGACAGCTACACTACATGGAGCTGGACCTGCAGGACGTACAGGAGACTGGCCACACTGTCAGAAGTGAGCTACCTAATGATATTTTATCATTACTGTGGCTGGGACGATATAATATCAATATCGTGATAAATTATGTCACAAGCAATGTCAGTATTTTAGTAATGATTGGAAGCAGCTGAATATATGTTAAAGTGTTGTACTGAATCTTTACAATGTTGTACAGAAATAAATAAAAAAATCCCTCACTTTCTATGCAAACCTAAATATAGCAATACATATTGTCTTTTAGAGAAATGTCTTCCAAAGTTCATCAAATGATCACCCACCTCTTCTCATTACCATCCATCTATTAGATTGTCCATCACTCCAACTTCCTGCACTGTGCCATATTACAGTTACTGCAGTATGTCTTTTCTTGATGTTGAGTCTATGCAGTCCTCTGAAAAAAAATATTATCAAGATCCAGATGTGTAAAGCTTATAGAGACATATCACAGAAGGTAAATGGTAAATGGCGCACTTATATTGCGCTTTTATCCAAAGCGCTTTACACTGTGTCTCATTCACCCATTCACTCACACACCAATGGTAGCAGAGCTGCCATACAAGGCGCTAACTTGCCATCGGGAGCAACTTGGGGTTCAGTGTCTTGCCCAAGGACACTTCGCTATGTGGAGTCATGTGGGCCGGGAATCGAACCGTCAACCCTACGATTAGCGGACAACCTGCTCTACCACCTGAGCCACAGCCGGCTTGTAACTATATTCGTAGCCTTGGTTCTACCAAGTATTGATCCACGGTGTGAATACTTATGCAACCAACAAATGTCTGCTCTTTTTGTTTAATTAACCTTTGTGTCACAATTCATTGGATTTTTAAATATTGGACATTGTGTAAATCAAATGGTAAAAATCCCAATTAAGTATCCATCAATTCCAGGTCATAGCACAACAAAAAATGGTAAAGTTCAAGAGGGTGATTACTTATGCAAGGCACTATATAGCTGCCAATTAAGGCTGGAATAGTATGAAAAGTTCAAAGTATGTTAACCATCCAGCTTAATAATGTAATATCGATGCTTACATTTTAAAGAAGGAGAAATTAAATGCCAGCTATTATATTTGGTTTGGGAACCTGTTGGAATATTTTAGAGACTTTATATAGATACTTACCCTACAGTAGTTTATTAAAATATCAATTCATCCATCCGTTTTCTGTAATGCTTATCCTACACAGGATTGCGGGGAGCCTGGAGCCTATCCCAGGGGACTTGGGGCACAAGGTGGGGTACACCCTGGACGGGGTGCCAACCCATCGCAGGGCACAGTCACACGCATTCACACACTAGGGACAATTTATAGATGCCAATCAGCCGACAATGCATGTCTTTGGACTGGGGGAGGAAACCAGAGTACCTGGAGGAAACCCCCAAAGCACATGGAGAACATCCAAATTACGTGCACACAGGTCGGAGGCGGGAATCGAACCCCAAGCCCTGGAGGTGCGAGGCAAATGTTAAGAAGTGTGACTAGACAGAAAATTTATAATTTTCTTGAATATCACTAGATTTTGCAACTAGTTTTTCAAAGTAATCTTTATCTGTCTTAATTCTGTGAACCACAAAGTCTGGTGCCATTTTTCTTTCTTCAATCACCCTTTAAGACTTGCTGAAAACTAAAAAAACTACAAAAAACTAACAAATTTATGCATGAAAGCAGCTGTTTTCTTTTTACTCTTCCAGACCTGATGTGACGCTGTTATATCTATACTTTTACAGCATAAGATTACCAGTATAAGTATATTTCTCCTTTTTATGGTATCATTTTCTTGCTTATTTCTGGTTGTGGTCCACTGCTCTCCTGCATTTTAGCACAGTTATCTGTGAAATGAGTTTACATCAACACGTCCTCAACGATGAGAAGATATTCAATGTAATCTTTTTACTTGCTGTTTGAAAGTGCTGTTGATTAGAAGTGAATAAGACTGCCATTGTTTGTGTGTATACAGGGGCCTCCAACACTAAATACGCACAGATTGACCACGCTGCAACAGAGACGGCTCAGCGAGTTGGAGCCCAGCATGCACAGGGCAGAGAGGAGAGACTGCACGAACTGGAGCAAAGGAGACGAGGAACGCTGAACTAAACACACACTGAACTAACATGATCCATAAACGAAGTACCAGCATCTCTCATGACATTCACCACCACACAGGATATTACCTTTAGCTTTATAAACCTCTGATTTTTATTACGAAATGCAAGGTTACTAGTAAGTAATAAAGTTTTGGATATTCTGACAGTAACTGCATTAAGTGTACATAAAAACATTTTAAAAGGGGGAAAATTCATCTGATTTTGTGGTTTTATATATTTGATTGTATTATTACTTATTATTGAAGTATGCTAAGACTATAAAATACAGTCCATATACACTACTATTAATTATGGATTTGATGTAAGTACTCTTGATAACTTGTAAATAGTCTACCTTTTTTCCTTCAAATGACCAACTTTGTACATTTACAGATTTAATTCTCAAATGTACATCACATGAGAAATAGATCCTGTATTTTTTTATTTATTCATTTGACATTTCTATCTTTAGTGCAATAAACAACCTATTCAATAATTTTGATATTCATTATTCAGAAAGTGAACATTTAAGTGAACATTGTAAGTATAAACCAGATTTGTTCATTGGTAAGTCTTCATTAAAAGAAACAAGGTGGAAAGAAAAAAAAAAAAACCCAACAGCGATCTAAGTCACGTACTCCCATAGCAACAGCAGGTCTGAGAATCGGATGGCTGCAGTCTGGTCCAAATAACACCTCAAAACCTCAGGCAAAGCAAGTAACATTCTGCAGGCTCACACTCATTGAAGGACAATAGATTGATTCACAAAGTTAGGAGATATGATCTTGGGCAGAATACCTGGATTCAGCCCAATGTGACTCCAGAGTCATCTGGCCCATAATGCATGCAAGACAACCTTGTCACCACAGCATGCAACTCCACAACTATATTAACTGTAGCGATTATAGCTGTTTGCAAAGATACCCATTTCAAGTCAATTTCTCACACAGGCGCTTAAGGAGGATCTTTAAGGAACAAAAGAGGGAGACTCCACACAGGACTCCTAGGCGACTATGGCCAATAAATGCGCCTCACTCATTGAGAAAGGCAGTATAGGGCCCTAGAGAGACATCTACAATCTACTGTACTGTGGCATGTTTCAAAGGCTTTTGCAGGTAGATGGGGCTGTTTAGAAAATTGAGGAATTCAATAATGCACAGGGTCCAAGGTGAACACTATCCTCAGAACAATTTCTACTTGTACATAGCTGGCATGTTAGGGACTCTTGTATTGAGAAGTGTTTACTGGACTGCTAGATGACAGTTCTCAGGCAATTCAGTCTGAGTGAGCATACCCATGGAAGAAGCCACCAGGGTGTTTAGACAACCAGTGAACAAAGCAGTAGGAACCATCTTGTTCGTCATCTTGGGAGCACAAGTAGGACTCTGTGGCCTAGGTGCTACACAGAATGAGAAGAATCAGAGGTAAAGAGGGGAAAAGCATATAAGAAGTGCTAAGGTCAGATGTGGGCCAGACCATATAGTCGTAGAGGGCTGTACGACTCTAAAATGCCATATGAGAGCCATAACTGGCAATGTGTTTATTTGGCACTGGAAAAGAGGTCCATCTGTGTGATCTCTCCCAGATCTGGGCTACCATATTCAGCTGCAAATATCACTCCACTAAATGTATGCATAATCTTGACCGTGCATCTGCTGCACTTTTGCATCACAGTGTTGTCTCAGGTGACAAGCATGAGACAATATCTGAGAACTGGCAAAAAACTTTAGGATGCTCAAGGGTACTAACATACACCATATTTTGGGGTTATAGAGCTTCATGCCAATTAACCATCTGACCTGCTTTGGTCTAGGGAGCACTTCCCCAACTTCACTGTGGGCCTGAGCACTGCAATGTGAGTGGAAATACATAGGAGCCAAATATGACAGTGTCTTGATGCCAGTGGCAATCAGATGAGACAAAGCCACCTGTATGCACCTTGAAAACACTTGTGGTGCTAGGGAGAGATGGAAAGGCAGAACTTTAAATTGCTTTGATGGGGTCTATAATCAACAAGGCTGTGAAGCCGCAAAAAGCTGGGCGCAAGAGTGTAATTTCTATCCCCGTGGTACGATCATCAGGTACTACTGATCTGAAGTAATCACCATCCAAAAAACAATGTAGAACGACTCATCGCCAACACACTTAAGGCTCTGTGCTATTGTTTAGTTTGGAAGGTGCTATCTTGGGGCCTCCCCCCAGTGTAGATGAAGGGCACTTAAATGATTCTTCCCAACCTAAAGGATGTGTGACACAGGTGTACATCCTGTAGGCTTTGCAAGACAGAATTAGGGTGTGGTCAGTTTGGCATGCTGGCTTTGCACACTCCTGTTCAGGATTTCTTTTGCAGCAGGGCAAAAGAATGACCCTGGCACACAAGCCAGGTTCCACAAAGTTCATTTACACACAAAAGGCTGGGCAAACTGAAGCAACCACACCTGACGATGTCTATAAACCAAGTTGGGAGAAAGTTGCCCAATTTACTGGTTCAGGTGCCCCATGGTCAGGAATGAGGCGTGAATAAACTACCACACAGATTGGAGGGACTGCTCCAATGCCACACTCATTGCAATAACATATGCCCTAGGGAGTGATCGCTGATATCAATGGTAGGCATACTGATCATGTATTCCATGTTGTGGGATCAGTTGCATCCAACCCTACTCAGCCATCTACAGGGTGGTTGTCACAGCTTCCTCAGAGTCTGCCATAAGGACATGTGAGCTGGCAGGGGCGGAAATAGACCCCTTCCCAAATACTGCCAAGACTGGCAGAGTTAAAAGTGGTAAACCATTTGGTAAGCCGCCATTAGCCTGGAAGAACCTCCTAGTTTGTAAACAAATCCTTAATAAGACTGCAGTAGTTCAACCTTTCTATCCGAATAAACTTTTATAACAAGGATGATAATGATGGAGTCCCCCCTTGCCTAAACTTATAACTCACATAGCATATGAGTGTTTTTAAATATACATATACAGCATGATCTGACACAAGTATGCACCTTATATGAATATGCTGTTTACATTTTGAGAGAACGGCTCAATGCTAACACTTACATGCTTATAAAAGCCAGTTGGCTGATGGCAGTTTTGCAAGTGGATCCTTGAGTGAGACCCCTAACCCTCAATTTCTCAACTGCTTAAATTGATTTTGGCCCATGTGTAAGTCTCTTCAGATAAAAAGATTTTCAGTCACTACAGATCCATCAATCGATTATATAGTCTAGAGTTAATAGACTGAATGGACAATCATCTTTTATTTACAGAGATTACATTATCAAATAACTGAACTTTCTTGAAAATGATGAGCATTTCAAAAGATTTCTAAAACTCCGAACGGTACCGATGTATAAAATGTTGCATTAAAAGTTCAACCTGTAGCCCTCCTGTGGGAATCAGCAGCTCAAATACTCAAGAATAATGACTGGACTTAAAAGGCAACATACTGCACATACCCTTTCGTACCTAAACCATACTGCACATATCCTTTCGTACCTAAACCATTGAAAAGGGTTTGCTACCACTTACAATGGACCAAATACAAACCATGCAATATCTTTTAAAAAAATCAGTGCTGTGGATTAGCAAATGTCCTGTGAATACTGAAATGATTTAAACAAACATTTAGAAAATAAGTGACTGCACCCATATGATAATCAATACATATGGAAATGAAGGATTTTCAGTGTTGACATGGTGAGAAGCTGAGGTCATGCTCAGAGTTCATTGTGCTGCAGTCCATTTCGGGAGATTTTGTTGGTTATATCCTGCAAATGCTTCTTCATCTGGAAAAACAGACAAGAATGGTACTGTCTTCATAGTGCATTCAATCTTAAAGAAGTAAAGTACAAATGTAACAGTCCTGAACTGGCTAAGAATGACTTAAGAAAGCAATGATTATTTAATCATTATAAACTCTACAAAAAAAGTGTGCAAGAGGAGAATAACAAAACTTCCCATTTATTAATCAATAATGTTAAGGCATATAGAAGATCATTTGTGTGTCCGTGTGTGTATTTGCTGTTTATCATTTAAAACTCAGCCCTACCTTGTATCCGATTTCTCGGGCTTTCTCAGCAAGTGTGTTGTATTTCTCTTTATGTCTCATGATGTGGTCCTTATCACCCAGGGCCTCTATGTGCTGCAGTTTCTGGTGTGAATACTCCAGCTGTTCCTGGTAGTGGTGGTGCTTCTCTACTTTTGTCTCAAAATGCTTCAGCTCCTCCTAAACCCGAGATAAATCATATTCTTACAAAGTTAAACAGTGCAGCTGCTTTAAGTAATAAGACATGATTCGACAGAAAAATTACTATTACATGCAATCAAATTCAAACGCAATCATGCAATCAAGTCTGTATGTAAGCTTTATGTACACTAGTTAGGCACATCTAGACTGTACAACCTCAAGATCTACAATCTTCTGCCAGTCCTTTACTGATTTGCCATAGATAGTAGATGTATGGGTAATAATGGGATAACTGGTACACTGCTATACTCATTGATAACCATCAACCATCATAAAAACTGTGATTCTCAGACTGTGATTCTGTGAATCTTATACAAACATTTCTCATGAAATGTGTTTTTCCAGGGTTCGTACAGATGCTTCATAATAAAATTCCAGGACTTTCAAGGACTTTTCAAGCACTGTGTGTTTTTGTTTTCAAGGACTATCCAAGTCATGTCATTCAAACATTTTTTTTTTATTTCTTCTTTTTAAATTCCAAACTTAAATAAATAATTAAAAATAAATAAAAATAATAAATACATAATAAAACACATTTTTATACGACGCCTTTTGCAGTCATGCTGGACTATATTTGCATTTCCCAGTCATTGCTTCATCTTCACCATAACGTCAGTATAGAGGGTATCCCAAAAGTCTCCATACATAGGGGAAATTTACATTTTTTTTTTTAGAAAAATGTCTTCCAAATGTTTCATACTTAGTTTAAAAAAAAAAAAAAATTCAGATAGCCTTTAAGAATACCTTTGACAAAAGAAGAATGTATTGAAATCATTCTCATGGCTGGATCTGGAAGCTGTCACAGGGTTGCGATGGATTTTAACAGGAAACATGGCTAAGCGCATCACACACGACACTGTTGCCAAACTGGTAGCCAAAGTTGGGAGAGACGTCTCCATATGTGTTTACAAAGAAATGGCAATCATGTAGAAGATGTTTTGTAAATTAAGTTACATTTAGCAAAAAAATTTTAAATTTTCCCTATGTATGGAGATTTTGGGACACCCTGTACAAGTGAGTGACAGGAGCACTGTTGCCAACAACTTTCAATGGAAAGCTGCTAAATGTCGCCAGATGTCATACGCTAATTAGCATTTCATTACGTCATTGCGTCGTATTTGCATTCTGCCTAGGGTCAGCTCTTTATATCTGTTTACTTCTCTCCTACTCTCTGTGTTCACATACTGTTTAATACAGCCGAATTCCCAGTAAAGCTGTTCTCATTTACATATTGTTGAAGAGGCTTGAAGAAAGAAAACATATCAATAATGCAACACATTACACTGTTACACTCAGCTAGCCAGTATGATTCATTCATCTGCCGCTTTCATTTTCCACTTTGAAAGTTTTTAAAGCCATATTTCTATTCACTGATCACAAGTCTGGCAGTATCACATAGTAACTCACAGGCATTCACTTTACTTCATGTCTATGATCAAAATGGCCAGTGAACACACACTTGTCTCTGCTCCTCTGAGAATGTCCAGGAGGTTTATTTAACAAACAGCCCAGAAATCTGGTCCATTTAATACTTCAAAAACAAATGACCCACATGAACTTTAATAACATTATATACAGTGGTCTGAGGCCACAATGAAAATTTTGGATTTTTTTCTTCTGGAAATAAACAGTTTTAACTCATTGTAAAAATGTGTTTTTCATTTACCAGTCTTAACTGTTGAAGAGATACTACAAGTTACCCCATGGCTCAGTTTGTGCCAGTTTTCTTATTTACACCTATGGGACAATTAAAAGTCACCAATCCACCTACTGGCAATAAAGAGACCACAGATGAACTAATGGCACTTTTCCACTGCACGTTATGTCTCGACTCCACTCGGGATAGTACCTGGTACTTTTTTTAGTACCACCTGCGGTGGAAAAGAAAGCTCAGAAAAGTAAAGCGAGCAGAGTTGAATCGAGTCGAGTCATACCATGCAGTGGAAAAGTGGCTATAATTATCACATTTTGTAGCTCAGTGCTAACTGTGTCAAAATTCTGATTGGTTGACAGCAACTATGTTTTTGATGGCGAACATCATTAAAAATCCACGTACATATTAGCACAGAGATGCAGTACCCTAAATTTCAAACTGATCTGACTTACGGTTCTCGAGAAACAGTAATCTGAACTCATATTCGGCCCTTACTGATGACCACGCCCCAGACTCTGCTGTGCGCGAACGCATCAACCAATCATGAGTTACAGCTGTTTGAGTAAATTAGGCTCTGCCCTTAGAGAACTGATTAGCAAATGGCGGCCATATTGTTTATAAATCTTTATGATCTGAATCTACTGAGTATTTTGACACCAATTTTGTGAAAAATCCTAGGACTAGATTGCAAATGTAGGTTTTGATATTATGCAAAAATAGATTACATTTTTAGTGGGAGGAGTTAAGTGCTTCTTGAGGCTTTTGTGTTGGGGACAATGTTGGTTATAGGATATACGGTTCATGAGACATGGGCCAAAATGTTAAACACAACCATTGCTTGCCTGAGTAATGGGAGGAAGGATTACCTACTGACAAAGTTTTACGGCTCTACGACTTATGATTTGTTCTGCATGAATCATTTTAGGGGAGAAAAAGAATAAGAAAAACCTGAGCAAAGCACCTTCAGTGCTTGGACCCCTAATAATTGATCGGTTACTTGACATTTAACTGTAACTTTAACTGATACCTCCAGTGTGCTGGTTTGTATGGAACACAGATTGTGGTGTAGACGCTTTACATTTTATTTTCACATGGTCATTCTTACTGAACTCGATGTCTGGAACAGTCTAAACCCCAGTGTTGAATACTCTCATAATAAAAAATGTTGGTTACAAAAATATGCATAATAATGATTCCTACTGTTTACACCCATGATTCATTTTCTGTAGCTCTTCCCTGAAGATCTTTCCAGAAGTCTTGGCCCTGACATGAACCTCACAGTGTGTGAGCGTAAGTGTGCGTGTCCTCAGAAACATGTTACCTTGAGAGAGTCGAGCGCGTCCTCACTAAGATTAGATCTTCTGGCCATTTCCCACAACTCTATGACCCTGGGCTCCTTGAACTCTGCGGAAACATATAAAAAGGGAGAATAAAATAATGATGTAAGCAGATATAAATGTCAAAAAAAACCAAAAAAAAAACCAGCTTGCAAGTTAATGCACCGGTACCCTGGTGGCAGACAGACAGGGTGGTTTAATTACACAAAGTAATAATATAATAGAAGCAGAAAAGCACCGTTGTCAGTGTCAAAGCCTTCATGTGTGATTTTACGTAGACGCTCAAAGCCCTGGTTCAGGTCCCTCATCCTCTGCTTAAGGTCCGTGTGTTTCTCATGAAGATTGGACTTCTTCTCCTCTCCCTCCAGTGGAGAGATCACATTTTTATGGATTTCTGCCAGAGAAAGAGACAAGAGAAAGAAAGAGAGAGGCAAAATAACAGTGATGTAAAGCGACATCGTTATTATATAAGGAATAGAACACATGGGGGCACATTGTTACAGGAAAATAATTAACCACAGGGTGGTGTGATGCAGCCCAATGTTTTCCTATAACAGCACATGTTGAAGTGTTTTAATTCTCTTATCCAACGTACAACTAGAATAACCTGTATATTTTATCCATGGATTCATTTAAGAATATCTGTGATCCAGATTGATTCATGATATTTGGTTTGCTACTGAACCAGCAAATGCAAATTCCTTCATCCTGAAGACTTTCCCACAGCAGAAAACATAAAAGTTACAGTTACCTCTAACTATTATAAAGTGCTGACACTGAAGACTCCATCCATAAATGCTAAACAAACTTTGCATCACCAAAAACCATATCAATATTTACATGTTTTTAAATCTGTTTATGTGGAGCATCCTCCATACTCATCCCCGTTAAAGCTCTTGGAAAACTTCTTAAACCTGTGCAGTCAGCATTACTGTCACAGATGTTGTTGTGGAACATTAATCAACACCTTCTGACCAATTAGAATTAAGAATTCAACAGCACTGTGGTACAACACATTACAGGTTTAATCAGGAGTGATTTTGAGACTTGCACTCTAGCTTAACACTTGTCCAGAGAGATAAATGTTCAATTAGCCACGTTTAATTTTGCCACATTCTAATGTTCAGCTTTTATTTCATTATATCCTACCCTGAGTCTGAATGGATCTCAAATGGAAAAAAAAAGACATATATTCAAGTAATGCTTATTTTTGCAGTACCGAAAATGTATTTATCAAATCACCACTGTATTGCATTGAATTAGAATTTTGCATATCATTACACCTCTGATATAAACATCTACAAGTAAGATATCTACTAAGAGCTTTACTTTTTCAAATAAATGTTTATGTAATATTTTATTTATGTGGAAAAAATGAATGTCATATAACAAAAAAAACAAACAAACAAAAAAAAAAAACAGGAGTAGGAATATTTGCAGCAAAATTCAGTTTGTTTGGTTTTTTAACTTGTACTAAATAGTCCTGAAAATAGTATATAAACGAGGAAAATATGGACTAGATACAAAAAAGTGGGTTTTTTTGAGTTTCAAAGCATGAAACGTGATCCACAGTTCAGCCCACATAGGCCGCTGTCGTGCTAACTGTGTGAAGAATTTTCAAAAAGTGAACTCAGTATTGATAAATGCATGTAACTATTTAAAAAAAAAAACAAACAAACCCACACACAACTGCAAAAAGCAGGGTTCACACAGATTCTTCATAATGAAATTCCAGGACTTTTCAAGCAGTTTTTTTTTTTCTTCCAAGGACTATACAAGAGGTGTCTATCTATCCATCCCTCCATCCATTTTCTGCACCGCTTATCCTATACAGGGTTACGGGGAGCCTGAAACCTATTCCTTCGGACCCAGGGCACGAGGTGGGGGGGACACCGTGGACAGGGTACCGACCCATTGCAGGGCACAATCACACACACATTCACATACTATGGACAATCTGGAAATGCCAATCAGCCTACAATGCATGTCTTTGGACTTGGGGATGAAACCGGAGTACTCGGAGGATAGTCAAACTTAACGCACACACAGGGCAGAGGTGGGAATAAAACCGCCAACCCTGGAGGAGTGAGGCAAACATGATAACCACTAAGTCACCATGCCCCCTACAAGAGATGTCATTCAAACATATTCTTTATTAATAATCCATCCATCCATCTTCTATACCGCTTTATCCTTTTCAGGGTCACTGGGAAACCTGGAGCCTATCCCAGGGCCCATCGGGCACAAGGCGGGGTACACCCTGGACAGGTTGCCAATGCATTGCAGGGCACACAATCACATACACATTCACACACCCATTCATACACTACGGATGCTTTGGACATGCCAATCAGCCTACCATGCATGTCTTTGGACTGGGGGAGGAAACCGGAGTACCCGGAGGAAACCCCTGCAGCACGGGTAGAACATGCAAACTCCACACACACAGGGCCACTTTATTAATAATAATAATAATAAAACACAATACATTTTTATATGGTGCTAAATTTGCATTTCCCAGGCATTGCTTCGTCTTCACCATAATGTCAGTATACTCCAGGTGAGTGACAGGAGCACTGTTGCCATCTACTTTCAGTGGAAATTCGCTAAATGTTGCTAGATGATATCATGCGCTAATTAGCATATTCATTACGGCATCGCGTCGTATTTGCGTTCTGCCTAATGTGAGCTGTTTACATTTGCTTCTCTCCTACTTTGTGCCCACATACTGTATTTTAATTCCCAGTAAAGCTGTTCTCATTTACTTATCTTTCTATTTCTGTTGTCAGACAACGGAACGAGTATGAAATAGTGACTGAATCGTGACCCATTAAGAGACTGCATGTTCACCATCAGTCACGTCCAAACTGCTGCTCTGCACTGATAAAATTATAACCGTGATGTCATCTGACAAAATCACCATACATAAGTTAAATACAACAGCTGTGCTGTGATTTCAGCTACATTTACACGTACAATGATCACTCAGAGACGAAGTTAGAAGCGAATGAATGTGCTGAGAGAGGCGTACCTGCAGCGGGAAAGCAACACCTTGCGCTCGTGGGGCAGTACTGGCCACTCTCTTCTATGGAAAGTTGCCAAGGTTTGCCCAAAAAGTTGCTAGATTTGTGGCTAGGTGCTTTTTTGAAAGAAAAAAAAGTCACAAAAGAGGTCTGAGAAGTGGACCGGCGCTGTCTCCGTCACAAAGAGTGAGAATAGCGGGAGGAAGGGGAGGGGCTGCAGCGGGGTGTCATATTTTAAGTGAAAGGATTGTATTTGCGTTCAATCGACAATAAACACTTTCAAGTTTGTAAAGTTTGATTGACTTTTTATAATTCAAGCTCTTTTTAAGCACCAATCAATCAACATTTATTTCTATAGCACATTTAAAAATAACACAAGTTGACCAAAGTGCCTTACACTCCCAAAATTATAAAACACCAAAAACACATACAATAAAACACACAAAACTCATCACTATTCAACCTCCATGCATCTAAGGACAATTGTATGCAACAGAGTAGAGATGCATTTTCAACATGGATTTAAAACTTTCAGTCAAGTCACAGGATCTAATATGTAGGGGGAGGCTATTCCAGAGGTGTGGCGCTGCCACAGAGAAGGCACAATCTCCTTTAGTTTTCAATCGAGATTTTGGGACATTTAAAAGGAAACTCCGAGACGATCTTAAGAGGTCTAGCAGCACGATGATCCTGTAACAAGCTGGAAATATATTCTGGAGCAAGTCCGTGTAAACCTTTAAAAACCATTAGCAAGACCTTGTTTTGCACTCTAAAATCAACAGGAAGTCATGAGAAACCAAGGTTCCTCATCTGCGTGTTAACATTGGAGGCTAAACGGCCACGATGAAGAGAAAGCTGTTTGGCTAACTTCAATGGACCAAAAAAAACATCTTCAGACTTCAGATTTTGACTCATTAAGCTGCAGGAAACTGGATGTCATCCAAACCTTTAAAGTTAAAAGCTAAAACCTCATTAAAGTGTTCTAACTGTACTGCTACATTATTTTGTTTAAAGTTATAAATGCTCAAAATAACAGATATTACACTTTTGTTTTTGTTACACATTTCATGAACTTTCTGTTGCTTTTAAAGCGTTTTGTTAATTTTGAGCTCACCCTCAGTCCGGCTCACTGTGTCCATCACGATGTTGTACTCATGGATCTTGTCCTTGTGATGCTCGAACTCTTTGCGCAGGCTCTGCAGCTCCTCCTCAGAGAACTTTCCCGAAGTCTTGGCCTAAAACAATGAATGGATAACATACAAACTGAACGTTTTCCTACAGTATGATTCAGTATGATATGTGAGAGACATTTGATCTACTTTAAACAAAACCGTTATGAGGAAGTAAGCTTTAGGAGATCATGACTCACTTTGTTCCACAGTTTGTCCAGTCTGGGGTCCTCAAACGTTTCTCCCAGTTTGATGTCATGGTCTTTCAGGTTGTTGCTGTCCATGGCACGGTTGTCCTTCTTACCATCCATTCCGTACTTGGCCAGGATGACTATGAAAGCAAATATTCTGGAATTAATTAATTATGGTGTTACATATACTTTTACTTAGTGGATACTTCATAGCCTCAGATTTGCCAACAGTTCTAACATGCAAATCCTAGCAGGTAGAGAGATAAAACAGAATTTTACCACAAAAATATTGGTGGACAACATGGCTTGTGTCCAGATTTGCACGGTGTATCGGTACTACAGTAGTATCGCGATACTAAAGCTTCAAAATACTGCTAATGCCACTGTATTTTTTTAAACAGTCATATCGTCAATATGGTAGTTTTGTAATGTTGTGAGGCAGTTAATTCCATTTTTGTTAAAACGACACATCTCACTGCTTTTGCAGAATACACAGGTTAGTGATACTTCATTTAACCTCAATTATTTACCTTAATCTATAAAGATATACTCTTTGCTACCAAGCGAGCTAATGTTATCCTAACTGATGTGTGTAAATAAAAAAAATTGCCGTGTTTGATAGATAATAAGCAAGCTAATGTTATGCGTCTAAATATTAAAACCAGGGTTCATACTTGTGCTTGAAGTGCTTGAATTTGGCTTTTGAAAGTTTAAGTACTGGAAAACCTTGGATCCTTGAAATCCATTTTCTATCTAGTGGTGCTTAAAAAGTGTTTGAATAACAAAAAGTCAATAAATACAAAACCGCTAAATAACTTTAAAGTGTTATTTTTGATAGAACATGAATACAATCCTTTCACTCAAAATATTAAACTCCCCACTGCAGCCCGTCCCTCTACTCCAGCTATTCACTCAATTTAATAGAAACAGCTCCGGCCCACTTTTCAGACTCCTTTAGTGACTTTTTGTTTCCTCAAAAAGAACCTAGTGACAAATCTAGCGACTGTTTGGGCAAACCTGAACTACTTTCAGTAGTAGAGGCTACTCTGTTCAGTGAGTCACAGAGAGGAGCAGCACATTCATTCACTTCAAACTCTCTCTGTGTGATTATTTTACATGTAAATATAGCCAAAATCACAGCACAGCCGTTGTCTTTAACTTATGGATTTGATAATTTTGTCAGACAACGTTGTGGTTATAAAATCAGGATTTTAGCAGTGCAGAGCAGCAGCTTGAAAATGGCTTGGAAGTGAATGCTGGTGAACATGTAGTCTCTTAATGGGCCGTGTTTCAGTCACTATTTCATACTCGTTCCGTTGTCTGACAACGGAACCAGAAAAATACATTGCTTGTTTTATTATTATTATTATTATTATTATTATTATTATTATTTGTTTTTGGAATTTAAAAGGAGGAAATAAAGAATATGTCTGAATGATATCTCTTGTATAGTACTTGAAAACAAGACAAAAAATAATGCTTTAATATTCCTTGAAAGTCTTAGAATTTCATTATAAAGCATCTGTACGAACCCTAAAATTAGCTGTGTTTCCTAGTAAGCGAGCTAACGTTCCAAATTTTATGATTTTTTTTGGAGTTCATTTCCAAATTCAGTTATTTATTCCTAATGATGTGTTCATTCTTAGCTCTCTGAGGACAATTTCCATTTACATGATATCGTTGTTCTAGGAAACAATGTGGCACATTGAATCAGTTGCTTGCCAACTCTACAATTGTTCTTGAGTTTTTTTTTTTCAATAGCCAGTTATTCATTCTCATTAATAACGTATTTAGAGGAAAATCTGGTTTGTTTTTCATTTATATGTATGTATTTCTGCAAATACAAAATCATTTTGTAGATTTGAATTACGAATTAACACAATATTTTGTGGTATCGTGATACTTCAGCTGGTATAGTATCATAAGATATGTTTATGGTATCACAACAAACATACTGGTGGTATCACGACAACTGTTACTTGGTAGTACTTGGTAGCAAAAAAACAAACAAACAAACAAACAAACAAACAAAAAAGAGATACAAAGCTAATAAGCAGCTCCCCCTGCTGTCCCACCCACTTGTTTTTAGTTAAAGTAAGCACAACCTGAAGCAAATAAGCATTTTCACATTGTGCGTCCTTTCCCCTTCAGTGAATCGGTTTTCCTGCTGCAAAGTTTATTCGTTTGTTCTGCTTATTTATGTGAAAGTGCAGAAAATGGTCACTTCAAGTAACTCCTGTAAATGCTAACGTTGGAACCTCTGTAGCCAAAGTGATGACTAAATCATTTGTTCTATTATTGCATTTACATTTATGGCATTTGGCAGACGCATTTGGGCTCCCTGACAGGTTGATTCCCTCACCGTCCCCAACGCGGAGAGTTGTCATTCCAGAGGTCTTGTATTGTATTGTCTCCACCTCCTAAGAAAAAACAACACTGAAACACCGGATTTGTGCGGGCTTACTGTTAAAGCTGCGTCTGAGCTTGGCCTCTCTCTCGCCATCCTCGTCTAGTCCCTCTGCCTTTAACTTCTTCCACTGAAGCTCGTCTTTCTCCTGAATCTTCAAGTCACTGTGGAGCTCAGATAGCCTCCTTGGGGCAAGCTGCATCTGTAGGAGGAAAAGAAAGACAAAGAAAGGTCCATGAGGAGTTAAAAACTCCAGATTAGCTCTCAGAGGAAAATATACAGTCTAATAATTATGAAAGAATGACACGATAAGTGAAGGATTCTTAACTCCAGTCCTGGAGTTTCACTGTCCTGCATAGCTTCAGGTTTTCTCTAAACACCTGATTCAGCTCATAAGCTAGTTATCAAGTCCCCTATATGTTGGATGTGTTATATTTGACAAGTACAAACTCCGGGATGAGCACTTGTATAGGATATATTGTGCACTATATAGATAGCTACATACATATATAGTGCATTACATCCCTCATTTCATACTCTATTCAGTGGTTATTAAAGTGTGAGGCATAGCCTGGGGGAGCTGTGTTTTTCCCCCCCAAAGTTATTATATTTATTATTGAGCTATCATAGTTTTCATCTGGTTTGATTGGTCACTTGAAATGAATGAATGTCACACAAACCTCAACAACTCAAAAACAAGTACATGTCAACTTTAGCCTAATGCATTCTGTTAGTGGAAAGATCAGGAATAATAATTATAATAATAATAATAATAATAATAATAATAGTAATAATAATGCTCTAGGATTCCAATGAATACACAGAATATCAATATATAACGTACATTTGAATAACGAGCCTATTTAAATACAGGGTGTCCCAAAAGTACATAGGGTAAGTTAACACTTTTTCAAAAATTTTCGTACTTGGTTTATATTATATATATTTTCAGATAGCCTTTAAGAATGCCTTTGACAAAAGAAGAACTTATTAAAATCATTCTCATGACTGGATCGGGAAGCTTTCGTAAGGTTGCGATGGACTTTAACAGGAAACATGGTGAGTACATCACACGCGACACTGTTGCCAAACTTATTACCAAATTCAAAAAGACTGGAAGTGTTGCGGACCAACAAAGAAGTGTACGTCCACCAACATCCACTGACGAAGACACAACTATGGTGCTGACACACACAGTCCCCTATGTATGGAGACCCATGTAATTGGATTTCATACAGAGAATAAATCTGTTCTGAGTGCACTGACTGTGTGAAATTATACAGTTAAAGGGGAATGAAAAAGATTCTTGCAATTTGTTTTGTGGCCAGGAACTCCTTTAACTGTAAGATACAGAACTTTTATGAATATAATATGAACAACTAGGCTATTCAAATATTCATGATTTCATTGTTTAATTTCTGAACGCTTTACAAACAAAACATATCAGATCGATGTTAATAATAATAATAATAATAATAATAATAATAATAACAACCCTACTTGTTTTTTGAGTTTTAGCTTCAACTCATTCAATTCAAGCATCCAGTCAAACATGCCAACGACTATACACTGATGTAGGGGTACAACAAATAATCAATAATAATTGATTATAAAAAGCATTGTCAACGAATCTCATTATCGATTAGTTGGTCTGCTCACGGCGTAGGGGAGATTTACTCATTATGTTACTTCTGTTCCGAAAACATGTAAAATAATGTATTTATGTAAAGCAATGAATTAAACTACAGTCCTAAATGAATAATATATATCCTGGTGTGTGTCTGTGTGTATTGGGTTCTTTTCAGTCTTATATAATTGGACAAACAGTTGTGTAAAGTTTTAGTCTTAAGTTTATATTTGTAACACTGTTTGTGGATTCTATTTTAAATAAATGATAAAATAGTACTGGAAGTTTTCCCCCCAATCCGATTAATCGAAAAAATAACCGGCTAACTAATCGATTATGAAAATAATTGTTAGTTGCAGCCCTACACTGATGGGGGAAAAAAATGGGCCAAGCCCAAAACCGTGGTCTTAAAGACAAATCAATGGTCAGAAAATTCTCAAGAATTAATCAAATCGGTAAAGTAACGTAGTATGGGATATCTTTTCCCTTTGATTTCTTTACATATTGAAGCCTTGTGGGTAAACCACCAAACAGCTATTTATTTTATTTTACTAATGTTTTCATTTTAGTTTCCTTTATTTAAATTTTGTACAACCAGACATGTGCTAGTTTGAATTTTATATCAAACATTTTAATTATCATGGTTTTACCTTTGCGAACTAGAAGACTATATAAGTGAATTTCCCAGTTTCTAGCTGTTCCCTGAACAGTTAACTGAATCAAAAGTAAACGAGCAAATGGTGGCACAGGTCTCAGGAGTGCATTTGTTTAATTCTTGCTCATTTCTTGACCAATGATTTGTTATTAAAGTCCCTGTGAAGTGCCTCGAAACACGCAGCGTGATGAAATTTCCACTGAACCAAGAAGTCCGGGCAGGACATACTGAGTGGCTCCTCCTCCTTTTTAAATAGCCAATAGCGTTTGGCTTACCTCACAGCCCAGGTTAAGCTATATGTGACAGTCACAAAGCCCTGAGCTGGCTCCAATACATCCTTCTTCAAAGTGAATGAATTCAAGCTATTTCCTTCTTAACCAACTTAAGAACAGCCATAGTCACATTTACGACCCATGCTTGCTGATATGATTTCTCTCGTTCAACAATGGTAACTTCGGCAAGGTGATTTTTATAATGTTGGGGGCGGGACACTTCAGATTCTAGAAAGCATTTGATTGGACAGAAAATCTGATGAGAAGCTGAAGCGCAGAATGATGTAATCAAAATCGCTGATCCGTATTGGTGGTAAAGAGAGACAGTACATTTCGAATGCATATATCTTCTAAATGCGAATTTTATTTTATA
>JANDJT010000169.1:8020952-8043486 GCA_024331685.1 Stegophilus panzeri | reverse complement strand
CTTTTGCCACTCACAGATATGTAATATTGGATCATTTTCCTCAATAAATAAATGACCAAGTATAATATTTTTGTCTCCTTTGTTTAATTGGGTTCACTGTATCATCTTTTGGGACTTGTTTAATGTAAAACTTGTTTAATAAAATGTTTAATTTAATATATAATTAATGACACATCATGCATTTTAATGGTTCATAGATAATATTTAATGTTGTGGCACATCCAAGAGAGAAGTGGTCCTATTATCAAAGACACTGAAAAAAAAAGTTAATTGACTTAAATAATTCACACGTACATTGCTTCCATGTGACTGAGTTGATTTACATGAACACAATTTGTATTCATACATCCAACATTTGCTCATGTATTTTCAAAGCCCTGAGTAAAATAAAACTCAGCACTCTCACCTGAGCTGAAGATCAAACTCAGGTGAGGTTCTGCAACAGCCACATTAACTGTGAGCTATTCTACTGCACTTCTGTTAACTGTGTTAATTTAGTTATAGTTCCTGTCACTGCCAACATCCTTGTGAGATTTCATTATGTAAATTCTTTATGTTAATATTATGTGAATTGATCACAGTCATGCTACATAATCCAATCTAGTAATTAGAAACTTGTTTAAATTAAGTTTAATATAAGCAACAAATCATACTTTGATGAGAAATGTGATATTTTTATATAAATTATACATAATATATTTCTTAAATCTGACTGAACACATATTCAGTTTTTCAGTGTACTTTATAGCCTTGATAAAGAGCTGTTCCCTTAACAGCATCTCTCTCTCTCTCTCTCTCTCTCTCTCTCTCTCAATATTTCTATTTCTCAAAAACTGCAGCTTGTCATTTTACAGAGAAACTAGAAAGTGTAAACTCATCTGTCCTTGGAAACTTTGCAAAGCACTGTAACTTGCTAAGAACAACAAAAATGTGTTTTTCTTAATTAATGAATAAAAATATAATCATTGGTGAATTGCTGTAGTATTAGATGAATAAAACACCTTGTGATGTACTGTTATAGGAAAATATAGGAAAAACTTTGGGGTGGTAACAGTAACTCCACTTCATATTGGGCACATCCCACCACATTGATTCTTTTCCCATAACAGCATGCCCCAAGTGTGTTATTCCTTATATGATGTTCAAATTTTGAGAAGTATTTAAAATAATTATTCACCTAAATGAAAAATATAATTTGGTTATCTAAAGCACTTATATTTAATATTATTAAGTCATTAACTTACAGTTATTAATTTGTCAAGTGCCTAAATAAAATGCGACACAAAAGAGAGGCAGAAACACAAAGGTGGCCACTTCAGGGTCTTGCTCAATGGCCTCATAGTGTCTCATGGCGCTCAAGGTCACTAATGCAGAACCTTAACCACTGAGCTTCCCCTGCTGATTTGGTTATTTTATTATTCATGTGCCTCCATATTGCCTCCAGATGAACTTTCTGCCTTCTTTGCTGCGCATGTGTGGCTTATGTGCTCTCCTGTTTGATTCCTCTATCAGTGCAGTAAGCCTAATGAATGTACTCCATCACAGGCAACAGACAAAACAGAGTCATTAAGGCTCTGATACATCTTATCTCATCTCTCATGAGAACATTTAAAGCTGCTGTCCCCAACTCATTCATCCTCATTTAAACAGGAAAAGAACAATGTCTGGCCTTCAGTGTTTAATCAGAACACCTTCACTAGCTTCAAGATATCAGACCAATCAAACATGACTGCCTCAGTTAAATTTAGAAGTCAAATACAGAAAAACCGTGTGCTACTAAATACAAATAATGGTTCAAAACAACTAGGCTGTTCTTTGACTAAAATCAGAATGAAATGCAGTGCATTATGTAAAGCATAAACACTCGGGGGTGTGCTGTTATAGGAAAATGATCAACCATGGGATAGTGTATTGTGGCCGGATGCAAAGGCACAGTTAACACAGTACTCAGTTGATTATTTTTTTACCACATCAATTTGCCAGTGAATACAATTTTCTTTTTACTTTCCTATGACAAAAAAACTTAAACAACTTGACCTCTATCATTCAAGTCCTGTGAATTAGCTGTTACTATAATAATAGGGTTTTACAGCAAGTGCATTAAAAATAACCTGTGATTTGCCTTGCAGCCAGAACTACTGTTGTTGAGAATTAGTCCACACCTACTGACCAATCAGATGCAAGAATTCAAAATTGAAGTGGTATAATGCATCTTAATCAGAAAAAAAGGGTCTATATAACACGATAAATGGCTTTTTGTGGGGAAAAGAACCCCAGAACAGAGATTTTACAAGTAGAACCAAGAACCCTCTTTGGCAGATACAGTAATCCTTAAGGAACCATTAAACCTTAAGGAACCATTTGTCCCTATGACTGTACCTACACTGCAGAAAATAATATCAAATGAAATTATTGAACTATATTTGATCTAAAATTTCTCATTATGAGATAATAAAACAAATATAAGATTATTAAGCCTTCTAGTCAGAAATGTAGATCTTGCCAATTTTCCTTTAAATAAGAATAAATAATAAAGATTTGGAAAGAAAGGTTAAATCCAGAACTCTTAAGTAAAGTTTATTTATATAGCACATTTTATACACAAAGGCAATTTACATTAGGGGGTGCTTTACATAAGGAGGAAATAAAAGCTATAAATGAAAAAAAGTGAAGTGCTTTAAATTTGGTTAAGGGTTTTGTTGAACCCAGTTACAACAGTGTTTCAAGGGGATTCCAGAATCTAAGAACTGTTGTCGAACCTTTCCCCCCTCCTTTTCAACCTTCTTTTAGACCCAGGACTCTCCAAGGTTATCTAAGATCCCCAAGCAGACGTTCCACAGCAGTTACAGGACCAAAAGCTCAAGCCAGAGGAAGCAAGCCTCTAATCTGTCAATGGGAGATGGGAGATTTAAACATACTGGCTGGTTTCTTCCAACTCCAGAGAAGCTTTTCCTGGAGGACATGCTGTCTGATAATCCCCGGTATCTCAGCAATACCCAGCTGAAGCCTTTAGCGCACTGGGAGGAAGCTGCTGCTACACTGCCTGAATATCAAGGACCATGGAGATCTGGTCTTTTCCCAAATACCACCATCCCAATAGAATAGTCCTTTAATCATCTAAAATCACAAAATACTGTTCTTTATTACTAATAGAAATATTGCATTATATTACTGGTCATATTTTGATTTGAATTTGTATAAGTAATATGTTGTCTATGTATTTATTGTATGTATTTACTGTGTGTTTAATATATGTATATATACCGTAAGTCATGTAATCTGTTTAGATTACAGTCTGCTGTCTCTGCTGTTTGGTTACTGATCCTGTGGTCTGACTGGCCATGTCCTGTATTGTTTTACTACTGAACACCTGTAAATATGGCTCAAGGATCCTATAATCGTGTGGATGGTGCTCACGTGGCCTATAAAGGTCACAAAAGAATTAAATAAGGGAAAGGGCTACATATAACAGAAAGATGTATTTTGTGAAGGTACCAGAAACCTCTTGACAATGAGTGATGAAGTCAGTTACATGTGTCTAGAAGACTATTACTCACTCTCTATCACACACACACACACACACACACACACACACACACACAACACACACAAAATGCCTTCAGTAGCTACTGCAATAAGGTATAGTCCTAATGCACATCTTTTTAATCACATTATTCTCACGAATAAGAGCATCTGCTAAATGGCTAAATGTGAATGCAAATGAACACACATGATCCTTAATTTGTGTCTAATTTAAGGCTCCTGTGCTGAAGGGATACTCCAGCCCATTTCAACCTGACTTCTATCCATCACATCTGTGCCATATGTGTGATTACTATGTACAAGTACTTTGGCTGGATTTCTAGTACCGTGAAAAGAAAGAAAACCCGTTTATTCGAAACCGACTTATAATGGAAGTCAATTAGTGAATTATTGGAGCAGTCCATTAATGCGTTAAAATTTTTTTTTTATAACCACAGCACTGCTGAATTCTCAAATCTAACAGCAGTGCTGGCTGTAATTCAAATCACAGGTTTATATTGTTCAAATACATTATTGTTTCTATAATATTCTGTTATGTTCTGTTATGTAAAATGGCCCAGAGATTTACCATAGAGATTTACCAAGTAGAATTTTTTATTATAGAAAATATTGCACTTTTTAACTGTTCAAAGTTTATATTTAATGTTATTTACCATCCACTAGGCAAGATAGTTCCTGTAACTGGTTACATTACAACAGCTATTAAGAGGAATTCCCTCAGTTGCCTCTCTTTTTTCCCCCCTTGTCATTGAAGTTAAAAAGACAAAAAAAAAAAGCAGTTTGTCATTTCACTGAGAACCCAGGAAGTGTAAAGTCCGCTGTCCCAAAAACTCTTCCATGTCGGGTAACTTATTGACTCTTACAATGTGCTGACCACTGAGACGCCACAACTGAATTTACACAAATGGACCAGTTCAAACTTTTACATACGATTTTTCATTTTGCAGATTCTGCAAGGCATATGTAAATTTATGACCTGAACTGTACATAAAATGTCCATCATACAATCATTCATGTTACAGCCGGAACAACTGTCAGAGCTGCTGTTATAGAAACTCAGTGTATACCTACTGACCAATCAGATTCAAGAATTTAACTGCATGGTGTCACGTAATGGAAGCACAGACAGAAGCGAGTGCAGGTATGGCAGTTTAATAATACAACAACAAGTCCACAGGATAAGGGAGAAGTCAGTAATCATAAACAGGCAGAAGTCAGGTGATCAGGCATACAGTACAAACAAGGCATGGCAAAGAGACTAGGTTGAAAACGTGAGCAAAGTCAAAAACCAGAATAAACAGAGATGGTATAAAGGCTTGGTATAGACAGAGACACAAGGCAACTGAGCGTATACTTCGCTCAGTTAGATGAGTAATGAGAGTCTCTTAAAAGGAGAAGTGTGAGTATGTGTCTCTAATTGGAACTCTGGGGATGGTGAACATGTCCGTGTGTGTGTTTGGGAAGTGTAGATGTCGTCGGCCATGTTTGAAGTCCATGGTGCATTCTGTGAAATGAAGTTGCTGGTTTGCGGAGATATGACGCATAGCATTAAAGGAACTTGTATCAAAACATTAAATGTAATGATACCTTGATAACAATTATAATGTGGCATTCTTTAATAAATAGTAAATGGTATATGGTAAATGGTATAAATAATAATGGTATAAGAGGAATAAAACAGCTTAGGATAAGCTGTTATAATAAAATTAAAATATACAGGCTGTAACAGTAAGTCCACTTTGTGTCATGCCCTATCTCATAACGTGATAACTGTAATGAAATCTTTAGTCAAAGTTTTTTGTAAATTACTCTAAATCTTTAACTTGTCCTTTCAGAGATTGGACTATATTTTTAGAGAGAAGACAATCAACAATCAGTTTTGGTCTGAAGTTGATCTGAAAACTACAGTTCTAGTTGTGTCTCATTCATGTCTCACCCTTTTCTAAGACAATTACTGTTTATGTGTAATGGTTGTTGTTTTGAATTTGTGTTACATAGCTATTGTGTAGTTATTGTATGAACTTTTGTATAGTTTGGAAATTCAACAACTGCCCTTTGACAATAATTTTATTTAAATCTACAATGATTTAATGGGACAATTCCAAGAACTCACAGTTCCCATTATAACTGGATTTACTACCTTCAAGTCCTACAATGATATAATCTCCTGCAAGTCAAATGATAGCAGAAAGCAGTAGGAGGCCTGCAAAGGTTTGTCAGTGCTCCTCTATCTTTCAATAGCCTCCACACTCCACCCCCCACCTCTCACCCCCCTGGCACTGACCTTTCCATTCACCTCCTCCGCTCGCCTACCGACGCCTCAGCAGTCCCTGATTCAGTAAGCACCTTTTAATTTTCACATGAACAGCACTCCTGCTCATAAAATCCCTGGGGTGTGTTGTTTACGATTAGCAGAACAATTGAGGTTGAACAATGTTGCTCTTTTCAGATCTTGCTCTTTTCAGCACATTTAAATGTCATGTTTCAAGTAATAATCTGTAAAAGGCTGGCACACAGAACACCTGTAAATATGGAAAAAGAAGAGACAAATTGCAAGAAATAATGATTAGGAATTTAAGAGTGTTATCAAGTGTCATAAGCTTCTGATTAGGATGTCACATTATACTGGGTGCCATTAGTTTCTGAGATGCCCCTGGGCTGCATGTACTATAGTTATGAAGTCACAGATATCCCCGAAAATCTGATAAGCTGAAAGCTTTGGCATACAGCTCGCGTGAACTGCTTCAGCCTGAGACCACGTGGCAACCTCAGACCATAGCCCCCCAAGCCTGTTCCTGCCCACTATCACTGGCAAGCCTTTCTCAGCCCTGCCATCAATTTAATTCAATTCAGTTTTATTTGTATAGCACTTTTAACAATGGACATTGTCCAAAAACAGCTTTAAAGAAATATATAAATTATGGATATAGATTTTAAATGTATGAATTTATCCCTAATGAGCAATCCAGAGGCGACGGTGGCAAGGAAAAACTCCCTGAGATGATATGAGGAAGAAACCTTGAGAGGAACCAGACTCAAACGGGAACCCGTCCTCATGTGGGTGACACCAGACAGCACCGGGGTCAGAAAGTATACAATTCAGTCACCTACAAAACTACAATTTGAAGTCACCTACATCACCACAAGTTGTTTGGAAGGGTTTCAAGAGAAAAGCCTCTACTCTCATCAAAAAACAAACCCCATCATCTTCAATTTGCCAGACACTACTGGAACTTTAAATGGGATCGGGTTCTATGGTCAGATGAAACAAAAAAAAGCTTTTTGGCAATAAACACCAGAGGTGGTTTTGGTGCACACCGAGAGGTTGCCATATGGAAAAGTGCCTCCTGCCTACAGTTAAATATGGTGGTGGCTGACAAAGGACCTGGATATTTTGTTAGAGTACATGGCATCATGGACTCTATCAACAGATATTTAAAGAAAACCTGACTGCCTCTGCCAAGAAAGCTTAAAATGGGCCGTGGTTGGATCTTCCAGCAGGACAATGATCCAAAACATACATCAAAATCAACACAAAAATGGTTTACTGATCGCAGGTCCTCAATCAAGGTCCTGCCATGGCCATCCCAGTCCCCTGACTTGAAACCCATAGAAAACCTGTGGACCTTGAAATTTTAATGATCTGGAGATATTCTGTATGGATGAACGGTCTCAGATCCCTTGCCATGTAGTCTCCAACCTCATCAGGCATTACTGGAGAAGACTCACAGCCGTTATCTTGGCAAAGGGAGGTAGCACAAATTATTGACTAAAAGGATGCCAATAATTGTTGCACACCTATGTTTAACAAATATATATATTTTTTGATATCCATGAGAGCAGAGCATTTTTGTGAATTTTTGGAACAAACGCTCCAAAGTTTAAACAATAAATAGAATTTTTTAGAGCCTTCTTTGCTCATATTCACCAAGGGTGCCAATGTTACTGGAGGGCACTGTATTTGTGTTAACACTGCTCTTTAAATTAGAAACACCTCTACTGCATTTCACTGGCACAAACCACAAACCAAGATGTGTTATTTTACTCATTTTAAAGACAAAATCTTCATAGCCCTTTGTAAGTAAATAATTTTGCATGTATTTTTATACACATAAACATTTAGAAAATAAGGGATTCTATCCGATAACATTCTTGCTTATCCTTCAAATTGAAACCAATATGGTTATGTGGAGTTAACGTGATGAACAAGCAATATTCGTTACATACCAATCTTTAGTCACAATGTACACTGGCCTGTATGATGATGATTAGAATATTAATAGAGTACTACACCTGGTTTTATGTTTGCACTGTGATAAGAGAGATGTTTGCACAGGCTAGAGGTTCTCACTTACCTCATTGATGGTGTTGATTGAGTGTTGGTGATGATGATGGTCCATCAACCTTAATGGAGAAGGACAAAGTTTGCAGGAAGTCAGTAAATTCCTGGCAAACAGTAATAGAGCATAGGTACAATATATCAACTTGAAAATACACCTCGCACATGGAGTGAGGCAGGTTTAGTTGAAACACTGAGTGTTCACTTTCTTTAGAAAGTTTCCACAAGCTGTTTTTTTTTCAGCTTTGTTAACTCTGAAAGTTTCTCTGGATTTTGGGAATTATTTGCTACAACTGAAACAGACTTTCTTCCCCCAAGTGTTATCAGTCGAAGAAAACAGTGTAATGAAGTTATACTTCCCTATAAACATATTCTCATTGATTGAAGGATTCATCCACTGATGCTTGTGATTAAACTGGCATTGAGGTATTGACTTTTCCAAATCCATCTTTCATTTGCAAAAAGTGATAAACAGCACACTGCACTGCAGTAAACCTTATGCGCTCCTGGTAAGCTTGAATAATTCTGCAATAATGAGCTGTCAAGCATTTAATTCTTCACCAGACTCCTTAAAGCTCTAAATTTTCTTTTTTTTTGAAGACAAGTAGTGGAACCAAACATTGTCAAAATACCTGGATGATGCATAAGAGTACCTGAGGCTGAATTTATTTGAGGCTTTTAATAACAAAGACACCTGTCAAAGTGCTAAAAACAAATTACTTTTTTATATTGGTATTAGAAGCCCCCCTTGAGTGTGTGAATATATGCATAGCAATTCACTGGCAGCTGCAGGCTTCATGATTTTAATGAAATGTAATGGGATGGCCATGATGGCATTTTAAAAAGGAGAACTTCGAGAACAAGTTGGTATAATTTAGCATTTGATTGGCTAGATAGGATTGATTAAATATACATGAATATCTGATATTGTAGTGGCCTGGAAGTAAATTTCTTCTGACAACCATTCAATAAAAGCTACAATATACATATCAGCTACAGCTAGTACAGCAAATAAATATTTTAATTGCTTCAATGAGATAAGAGCAAAACTACTTAAGAACAGCAACAAAATTACCTGTAATCATTAATGTTTTATTGCTGCTAAGATGTCAGCTAAAATCAACTATACATTTTCCACCAGTGCCCCCAAGGCAAATCTAATCCCATTTTCAACCTGGAACATTCCTGAAAGCCCAGATGTGATCTGTGAGATGTGCAAAGTAAACAACTAACTAAAAAACATGCTAATAGCCAATTTGGCTTGAGACCAAAAGATTACATATATCTAGACATTCAAGCTCAATTTTTCAAATACATTACTAGTGTTAAGTCAATTCGGGTATGTACTTAATGGTTAGTTCAAAAATAATAGTGGAGACACAAATGTATTATTTCAGCTTTTATTAACTATATCAAATTTTTAGTAGGTCACAAGTTCACATACACTGTATTAGTAGTTGCTATGGCCTTATTATTGCTTGAACCTGAATCAAATGCTTGGGTAACCTTCTACAAGCTTCTAACAAGAATTTTAGCCCATTTCTCCTGACAGAACTGGTATAACTCAGTCAGACTGATGGTTTTTAGTTTGATCCATAAATTTTCTATGGGATTCAGATCAGGGATTTGTGATGGCCACTCCAATACTTTACAACTATGCTTAGGATCATTGTCCTGCTGGAAGACCAAGTTGTGACCAGGTTTGAACTTTCTGGCTGATGTCTTTAGGTATTTACTTCAGTATTTCTAGGTAATCCCCATAATCTTTATCTATTTATTTTCTGAAGTGTACCAGTCCCATTTTCAACACAGCCACAACATGATGCTACCACCCACATGCTTCACATTTGGGATTGGCCTCACACTTTTTCCTCCATATAGCACTGCTCATTATGCCCGAACAATTCAGTTTTTGTTTCATCTGACCAGAGAACACTCCTCCACCTGCAAACTTCAGTCTTGTTTTTCTGTGTTGGTCTTAGAGCAAGGACATCTTCATTGCATGGCAGCCTTTCAGACAATGGTGGATGTACATGCTTTAGTACCTGATGCCTCCTACTCCTTCACCGGTTTCTTTGTTGTCATCTCAGGGTTCAGTTGAACCTTTTGGACCAAAATTTATTTATCTCTGGGAGTTAATTTGTGTCTTTTTTTCTGAAAGAGGCGGTGTCTGTGTGGTCCCAAGATTTATATATTTGCATACAATTGTTTGTACATTTGCACATGGTACCTTCAGGAAATGAAGGAGGACCTCCTAAGGAAGAACCAGAATTGTGGAGGTCCACAGATAAAAGCATTAGATATAAGGGGAACTGTGGCTTAGTGGTTAGGACATTTGCCTTGTACATTGGGGGTTTGATTCCTGCCTCTGCCCTGTGTGTGCAGAGATTGCATTTTCTCCCTGTGTTTCAGGGTACTCTGGTTTCCTCCACTAGTCCAAAGACATGCGTTGTAGGCTGATTGGCATTTCCAAATTGTCCGTAGTGAATGGGTGTGTGTGATTGTACCCTGTGATTGGTTGGCACCCTGTCCAGGGTATCCCCTGCCTCGTGCCCTGAGTCCCCTGGGATAGGCTTCAGGCATATCTCTGTGTGGGATAAGCAGTACAGAAAATGGATGGATGGATAAATTTATTTATCAAGATCAAAGCAAGTTAACAAACATGCTCTGGTTTCCATGCGCATGATAAACAATAACATTTAAGTATGTGCATTTTGGAATTGAAAACCTTTCTGCATGATCATTAGAGCATAAGCCATGTCACTCAGGTAAAACAACACAGAAAATAGATTAAAAAAAAAACCCACAACCAAGTATTTTACAGCATCAATTTAAGTAAAACAGGTGCTAATTCAATTCATTAAAGTGCAGTAGGTTTTGAGATTCAGTGGTTATGTGTAAAGTGTGAATGTGGAGATCAAGGCAGACCATCCCCTCCTCTGATGTTTAAATCTCAGTTGTATCATTTATTCATCTTCTGATTTATCCTGGTCAGGGCTGCGGTGGTTCCCTCACGGAAACACTGGATGTGATGGGAATACATTGCAGGGCACCATGTACATACTCAGACATATTCACACAATCATATTCGCACAATCATTTACACCTAGGTTTCTCAGGCATTCTTTCTTTATTACAAATTAGGTTACAAAAAAAGTTAAAGGTTAAGATATTAAAAGTGAACAAAATAAAAATAATTTCAGTTCAAAAATTCATTATTTTTGCCGACACCTGCTCTTTTAATGCAATTATCCAATCAGCAAATAATGCAGCACAATGTACAGTATAAAATCATACAGAGACAGGTCAAGAGCCTCGGTTAATGTTCACAAAATGTGATCTCAGAGACTTGGAAAGGTTTTGGTGCCAGATGGGCTGCTTTGAGTATTTCAGAAATTGCTGATCTCCTGACATCTTCACACACAACAGTCTTACAAGTTTAAGCAGAATGGTACAAAGAAATCCACAAACAAAAACACAAACAAACAAACAAACAAACAAACAAAAAACTTCCAATGAGTAGCAGTTCTACAGACAGAAATGCCTTGTTGATGAGAGAGGTCAGAGGAGAATGGGCCAAACTGTTTGAGCTGACAGGAAAACTATGGTAACTTGTATAAACACTCTTTACAACTGTGGTGAGCAGAAAAGCATCTGAGTACACACAACACATCAAACCTTGAGGTGGAACAGCTACAACTACCAAAGACTACATTAGGATCCACTCCTGTCAGCCAAGAACAGGAATCTGAGTCAACAACAGTCACAGGCTCACCAAAACTGGACAGTTGAAGATTGGAAACATTTTCCAATGTGGTGAGGCTGTGATCACTTTAGCTTCAGGTACACTGCCAAATCCAAGGTGGTCATGAGGAAAAGTTCTTTTCTAAAGATTTTTCTGTTGCTTTTGAATCACTTTTGCAGGTATGTTTCCATCAGTGCCATTTTTCAATTGCCTCTCAGTCAATGATTTGAGCTTTTCTTTTAAACATTATGAATGTGAAATTGAATCACACAAAAAAATAAACCAAAATTTTATTTGGATTAGGCAAAAAAAAAAAAAAAAAAAAAGTTCTACATATTTGAGTACCCCTCAGACTGCAATTATGCCAAGAATTATGCCAAGAATTACCATCGCAGGAGAAAGGGATCAATGTGCTATGAACACATACACACATGCAGTGGTCAATAGGAGAGAAATAGAGAGAAACAGAGACCGATAGACGGACAGAGAGAACAGATCATGTATTATTCAACACCAGCAAACATATTACCTGTCAGTGGGATGTTGCAAACAGACAGGTCCAGGTGGATTAAAAGAAAGGACAAAATGTAAAAAAAAAAAACAACACAAACAAACTGCGAGAAACAGAAAATGTAATGGATCGAATGACACAGTGGGGCTCTAAATGCATTTGTTTGGCAATATGAAAGAATGTGTGTGTAATGTGAGCAGAGAAAGGGATCAGAGGGAGGGAAAAGATCACAGGTGCCGCAGTTGAAAGTGGGAAATGAGATATAAAAACACCATTAGCCCGAAAGCTGCAAATTGGAAATGCATGGCTGCCTTGTCTGAGAATACTGAGGCTATTACTGCATTTTTATTCAGTGTATTTTCTGTTCTCTTCCAGTGTTCTCCACAGGAGTGCTCGCTTTATGGCACAGCCTTATCAAAGGGTATACTATAGTCCTTTTTCCTGGCACAATCACAGCAATTACAGCATGTTGATTATAGAAATGAATCCGTTTAGGATTGAGCAGAGTAGATAGACACGAGTTCCCTGGTGGTAGCACACATCCACATTGGCACACTGCTGCTGATAATCTCTATAAGCTTATAAAACACCAGCCTGCTGAATGAACACAAGCAATCTAAATAGGATTTTAAAGTTAATATTCACATCAAACTTTCGAATGGGGGAAAAACATGATCTGAGTGACTTTGGATAGGATAGGGGTGGATTGAAAAAACATCACCTGGTCTTTTTCTAATCTTCAACTGTCTATTTTAGGTAGGTCTGTGCACACTGTACCTTCAGATTCCTGTTTTTGGCTGACAGGAGTGGAATCCCATGTGGTCTTCTGTAGTTGTAGCCCATCCACCTCAAGTTTTGACATGTTGTGTGATCTGAGATGCTTTTCTGCTCACCATGGTTGTAAAGAGTGCTCATTTCAGCTACTGTAGAATTACTGTCAGAACCAGTCTGACCATTCTCTCCTGCCCTCTCTCATTAACAAGGCATTTCTACTTCTAGAACTGCCTTTCATTTGATGTTTTTTGTTTTCACACCATTCTATGTCATCTCTAGAGCAGTGGTCACTAATCCTCTCTTCCTACAGGATCTACCTTCCTACAGGTTTCACCTCCAACCAAAATCTAACACACTTGCTTTAGTTGATTATGAACTTCTTAAGGCAGTGATTAGATGGTCAGGTGGGCATGATTATGGTTGGAGCTAAAGTCTTCAGGAAAGTAGATCTCCAGGAACAAGGTTGGTGACCACTGGTCTAGAGAACGCTCTGCGTGGAAATCCCAGATCACCAGTTTCTGAAATACATCTCTATACATGTCTATTACAAACAACAATGCCATAGTCAAAGTCAATGAGATCACATTTTCCCACCATTTTGATGTGTGACAAGAACATTAACTGAAACTTTTGACCTGTATCTGCATGATTTTATGCACTGCATTACTGCCACATGATTGTCTGAACTGCATGAATGAGCAGCTGTACAGATGTTCCTTCAAAGGTGGGTGGTGAGTAAAAATTTCCTTTGGTCTGTGTGTTTTTAAGTAAAAACCCTGAAAATGAAAAGCACCTTGAACATAATTGCATTTGCACAGTGTGACATAGAATGAAATTTTAAATTATGTACATACATTAGGATTCTTTCACTTCCTACATAGAGCAGTAATTTCATTTTAGCCACAAAGGATACCATCAGTTGGGTTGGCTAGAGAGCAATATGACATCTGAGGGGAAATAATAGAAAATTAATGTAAGAAATGCTTTTTATTGTTAAACACATCAAAGGACTACATGGAATATCCAGAAAAACATATACAGTATGTAATCACTGGTCTGTTACCTAATGTGTGCACCCATTTTATGTGCAGCTTTAGATTAGTTTGTCTATTTATATACTCCTATATCTTTGTCTAATTGTGAAGTCTTATGATGAATTTGTTATGCAATATGTTATTACATTCTTGTTTTTTGGTTTCCATGTTCTGTGTTTCTGGGTTTTGTCCCTTACCAGTTTCTTTCTTTCTTTCTTTCTTTCTTTCTTTCTTTCTTTCTTTCTTTCTTTCTTCCTATCTTTTTTGTTGTTGAAATGATATTCCTTCTTTGATCTGTGCTATGGACCATGATTACTGGACTAGCTCTAATAAACAACACTTTGAGTAGACGCACATTCATCCTGTATTCACTTATCATGTGTTACACCTATCTGGTATTACAGGTGTTGAACAAACAAACACTAACTGCACGGCTCTTGCTGTCATCTCTGCTGAAGGGACTCGATGGGTTGCGGTTGCAGTGTTGTTCACTGTGGTAGTCTCTGCTGGAGTGGCATTGTTGTTTTCATCCTTATCCTCAATAACCTTAGTATTGGTGTACAGTGCCCTCCACTAATATTGGCACCCTTGGTAAATATGAGCAAAGAAGGCTGTGAAAAATTGTCTTTATTGTTTAACCTTTTGATCTTTTGTTACAAAAAAATCACAAAAATACTCTGCTCTCATGGATATAAAACAATTGCAAACACAACACAGGTTTATCAAAAAAAACAACCTTTGTTAAATTGATAAATCTTTGTTAAGCTTTCTGGCAGAGGCAGTCAGGTTTCCATTTAATATCTGTTGATATTTGATGGAGTTCACGATGCCATGTATGAATTTAATCAATAAATATTTAATAAAGAGGTGGTGCAGTGGGTTGCGTTGGTAACTGCCTCACATCTCCAGGCTCCCTGGTTTGATCCTGAATGTGGGTTATTGGGTCTGTGTGGAGTTTTTGTTTATGTTCTCCTCCTGTAGTTTCCCCCAGGTTCTCTGTTTCCTCCCACTTCCCAGAAACATGCTAGTAGGTGAACTGGCTTCAATAAATTTCCCCTAGGTGTGAATGATAGCGCCCGATTCAGGGCGTATAAGCAATGGTGCACATTGTTTAAACTTATGTAAAAAATTTTTTTTATGTTTTTGCTTTTAAAAGTTACTGCTGTGAGAAAAGTTTAATGACTGAAAGATGTTCAAGGACAAAAAAAAATCTGTCATTATAGCAGGGATTTTTTTCACTTAGGAGTGTATGCCTCTATATCTTGTAGTGAGGCCCAGGGATAAAACACTCAGTGAAACTGAACGAAATATCGAAGGACTTTAAATTGAAAGGCTGCTGAAAAATCAAGTTTCTTATCTTTTTTTTTTTCTTTTTTAACCATTCGTGATAGAATGGCTATTCACTGGTGTGAATGGATGAAAAACATAATTTACAACATGTCTGCTATTTACCAGCTCCTCTTAATCTTTAATCATATCTCTTCATTTGTGAATAATGTCACACAAGCTCAGTAATTTCATGAAAGAACGGGAAGCAGACATGTGTACAAGGCTGTCATTTTGAAAGTTTGCCATTTACAAAGGCTCCTATTAAAAGTAACTGGATTATATTATTTGTCTGTCTCTCTGTCTTGTTAGGATACATGCTACCTCGGATAAAAAGAAATGAAATCTCACTATTACAACCGTCTAGGGGTTTTAGGTTTATAATAATCCATCGTAACACCAAAATAACTTTCCATACGTGATGCAAAATGACGTGGGAGTCAGTCCTAACCAAAATGCATGAATGCGTGTGTGTGTGTGTGTGTGTGTGTGTGTGTGTGTGTGTCAGCTAACAACTTCCCAGAGAGAGACCACTCACCTGCACTTTCCCTGACCTCACTCTGGCCCGGCGACGTGTAGCGTGGATGTCCCACGGTCTCCGTCCAGCACAAGCGGGGATACGGTTTTCGTTCAAGTTTTTTTTTCTTCTTCTTTTATTATTATTTATTTATTTATCTAGTGGTCAAATAAATGAGGCGAGAGCTTTAATCCACCTGTCCACACAGCCGGCGTCTTTTCCTTTTGTGTCTGAGAGAGGGGGGAAAAAACCACCCCTCCCTCTTGCACCCACAGCAGTCTTATGATTCACAGGTGAGTGATGTCATCTGGGCTCTTTCTTAATCATGTTAGTCAGCACTTCCTTTACTTAAATACCTAACAGTCTGAAAAAAGAAACTCATTCATGTTGGTCTCTGCAGGAGCCAAATCACACAGGGCAGGGCCAACTTTCAATTTATGCAAAGATAAAAAACAAATTCAAAACTCTGCAGGACAGAAATGAGTGTGTGTGTGTGTGTGTGTGTGTGTGTGTGTGTGTGTGTGTGTGTGTGTGTGTGTGTGACAGCAGCAATTTGCAAGCTTTGGGAATTCTTTCTATTGATTCTGAAATCTGTGCAGTCTGAAATTGAGGGAAAGAGACACAGAGAGGGAGGGTAACAGAAAAGCACATGCATTACCTTGATGGATTATACCTCCATGCATTATATTACAACAATGGTTTTCAAAAATCTTTTATTTCAAGGCTAATAAAAATGCTTAGAACTCAGACACCCAAAAGTGTAAATTTAGACCAATGGGATGTAGCATTTTAGGAAATGCATTGAAATTATTTATTTTTCTGCATAGTTGTGTTTATTGATATATGCAGCCATGGAGTACTGAGCACCCTTGTGTTACATATAAGCTTCAATTCTTTCCTCATGACCTCTTCTCATGATTCCTGGATGTTATGGAACTTTTTTTCTTCATGTATCTAAAAGTAAAATTGTAGCATTTTAAAGCTAAAAATATATTTGATGATCAGATTCCTACTGCAGCAGAGGAGCATTACAGACATTTTGACAGCCAGTATCTGAGTACAAACTGAATTAATAGTTAATATGTCCATTTTTGCCACAGCATGGGTAGCTATTCAATAACTTCTCACCATGTGAGAGATCACACTTAGCTAGCATGGTTTTAGACAATCTCTTAGGCAGACTGACATGTTTTTATCACTGGTTCATTCCATATCAAGTCGTCTAATACAGGTTGCTTGACCATTTTTCATTTTCCAAATTTTTTTGAGTGATTACTTCTGTGTATCGGCATTGCAAAACCACCAGGTTATTTTATTTATTTATTTATTTATTTATATATTTTTAATTTACTTGGTTTAAATATGACGGCCATCTTTGTGTCATGGCACACATCTAATTTTGTTTATACGGTTGCTACAGAAACCTCAATATCTTGTCTCAGGTTGGGCCTAGCTCCTTGGAACAAAAACTGATCTCTAGAGCACATTAGAAGGTACATGCACAACAAGCAGTAAGCGACTACAGCTCAGAAGCTCAGCCAGGTTTCCTTGTCTGATATCAGTACCTGTCCTCACTAAAGCTCTGGTTGCTGAATGGACAAATTCCCACAGCCACACTTAGTGGAAAACTTTCCTAGAAGAGTGTAGGCTGTTATAGCAGGAAAATGGATAACAAGATCATATTAATGTCCATGGTTATGGAATGGGATGTTCAAAAAGAACATATGGATGTGATGGTCTGGTGTCCACATACTTTTGGCCTTGTAGTGCATGTAGAAATGACATAAGATGAAGACTATGAAAGCTGATTCTCAATTGCATGCCCCTATTTTAGTTTATGGCTATTGTGGCCATAAAACAGATCCTAGATTATGACTCTTAAGCAAGGATTGGGTTTGAAAAAATTTGGTTTTAGGAGGTCAGGGATCCCTGCTTGTTTTCTGGGTGATAATGTGGAAACAGAATAATTACATTTATAGTTCAGTGCTGATATTCAGTACAACAGCACAATTGCAAGAGTGATATTGATTTTATTCAACGGTCCTATAAACAAGATATCAATATCGAGTAACTGACATTTCAGACACAATATAGCAAAATATTTTGTTTATTTTTGCTCTGTCAAGGAAAATGGTTTCAGAAGAAACTGCAGCTGTTGCCATGCAATGCACAGACTGCCTGTAGTAAGTGTAGTAATGGTTTCAGTGTAACCAACTATTGCTAAAATTGGAATTTCCATAGTGAACACAGACAAGTGGAGTGATACAAACTTACCTGGCTAAAGTGCAAGCAGTCCCAGTGCTGTTATACTAAATATCAACACTCTTGAAATGCTTCTTGTCCAATTAAATTAGTGGAATGGAACTAATTATTATATATTATTGTATGGCATTAGCAATATTGATATTATGAAAATGTAATTAAAACATTTTGATATATCTGAATTTGTACTAATGGCTTAATGTAACAATAAAATGAAATAAATAAATACATTAAATAAACAATTAAATTGACTGGGCTTCCAGATTTGTTCGTCAGTTCTGAATCTTTCCTGTTAAAGATACACAATACAATAAAGCTTGTGAACTAGCAAAATGAATACATATTATTTTAATGTTCAAATTTATTTACTTAGCAGTTAAGAATCCACTGTGACTAAATAAACACATTTTACTATACTAAAATAAAGCATTTCTCTATAAACCAGTTTGAAACTCTGCTACATAATCATTATTATCATGACAAGCTATGATTGAAATTTCTATTAAAATTATAGAACTGAGATAGATCTCTATAATGCCAAAGAGCCACACCTCTATAATCCCATCCAGTTTAACTCCTGCTGCTCAAAGATGTCCAAAGCATATGGCAGCAGCCCTAGTACCTTGCTACTCAGTAGTCAGTCACCTGCATAGCGATAAAGTTACCTGTAAACAACTTATTTAAGACTTCCTCAATATACGATATCTAGCCAATAGATGAGGGGTAGAGGACACACTGTGAAACCTCCAACCTGAATCATATTAAATGTGTTTATACTGAAATATTTGTGATGTGTTTAGTAATTCTGGTGCATTTACATTTATTCATTTACCAGACGCTTTTATCCAAAGCGACTTACAAATGAGAAAATACAAGCAAAGCGATATATCAATCGGAGAACAATACAAGTAATGCAACCATACAAGATTTATAATTGAGTTCTAGAGAAGCAAAGTGCACAGAGTAGAAGTGTAAGTTGTTTTTTTTTTTGTTTTGTTTTTTAAATAATGTGGGGTTGGCATTGTAGGGGTTAGTTAAGTGCTCACGGAAGAGGTGGGTCTTTAGCTGTTTTTTGAAAATAGTGACAGATTCTATGGTCTTCAAACCAATTTGTTGGTTGATGTTGTATTATGATTATTCCTTTTAGAGGTTAGCATTTGTGTACCACACTGACATAGTAGGGGGTCTTTGCTATTGAACATACAATGACATTTTATAAGAGAACACAAAAGAGCCAGAGCTTCTTTTCTCACTCACCATTTTCCAGTGACATTCAGTGTCACAGTAATGAGAATCCGACATAGCTATAGTGGTGACAGCAAACACTGGACCCAAAGTATAATGCAGGAATATGATGACTAGTTAGCAATTAGCTAAAAGTTAAAATTTTGGAACCTTATATGTTTTAGCAGAGTGCACAGACTGGATGCAGAGCGAGATGGATAGTTTAAAGGACTTTATACCATGGTCTGTCTGAATACTTAATTCTGATTGGATGGAAGGTGTGTGTTCAAACCATATAATGCACAGGTAGTTCCAGTCAGTTTAATCACTGTTCTAAATTAATGCACAGCCAATAAACAACTGTAACCATAGTAACATACAGTTATCGTTTCATACAATAGTTAAACTCACTTCATTATTAGTAGAGACGTGGGACAGACACAGGTAATTCATACACATACTTTATCTCTTACATAAAGTGCTGCTGTATTTCTGAAATATAGGTTCATTCTTACTGAATGTCAAGATCAGCAGGTAGTCGAATGGCATTATGGGTAATGTTAAATATATTGAACAAAAATAAAAATAGATAAACAAATCAATGAAAGAAGTTTCAACTAAAAAAAGTCACCTCAAGAATTTCATTATAAAATATATCCTTGATAATAGTTAAAATCACATTGTATAGATTACTATAAAGATTAATATGCAAGTCAATCACGATGGCTACTGTTTAACAAGGTAGCCATGTCTAACAGAGTGGTCAGTTAATGTTGATAGTGTTTAAAAATCTGGGACTGATATTTTCATACCCATACCCATGACACACACAATATTGTGGAACTATCTGTAATTTTATTGACCAAGTTTCTGAGCAGCAAATTCCAGTATATGTCCATAATTTAGTAGAGTGTGCTAGAATTTACTGGTCTGTATACACCTCTTTTCTTGCAGCATATATAAGTGCGCCACTGCTGTGCTAAGAATAATCTAGCTGCCAAATAATATTTTCAGGTATTTCCCCACTCACACTGAGCGCTTCGTGCAGAGGTGCTCAGCATGCATAGCATCCCGCAATGCATTACACTGCCACGTGTGTTTTTTTCTGATTCATGCCTTGTCTCCTCCCATGTCCTGTCATTGGTTGTCTCCCTCATATTTCCTGAGTACTCACCTGTTTTCAGTTTGCCCCTTGATTTGTTTATGTTTTTGTGTTTATCTGTTTGAGGCAAAGTACATGCTCAGTTTGTTTTCGTGCACCTGATTTTACCAAGCCTATTTATTCCTGACATCGCTGTTCTGGTATGACCTTGACTCTGTTTTTTATTCACGTGTCCTGCCTTTGCCTAATATATCCTTTTTGCTGATCGCCTGACCTAAACCTGCGTTGACCCTGATCTTGTCTCTCGTTTTGGATTTGTTTGCCTACCTCCCATTAAAGATACTTTCCTGCAATTGTATCAATCTCAGCCTCCTCTTACATGAGAATAGAGAATCAGTGGTGATCCTATTGGGTTCCTGTTGTGATGTGCAATGCATCAGATAAGCACTACAGTCAGTAATTCCACTGAAAAGTGTCTTTTTCAGGGGTATCAAACACATTATTTACAGAGATATTAAGGTGACAGCTAATTAAATACTGGAGATTTACTGCAGGTGGAGGAAATGTTAGTGGTGCAGAGCAGGTTTTAGAAGATAAGATGACATTTTCCCCCAATAACATGGCTCTAGTCATTTTCAGTGGAACTGTCAGAAGAGTATTTTTTGGCAATGTCATTAATATGGCTGTAGATGTCTAAAAGTATTAATTAACAAGTTCATGCCTCATCATTTCTACTGCTGTCTGACATCTACCCAAACTGCATGAGCATGTTAGAATTAAATTATTTTAATTGTACAGATCACAAAAATGATTGTGATTTTATTTAATATATTTACTCATTTCTCATCATGAATTTAATTCCTGGTTAAGCAAGTGCCAACACCTGAAGTGTTTGTGAATCATTTTGAGACGTGGATTGCAGCAGATATGTGTTGATTTTAACCAGCATTTTAGCACTGTGAGATGCGAGCTTATCCGTGATGTACAGTGGAGGCCGCTATGCTATGAGTCTGTTGAAACTTCTAAAAAAGTGTCAAAATCTTGAGTAGTAAAAGTTTACATAAGCCGAAAGAAACAAGGCTATGTTTGGGATGCAAGGCCTTGAGTGAATTGAGATATCTCAGTTATAATGCATTCAGTGAAAAGGCTTCCATCCTGACAGCCAGACCTCACAATGCTGAGAACATTTCCTACAACAATACAAACTGAAAATTTAAAGATGTTTCCCATGACTGGGACAATGTGTCATGTACACTGTGTTTCAGCCGTCTGTGTAGCCTGGGGCTTAGCACCTTTCTTTCTGCACTGTCAGCTGTACATGTGGATATGTGTGTGTGTGTGTGTGTGTGTGTGTGTGTGTGTGTGTGTGTGTGCACGCGTAAGTATGTGTTGGTAGTGTTCCAAAGGTCTCTCAGGTGTTTGTGAGTCAGTGTGAGACACAATAACATGGTGACAGTGGCTGGTCAGACTGAACCCAAGAGAGAGACAAACACACACACACACACACACACACACACACACACACACACACACACACACAGGCCTTCAAACAGCCCGTATGGAGGAATCACATACATTTCAGATATGATTATGTGTGTTTCCTTACTCATGCATTATTCTATCTAGCTCACAGCTGCCTGACAGCAGTCAGTTCAGTTTAGTGACTTAGTGACAGTATGGTAACACATGCTTTATTACAACTTATACATAACTGCAGGGGCATGACTGTAATATTATACTTTCACTATGTAGAGATTGTAAAGTCAAAAACAAGACATGTGTCTTATCTTTTTACTAACTTTTAACATTTTAGTTTGGCAACTTGTGGAATGAGGCATAGCACTGATGATATCAATGTCTGATTTTAATCCCAATTTCAAAGCTGTATTTCAAAAACTGAAAGTGGCCCCTTGTGAATGTATTATGCCAGAAACACTCATTGTAATCCCGTGAGATAACTAGAAAAGTTGGAGAGCACTATATATTGAAATTACAATGATAAAGTTGCAAAATTATCAAAATTATTCAACCACCTTTGCAAATCAGGTATATTGTCAAATTTTACAGATGTTCAGCTGTGTGCAATGAACAAATCAAACAAAAGCAATTGAAATAGTTCAAGACAAGGAATGCTTCAAGTGGTTTCCCCAAATTCAA
>JANDJT010000169.1:8008872-8020852 GCA_024331685.1 Stegophilus panzeri | reverse complement strand
CCACCACCATGCTTGACTGTGGACAGTGTGTTCTTTCTTCATTCTTCTTCCTCCAGACATACCGCTGATCCATCGTGCTGATGACATTTTCTTTCATCGCTCCACAGAACAGAATCCCAAAACTTCTGTGGCTTATTTATGTGATTTTGAGCCGACTTTTCTTGTGCTTTTGGGTCAGTAGTGGTGTACATCTTGGAGTTGGAAGACTTGGCATGGAAACCTTCTGTGTTTAGTACACACCTTACTGTGCTCACTGAACCCTCAGTGCCTGTTGCCACCAAGTCTTGCAGGTCTTTTGCAGTCACTCGAGGGTTTTTCACAACCTGCCTTCTCAGAAATCTGGTTGCAGCTGTTGATAGCTTCCTTTTTCTGCCCCGTCCAGGTATTTCATATATTTCCTACCCCTAGCCAGTTCAGGTATTTAATGTGTTCCAGCTCAAGCACACCTGTGCAACTAATGAAGCCCTTGATTAGTTACATCAGGTGTGCTTGGGACAACATCTGTTTTGCTTATTTGTGCTCTTGTGAGGGATTGTATTCAGGGGGTTGAATAATTGTGAAACTGGAGAAATCATTATAAGTTGCATTTTCAGTTGAAATTGGGGAATCCACTTGAAGCATTCATTGTGTTGAACTATTTCAATTGCTTTTGTTTGATTTGTTCAATAAACCTGATTTGCAAAGAGGGTTGAATAATCTTGATTACAACTGTATATGTGTGCATCTGTGTGGTTGAGCTGCCTGTTTTTAAAGTGGTAATCAAATCAAATTGTAGCATTTACGCTGTAACGGGGCAATGTGTACATTCGACAACTTTCTCAAATGTACTGTTAGTAAAAATAAACAAATAACTTGCAAGATAAGGATGAAAATATTGCAATAACTCATAAATCTTGACCCAGTCAGTTGACCCATAATGATAATTGAGGCCTTTTTCTCACTTCGGTCTGTCATGTAAAGATTTGCCACCTCAGGAGTTTTGAACTAAGCTTTTTCATAAATTTTCCATAACTGCTTCATAAAAGATCTATGCAATGCCCAGGACTGTTATAACCACCTTACCTTTTTATTTACCCTGCATCTAAAGGGTTACAGAGAATTTTCTGGCACTGTCTCTAGTGTGGGGTGTGATGTCCAGTATACACTCAGATGAAACACTGGTTCCCTCATCTGCAGTACATGTGAAATATGTGTGTTTGTGTGTGTGTGTGTGTGTGTGTGAGAGAGAGGGAGATAGATAGACTGTCCTGGCTACAAAGTCATATGGCATTTCAGAACCTTGTGGCTCATGTTCACACGTCATGTGGGTGATATGGCCACCTGCTAATATAACAAGAGAGGAGCAGAAGGCTCAGACATCACGACAGCTCACACTAAACTGTGGGAGAGGTGTGGGAGTGTGTTTCATGCACAACTGAATTTGCACTGATTTGCCAGTTTATTTACTAGATGAGAAAAACTTAATAAACTGGCAATTCTATATGCTAGGGCTATTTAATTCTTAAATTACATTTCAATTTCAATTTCTTAAAAGATTAAATATTTATTTAATCTAATGTTATACTGGCACACACAGAGTGATAAACAGTGTATACCATGAAGGCATTAGACCCTACATGGTGCACTATTTGTTCAACTACTATTTATACAAGAAATCAATGTGAAATTTACCCACTGAAATTCACATATGCTGTAAGTGCCTGCTGGAAAGTGTTAACTCCTTGCATGCATGCAATATCACATGTAATAGGACACTTACTTCATTTGCTTTTAGATTTAATTAGAAATGTTTAGGAAACAAATTGTTTAATAAACTTATGTTACATAACTAAAAGCTGAACATTTGCTTTGGATTATATGAAAATATGAATAATATTTGATCAGTAAATGTCATTTTGATAGCTATATTATACATACATTGAGACCATGAAATTAGAAGGAGCTATCTGACTATAATATGATTTTAAGATAATATACCATGAAGTTTGGACCCTAAATAAAGTCAAAGTAGATATAACTTTTCTATTAAATTATATTATTTTGTATTTTTAAGCAATATTTTGCTTATATACTTCTTGCATATATTCTGTGTCATGTAAAGGAATTGTTTATAACATTAACTCAAAAAAGTTTTGCACAAATCCATGTACACAATATGGATGTACAGTGGATAATACAAATACATTATTCGGATTGAACAGTTAATGGATCCTAAATGAATATGAATACAGATATGAAAAAGTAGGTAGAGCATTCAGCAAACTTTTCTGATCTTTCGAGAATTCAACAAACTGAAGCAAATATAATAAAATGGCTAGGTGGCTATAAATAAATAACAGATTGTTAATTTAGTAAAGACATTGCTGCTTTGAAACAGTTTTCTACTTAGTAACATTAGACAGAAGATCTTTGCTTTTATAATCTGTGAATGAAAATTACTTATTTTTTCAGCAGCACTGTTTTATTTTTCAGTGTTTTCCAGTGTTTCCGAAAATCAAAACAAAACAATACGAAAAAAAAAAACCCTCTTTTCGCCAGAGACCACATCTACTTCCAGATTAAATCCAAATAAGAAAACTAAAATATAAATGTTTTCATCACTACACAGATACAGATAATGGCATTGGTTTACACCCTAAATATACATACAGATGGATGCCAAATTAAAGTATAAACCAAAATAAAAGTCCTGAGTTACTAATCCTAAATAATGTGTACAAATTTGCATGTGCACAGGGAGAAACATTTGTGTGAATAATGTCATGTCAATGCCGGAATCTGTGTCAAACTCTAATTCCCAGAATACAGCGGCCTATAACCATAGCCACCAACTCACAGCGTTCATGGACACAGCCTGCATACTGTGACAGTACCTGCTGCTCGGCCATTGTTACAGTACATACTGATCAGTATATGTGTGTAGCATGAATACAATCTGGACATACTACATCCGCCATGTTGACACTGTCATGTGACCTATAACTTAAAAAGAGCTGACGCACTGCCTTCTGCCATTTTTGATTCTGAAAGCTCTTCTACCGCAGTGTCCATTGTTTCCATACTGGAGAATCTCGGCAGAAGCAGTAGGTCTGGGTATTTCTCACCTACTGTTTTATGAATACTGAGAATTCAGGCATACTACTCCTTTGGCGTACTGCTTTTCATCTACTGTATACTAGGGTAGTAGGATTATTCAGACACGGCCACTCTCACGTTCACTCGACTACCGATTGTACTCACCTGGACTCAATCTCACACACGATATATAAGCACTCTCACCGCACCTTCACTTCACAAAGTATACATTCTGTGTTCCTTAGATCCAGTCGTTACCAAGCCTTGATATTCTGATAGCTATCTTGGTTCTCAATATTGTTTCTGGTTTTCTTGACTTGCTCTTGCCTGTCCTAGTCTATGTTGTTTGTTAATTGCCTGACCATTGCCTGCACCTTGACTCTGTTTTCAGATTACATCTTTGTATAGATTGCTATGTTTAATAAAGCCTTGAATACCTGCATTGGCTTCCATACCTGCCTGCCTGACCATCATGGCTAGAATAGGTAGAAGACACTATATAAATGAAGACTTTGTGTTATTTATTGCACATCCAGTATAGTGCCACTTAATTATTGTGAGCTGCATTGGAAAACTATACAATAGAATATGAACATAAAATAAATGCTTCTATGTCCTGTCAATTATGTAGGCTGAATGAAAACCTTTTTTTACATTCTCTATTTTAATGCTGCTGGCATTTAAATTTAACACATTTAACACAAACTGCTATGGTTATACTGTCATCATTTTGACATAGTGAGGTATAATCTTGATAAAGATAAATTAAATTAATGAATGGAATCAATTATCTGGTGGAAACAGACTTCAGGTTTAATAAATCACCCTGTGGATGATATCACCAGAGAATAAAGGTGATGCTAAGGGGACAAGTGGAACCAAACCATGCCAGCAAAATGTGTACAGTATAACAGAGCCACCTCACCAGTTTTCCTTTAATTACTTGTCCATTTGTATATACAGTGATGTGTCAGTTAATCAGGTTTACTGTTTTAGTTAGCAGTAATATACTGGTAACTAATTATACAAAATTATACAGATATTATTGTAAACATGGAAAAAATAAGGATTTCCCAGGTATTACATTAATGTTATATTTAATTAAGATGACATTTATATTGGGTTAAGACTGGATGAAGGTTTTGGACAATTAGCTGCTTAGTTTATGTAAAAGGTCTTGTGTTAACTACAGATATGGCAATTGCATCTGGAAAACTGTTACTATTGCGTCTTAATGTGAAAGAGGCTGAAAAATCAAAGATATACAGTATAATATCCATATATACAGTATAATATAACCTAAACACAATGCACATCAAAATCTGCTTTCTGGCATATTTACGAACTAAATGAATTAGCAACAGCACATAACCTAGTAGACCACTAAAAACCATGGTAGGGCCTGAAGAAAAATATTTTAAGCATTAGATTAACTGTAGTCTAGCATTAATTGTAGTCTTGCGTACTGGTCTGTGTTGCATCATGGTCCTGAAGAAATGACATTTTGTTCCAACGTATACAAGCTATAGAGTGGAATGACAATAAAATCCCACTTGACTTGACTCAACTTGACTTGAAATAAAACAGATCAATCACACTATCCAACATGTAGGTAAAGATGTGACCAGGACTGCTTTGAACAGAAGAAAAAAACATCACACCACAAGATGGAAACCATTGAGATCAAAGTCTCCTGACTGCTAAAAAAAGAAGAATTCTGTAGAGTTTTGGGACATTCTTCTGGATAGATGAGACAAAATCAGAATTGGATCAGAGAAGTGCCACAGCACCTGTGAAACATGATGGTGGTAGTGTCATGGTGTGGACCGTGGAGCTGTCTGACTGGTTTATATTTAATGATGTTACTGCCAAAGCTAGTAGCAGCAGGATGAATTCTGCAGTGTACAAAAGTTTCATAATCCTTTTGTATAACATGGCAAAAATGATTCTTAGATCCATTCGTTACAATATAAAAGTTCTATATACTTTCACATCTCAGAAATGATATACATGCCAGAGATCTCCCCTCACAAATGCTCCGCTCAGCGTGCTCAGCAGCCCAAAGCGTGACAGCATGCACTTCTGGATTTTTTTACATTGATTTTGTTTACTGTGACACGTGTGTTTTGTTAAGTGTTATGTGGATTATGTTTTGAATCACGATTTGGATTTGTCTGTCTGCCTCATTAATAAAAGACTTTTTATTGCACTTGCATCTGCCTGCATGCCTGATACCTGACAGAATACTGTGCCTCGCCATGGATGCAGCAGAAGACAAGAGGGGAACTATGCTGGGATGACCATGCCAGCATTGGATTCTGTGCACTTCGCCCAGTGGCTTTTCATGGACACCCCAGATCCATTTCATGGCTTTGAAAGCCCCCTGAATGGATTTTTCCTCCAATGGCAGTTTTATTTAGAGAGCCTGTTAAGCCCCAAGCCCACAGAGGAGCAGTGGCTGAGGTTCAATGACCTGAACTGTGAGAGAGTGATGGGATCTCGTAAGACTGAGGCAAAAAACAATTCCACTGATTTAAACTCAATCAAAATTGCCATGATTTATTAAGTGAATGGGAGGTGAAATGTTCCTCATTGTACAAGTACACCAAAGGTCATCTACTAGAAAGGCACACATTTTTTCACCTAATAAATGCTTTTTGAAAGGTCAAACACAATGACACTGACAGCTGAACTAAACTTGACACAGTAAATTACATCTAAAAGTGTCCTTTAGCTACTCAATATCCGTTATTAGGTAACAGTTTGTGACATTTGATGATTTTCTAATATGATAATCCTGCCTTTTTTCAGGAAATACATTTTTCCAAAGTTCAGGAGGTTTCTTTAGGCTTTAGTTCCCTCATGCACAGAGTTGCCCCAAGGCATGAAAACATGTCACGAAATTATACCAGAAAAAGCATTTGGCTCATTCAGCTGGAAATGTCCTTATTACTCCTCCTGTACATCTTTCTTGTAACAAAGACTATGACAGTATTGTGTTAATATTGTTAATTCCAACAATTATAAAAACAATGATAGATTGGCTTTGTTCCAAATACTATACTATAATAGTAATGTTAGAGACTCATCATCATCTTTGACTAGTACATTTTCTCTGCAATATAGTTTCAACTACCCTGTTGTATTAGAAAACACCAATTTTCCAAAATAGTTTGTCACATGTACTAGGTCTTCTGACATTTTAGCATAAAAACTGGCACCACTATCTCAGGCCCGGATTAACACAGTATGGTGCCCTAGGGTGACCACACTTCAAGTGCCCCCCTCCTCCCACTTTACACATTAAAAAATTGAAATTGACTATGGCTATAGAGACCATAGATTTACATGAACTTATAGCTAAGGTACAGGCTCACCACACATAATACAGACAAATGTAAGACCCAACCAAAAAACTGACATCATAGATTATGGGGGCAATTTTCACATGGGTGATAGGTGTTGAATAACTTTTTTTTGCTTCAATAAAAAAATAAATAAATAAAAACTGTATTGTGTGTTAACACAGGTTGCCTTTATGTTTTATGTTGTATTTTGTTTTAATCTGAAACTATTTAGTATGAGATATACATAAAAAAGAAAAAGAAGAAATCAGGATGGGGGCAAATACTATGCTATAAAAATAAATAAAATTGTAATAATTGGAAAATTGATGTGGTATAAGAACAATAAAACATGATGAGGCATAATAATGATAATTAATTAATAATTAATAGGCATGGTGTAATAGGAAAATAATTAATTTCAAATGGTTACTTTCCTATAACTGCATGCTCTGTCTTGTTTCATTCCTTACATATTAATAATACGATATTTATCTACATTATATAGCCAAAACTTTGTGGAAACCTGACCATCACAACCATATGTGGTTTTTGAACATGCCATTCCAGATTTATTTGCCCTTTTATGTTATAGTAACCTCCACTCTTTTGGGAAGGCTTTCCACTATTTTTTTGGAGCATTGCTGTGGGGATTTGTGTCCTTTCAGCCTCAAGAGCATTGGGTGAGGAGGCCTGGGGTGGAGTGGGTATTCCAGGTCATCCTGTTAATTGGGGTTGAGGTCAGGGCTCTGTGCAGTCCGCTCGAGATCTTCCACTCCAACCTTGGAAAACCATGTCATCATGGATCTCGCTTTCGTGCTGGAACATGATTGGACCCCTTAGTTCCAGTGAAGGGAAATTGTAATGTTACAGCATACAAAGACAATCTTGATAAATGTGTGCTTTCAACTCCATGGCAACAGATAGAGAAAGATTCATGTATGGGTGTGATGGTCCAGTGTCCACAAACATTTGGCCATATAGTGTATGTGTGTATAGCGTATCTGACTTTGTTAAAGAGAAGTCGAAGATGGAAATAAGTGTTATGACTTATTTGACTACAAGGAACAAGTAGCGAGCTTTCAGAGAATCATATGCCATCTGTAGTGAGACTGGCGCTCAATAGAAGATTTTTTCGCCTCTCGTCTCACAGCCTGAGTAACAGGACATACTTCAAAAAAATTACTAAGGAGCCTCACAGAATGATTTTTATGCCACTTGACTGGATGAAGCAGGGTGTTTTTCACAATTTTCCTCTTGAGATGGATCATGAACAGTTTTTTTTTAAGTCTGCATCTGACATCAGGTTGCTCTCTGGTAAGTGGTATGTGTTAGGAAAGCCCTTATGTTTTACTTATTCTAAGTAGGAAAAATGGTTTGGACTAAATTGAAAAAAAAATTAAAAATCAGGATCATCTTTCTTCCCCAAAGGAGGTTTTAATGTCCACTTTCTGTAAAGCGCGATTGATATCTTGACTGAAAACACTGAACTCATCATTTTTCTATTTGGAAAAGAACTTCTTCCAGAACAGTGTTGCTGTGAGTTGGTAGATCCGGAGTCTACCCTGGAAATAATGGGTGTGAGGCATGGATACAAACTACATGGAATGCTAATTCATCATAGGACCTCACACATGCCCACATTTGCACACTCATGCACAGCTAAGTGCAATTTAACATAGTCAGTCCACCTACTGGCATGTGTTTGGGAGGAAACTGGAAGAATACCCCCTGGACACTTGGAGAAAACTCCATACAGAAAGTAACCTGAGGAGGAACATACCACTAAGTGAAGCTCACTAAGTGAGGCTACCTGAATTGGGGAACCTAGAGCAACCTTGCCAAGCTTTTATCGGTTTAAACATACTTTTGATCACTCCACAGGCCCACAAAATTCAGCTTCCTGAACATATTGCTCAAATTAAAAAAAAAATAGTTGATCAAAGGTTCTTTTTATAGTTAATGGTGCTACCTTTCTGGAACATTTTCTAAAATAAAAAACAACCCTATTGTATAGTCATACATTGCCTTGTTATGAACAAATGAAGCTTGACTGCTTCCATCATAACTTGCTGTATTTTTCCTGATCATCAAGCTGTAGCTTTAGTTTCTTTAGTTTCTCTTCAGGATCTTTTCCCATTGTTTTGATTTTTATTAAAAAAAAATAATGAAATAAATATCACAGCTGGCATGGGAATTTAAAAAGTTTACTTTATCCCAGGGGCAACACTGTGCAGTAGATGTGAACTGCCAAGATACTACCAAATGCCTCAAAACACAGTGGACTGCACTACATCTCACAGTAAAACACTGATGTGCTGAAACAACTTTGGTCTAAAAATCAGAATGTTCTTGACTGCCCAAGCCATTCACTTGACCTGAACCCAAACAAGCATGACTTCACTTTGTATAGAGAAGAGTGGAGAAGCACCTGGAAAAGCACCACTTGAGAAGATACTCTGTGTCTGGTGATTTTTGGGTCACTGTTAAAGACAAAAATTTGCAGCCAAGTACTACACATTATTATGGTGTATTTATTTATTTGCCATATTCTTTTAAGTACTTTAAAGTGCAAATACAATTCAAACATAGAGCTGACAGTGATACAAGTCCAACTGCTACAAGAAATGTAGCTCGTACTATTTCCTCACATGGCCAAGAAATGGCTACTTTGAGAGGAAGAAGCCATCTGACCCACATCACAGGCCAATCATTTGCCAGTTTTTGCCAGCAAACTGGTGAGAATATCACATTTACTCACTCCAACTGCTTTCAATAAAAATCCTTATAAGTGATCTCAAACATAAGGGATAACAGTAAGGGATAATGTCCCAGAATGCATTGCAGATACCATATATAATGCATCTGCTTTGAGTTATGACAGAGACTCAGCTTGGCTAGTTAGCTACCTAAGGGATGAGGTTAATGCCATTGATGGTGGTATGATTATGAAAGTTGAAGCTTTGGAAGCTGATCTATTTGAGCAGAATGTACTTTTGAGGAGGTGAGAGAGCTCTCTTTAAGTAGAGATGAAACAAGGGAAAAATTTTAGTGACACCACTAACACCTAGTTCAATGGCACTGAATGGTAATGTAAGAAAATATGCCAACAATAAAAGAAGTTTAAATTAGAAAAAAGTAAACTCTGAATTTTATTACAAAATAAATCTTGCACGCTATGGAAAAAAATCACAGGTTAATTATAAAGATCAGTAGGCAAGTTGGTCCGGGTGGATTTTTAATACAGTAACAGTATTGTTAAAAAAATATGTTATGCACTAGCAGTGACTTCTCCCAGTGCACACTATTCTGCACAATATTGATCAATGTCACTGCATTAACGCTTAACACAAAAGCAATAATAAATGTGGATTTAAGCTGACTCACTATGTTCAGAGAAGTATTTAATTAGTTTAATTGAGTGTGTAAATTGGGAGCAGTGATCTACTTGCTATAGTTTTCAAGGCCACTTTGTTCCTGGTCAGCACTTTATTGTGATTACGCTTTGATTTATTTCCTGAGCTTATACTCTGAACTTTTATTTAGGACAGGAAAAACAACTTATCTGTATGACCAAGCTGATTGTAGAGTGACAGTTCCTTGTCCTTGATAATTTCTGGGATGTATGTATTGAAGTACTGACACAGCTGACTATTAAAAATAAACAGAATAGATATTCAGCTGTTTACTTGAATATAGTTTGATTAATTTCCAGTAAGATTTGAGAAATACAGCCTGGGAAGGTACACTCAAGACAACAAATTACCATATGGGGGTTTTATTTTAGACATCGGAAATGTCAGAAACCATCTGGGAAGTGCACAAGTGGGCAGTGCATATTCATAAGGAATGTACAAAATTCCTCTAAATAAATGTGCTCTTTCAAGTTTTTAGTAAGCCACTGAACTTGTTATAAGGTTGACAGAAGGTGACAAAATCAAGGTACTGCCATGGTCATCCCAGTCCCCTCACTTGAAACCCATAGAAAACCTGGGGGGTGAATTGAAGAGGAGAGTAACACAAGAATTTAAGCACACAATTTATTATTAATTGCTGTTCATAACATCTTTTTCCTAGAATTCATTTTTCATTTTGCACAAGTTTGATGTTCATGCAAATGGTGTATAATATACAAAGCAAAGCATCTCAGATTTTTAATTTACAACAAATATATAATATTGATGATTTATTAAGATTAGGTCTCTATGCTGTTGGGCTTTAATGTGAAGTCAGTTCACTGAAAATTATCTAAGGAGTAAAAAAGCCTTTAATAAAGATATTTAATTCTGAGGTTTAAATATTAAAGATATTCCTTAATCTTGTGCTGAGGAGTAATACTCATAAATAAGAGACTTTTTCTTCTTGAAAATATAGATTTTAATAAAGGTCTTAAAGGTAGTGCTAAATTGGTATATTTTGTGAAAACAAGTTGGCTTAAAGGATGTTTTCATTTCATTTCATTTCATTTCATTTCATAGACACATTTAATTAGTTGAACTGCAAAATAATCAGGATGAATGATTCATCTCATTTGATGAATAATTCATTCTCTTTTCTTATGAACTATAATCACTAGCAAAGAACAACAAAGAAATGATTTATTAAATGATCCAAGCTTCACTAAGTGTTGAAATTAATATTAGGTTTAGAAACAAATATTATTTTCTGTGAGTTCAAGCCTCGACACTGCAAAGCTGCAACTGTTGTACCTTTAACCCTGTATCAGTGCGGACTCTGCTCTCTGATAAACTTCTTAACTTTTTAATTTCACTGTACTGTGTATGTACATATGACAATAAAAGCTTATTTCTGTCTTCTTCTTCTTAAAATGTAGCTTTTAAAAAAAAAAAAACAGCATTATTCCTGACTTTGACAAGGCACCTGAAGAGTTTATGACTCTATAAACTTTTTTAATGTTGAGTTTAAAAATTGAGACTATGAAATGAATGTACTCAACATCACTCATCTTGAAATAATTCAATGTCATTATTAAACCTATTGCAGCTCGGTTACATCATCTAGTGAGGTATCGTTTATAATTAAAGTGACACATCGTAAATGCAAGAAATATTAGATTCAGCATTTCAAATAGGTTAAAAGATTGTACACAGTTGTAAAAAAAAAAAAAAAAAAAAAGAAGGTCTGTTTCTCAGTAAAACTGTAAATATAAAAAATGTAATACCCTTTATCAAATTAATAACAGTCTATTAATGATCAAAAGGCAAATACATTTTCAGATATATGATCATGATCAGAACTTTCAGCAACACTGTTTTATGCACTTAGTTCTTTTGTTATTATCACTCTTAAACATAATCACTTTTAAAGCTCACATATAACAGACAGTACAGTAGTGAATAAATTAGACATCAATTTACAGAAAGTTCACAGAGACTATACTGAGAGAGAGAGAGAGAGCGAGAGCGTGAGAGCGAGACATGTTTATACAAAAAGGTCAAATGTCTGTCAAATATAAATATATATACACACACACACACACACACACACACACATACACACACACACACACACACATATATATATATATATATATATATATA
>JANDJT010000169.1:7982320-7993557 GCA_024331685.1 Stegophilus panzeri | reverse complement strand
TCACATGAAAAGATATAATCAAATATTTACAAAAATGTGAGGGGTGTACTCACTTTTGTGAGATACTGTATATTTGTTCATTTAATTTCATTATTTCTGATAGTTATTTGTTAAATATTGTTGTATATATTAGTGTTATAATCTGAGTCTGCTTTGAGCTTGCTGAGTAGAGGTGAGATTAACATGGAAGATTGAATATAAAGTGTGTCAATGCTGTGCTCTCTGTGGAGTTACTCTCTCTCAAGTTACTGAAAATCAATGAATGAATAAACTAAGAACAGTTCTTGTCCCCTCCACACTCCAGCTGTTCAGTTACAATCATACTTTAAATCCAGTGACTAGGCAACAATGTTATTATATGAAGTGATTTTTTCCTATCAAAACCATTTCCATTATGGATTTTTGTAACATTTACATATCAACAAAAGATGCTGACAACTGCCATAATCTACATCAGTAAACATTTTGAGGCATTGCAACCATTTTATCCCTTAAATCCCCTTAAAGCCTGCCTACTGAGGATGGGAATCCTGTATTACTGTTCCTTGGCTTAAATTTCAGGTTGGTTTCCTTACAAAATAGTTTGCACAAAAAGCAAAAACACTGACTACGAATCTCTCACTGGACCAAGTTAATAAATGTGTCCAATATCCCAAACTGTGAAAGTGGTTTATCAGCCTTGCTAAACTGATATGATGCAGGAGAAAGCAGATGGTGAATAGTGATGAGAAACTTGTGCTGCATATACATGACAGATATTGATGTTGGCTCACAGCAATATGTTGTTTGATATACTGTGTTATAAAATTGCCATTTGCATCTAATGTAAAGGATAAATAAAGCAGACAAGTCTCAGCAAAATTACACAGAGAAACAGAGGGAGATAAAAAAAAAAGTCTTAGAAAAATCAGAACGATTGCTCTACAATCCCTACAACACACATGCACACACACACACACACACACACACACACACACACACACACAATCAACATGACAGTGATGTGCCATTTATGAACATATGAGTCAGATTTTGACTCGACTCTTGAGAGCTGACTCGCATATGTGAACTTTTTCTTTTTTTTCTTTTTGTAGGCAATGCTATTACCATTGCAGTGTAACTTAATCAAAACATTTCCATGGAAACATCTCTTTAACAACTGACGTCTTTATTAGCGTGCATAATATATGTGTTTGACTCTCATCTGTGTGTTTGAGGCAGCATGACAGGAATGATGTGCAGTCATTGATATGCAGATGTTTAGTTTTCTGAAATGAAGCACAGACACAGCAGGTACAATAATATTAATGCTTACTGTATTTGTCAATGCAGATTTGTAGTGCCTTTCTGAATTACTGATTTTATAAAATACAATATAATGTATATATACTGTAGGGAATTTAGCCAGCGGGGGACAGAGCACAGACACACAGGAGGCTGTTTCAGTGTCTCTCATGGAGAAATCTTTATTCAAAAATGGGTCGTGAGAGGGTGTGGGTGTGCATGTGTGTCGAAGTGGGGGTGTGAGGTGAAGTGTTTCGTCGCCGCGGGGTTGCCGAGAATGTGCTGGGGGTTTCCTGAGTAACGGGGATCCCGTTTTGCCGTCAGGAAAAGCCGGGTGCAGTCAGGGGGCGGAATCTTCGCTCGCGTCAGGATTGTCTGTAAAACACACAGCAAAGGTTATCGCATGAACACTGAGAGCCTCCTCTCCCTTGCGAGCAGAGTATCGCCCCTTTTATAGTTTCCCGTCTGCTGCTGGATGGTGGAATTTTTCCGTGCTGCCCGCCATTCAGCAGCTGTGTGTGTGTCGGCGGCCCCGCCCCACCGCCACAAGCTCTCCGGCTGTCCAAAACATTGGTGGTGCTGAAGCGGAGCTGTCTCTTCAGCACTACAGCGGCAGTCGCGGGAGGAGCGATCTTTGTTTCTTGTGCTTCGGCCGCAGGTCTGTCGCCACAGTACCCCCCCCCCCCCCCCCCCCCCCCCCCCCCCCCCCCCTCAGCTCCGAGCCTACTGCCGTCGTGTGTTGGGCCCACAGGGCTGTCTCGTGAGAGACCATCTGCATTCCCTTGTTGGGTCCCCGCCCGGTGCTGGACCTGGAAAGAGAAATCCTGTAGGGAGAGGAACCATCGAGTTACATTAGTGTCATTGGCCTTGGCCATCCACTGGAGTGGGGCGTGGTCTGTCACCAGGACGAAGTGCCGCCCGGCCAGGTTGTACCATAGCTCCTCGATGGCCCACTTTATCGCTAGGGCCTCTCTCTCCACGGCCACATACCTCCTCTCAGCTGGGGACAACTTTCGGCTGAAGTAGAGGACCGGGTGCTCCTCCCCGTCGAAGGTCTGTGAGAGAACAGCGTCCAGCCCAGTCTCGGATGCATCTGTGTGCCTGGTGAACAGGAGGGTGAAGTACGGGTTACGTAGTACGGGGGCGCTGGTGAGGGCTTCCTTCAGGGCTTGGAATTCCCACTCCGCGTCTGCAGACCATTTCATATGGTCCGGCTGGCCCTTCTTTGTGAGATCTGAGAGGGGGTAGGTTATAGAGGAGAAGTTAGGCACAAACCTATGGTAGTACCCCGCCAACCCCAAGAATGCACGTACCTGTTTTTTTGATGTAGGCCGGGGATAACCCTTCACTGCCTCAATTTTCTTCATCTGGGGCTTCAGTAAGCCCCGGCCAATACGGTACCTGAGGTACTGTGCCTCGGTCAGCCCCAGGTGGAACTTTTTGGGGTTGGCTGTCAGCCCGGCCTTCCGGAGCTCCTTCAGGACCTCCCCCAGGTGGAACAGGTGGTCCGACCAAGTGGAGGAGTGGATGACCACATCGTCCAGGTAGGCGGCTGCGATGGCACGATGGGGTCGCAGGACAATGTCGATCAGCCGCTGGAACGTCGTGGACACTCCATGTAGCCGGAAGGGGAGAACCCGGTACTGCCAGTGGCCATTCGCCGTGCAGAAGGCCGTCTTCGGTCTCACCTCTGGGGCCAGCGGCACTTGCCAGTATCCCTTTGTTAGGTCCAGGGTGGAGATGAACTGGGCCCTCCCCAATCGCTCCACTAGGTCAACCACCCGGGGGAGAGGATAGCTGTCAAGCTCCGAGACCTGGTTTAGCTTCCGGAAATCAATGGAGAGGCGCATACTTCCGTCGGGCTTCGGTACGACTATGATAGGGCTGGACCAGGGTTGTTGGACTCCTCTATGATGTTGTTCCGCAACATCCGGCTGACCTCCTCCTCGATAGCCTTACAGCGGCCTCTGGGACCCGATAGGGCCACTGCCGCACCACCACTCCCGGGTGAGTCTTGATTTCGTGTTGTACCAGCTGCGTCATGCCTGGGGAGGTAGAAAAGACATCAGTAAATTGACCCACCAACTCTGTCAGCTCCTGCTTTTGTGTGGGGGTGAGCTCTTCGCCCAGTTTGACTAAGGTGCCTGGTCGTGTCTAGGGCCGCAAATGCAGACAATACGGATGCTGGCTCTATCCACCTCTTCAGCAGGTTCATGTGGTACATTTTCGTGTCTGCTCGCTTACCGGGCTGCTGCAGGCAATAGTTCACAGCACCTCTCCTCTCGAGGACTGTATATGGGTCCTGCCACTGAGCTAGGAATTTGCAGGAACCTCTGGGTACTAGCAGGAGTACCCGATCACCAGGTTGGAACTCGCAGGTTTGCGCTGGACGGTTGTACACTTGTTTCTGTTCCTCCTGGGCGGCTCTCATATGTTCCTGGACGATCGGGGCCACTTGGTCGATCTTCTCCTGCATCTCCTGTATATACTCGATGACCAAGCGGAACGGGGAAGGCTGTTATTCCCATGCTTCCTGTGCCACATCCAGCAGTCCACGAGGTCGCCGTCCGAAGAGGAGCTCGAAAGGTGTGAAGCCCATGGATGCCTGGGGGCACTCTCGGATGGCAAAGAGAACATATGGCAGGAGGAGGTCCCAGTTCCTCCCTTCCTCGTCTACCACCCGGTGCAACATCTGCTTCAAGGTCCGGTTGAACCGTTTGACCAGCCCATCTGCTTGTGGGTGGTAGACGGATGCCTTTAGGTGTTTCACCTGCAACAGCTGACACAGATCAGACATTAGCTTTGACACAAACGGGATACCTTGGTCGGTTAGGATGTCTTTTGGGATCCCCACATGGCTGAACAGGAGCACCAGTTCTTTAGCGATGTTCCGGGAGGTGGCTTTACGTAGTGGTACCGCCTCGGGGTACCTGGTGGCGTAGTCCACGATTACCAGTATATACTCATGACCTCGGGCGGATTTTGGGAGCGGCCTGACGAGGTCCATGCCGATCCTCTCGAAGGGGACGCCTATGATATGAAGCGGAATGAGGGGCGCCAGCGGGGGCTTCCTCAGGGCTGTACGTTGGCACTGGGGGCATTGTTGGCAGAAGCCCCGGACCTCTGCATCTATGCCTGGCCAGACAAAGCGGTCCTTCAGCTTCTCCAGGGTGTTTCTTGCCCCCAGGTGGCCCCCGAGCGGATGGGCATGGGCCAGGTGCATCAGTGCCTGCATTCTGGCTTTGGGGACGACCAAGAGGTCCACGGTTTCCCCTCTGCGGTTGATCCAGTGGTACAGTAGGCCTCCTTTGACCAGAAAGTAGGAGGAGGGGAGTCTCTGGTTCGGGCTCTGGTTGAACCCCTCGATCTGGTGCACCTGGGCCCAACAATACTTCAGACGGCTGTCCTGTTTCTGCTCTCGGCTGAAGTTCCCCTGCCAGTTTACCTGCTGGAACTCAGACGAGAGCGGGTTAGAGTGTGTGTGCAGCTTACCTTCTGTCCCAGCGTCCTCCTCGCCTCAGGCCATGTAGGCCTGCTGCACTCATGCTTCCTTCACTCGCTGGGGTGGTTTCAGTGGGTCCAGCATGGGGAGGACACGCCCTGCTGGCCAGGTTTTCTGGGCCTTCTTCAGTGTCCCCTGGTCCAGCTCGGTTGGTCTGGGCTCGTCCTCGGTTGTTCCATAGTCTGGGCGGCTTTGGTGGTGCTGTCCCTCCTCGCCGAGCACCAGGGTGGTCAGGGTGCGTTCCAGGGTGGTCAGTAGTTCCCTGGGTGTCCCGGGGGCTTACACTCCCACGGCCTGGCGTTCTGTGGGTGGCAGAGTCCTCAGGAACTGGTCCACAGCCACCCTCTCTACAACCTCGGTGGCGGAGTGCAGGTCTGGCTGGAGCCACCCCTTGGTGAGGTGCAGGAGTTTGTCCATCTGTCCATGTGGCTTGGCTCCCGGCCTGTAGCTCCACTGGTGGAACTCTGCCGCCGCTTGGACGGGGTTCCACCCACACCATGTCAGGATCTCTCTCTTTACTGCTCCGTATCCCCTGCTCCTCCGGAGAGAGGGCATAATAAGCTGTGCGCGCCTCTCCAGAGAGCAGTGGGTCGAGGATGCACGGCCACTCCTCGATACCCCAGATCTCCCGGTGGGCGACCCGTTCTAAGGCTTCCAGGTAGGCCTTGATGTCATCCTCTGGGGTCAAGTGGAGAAGCAGGTCCTGGGCTTCTCGGCTGGGATCAGGGTGAGGAGGGGCGGCCACAGGGGTCATGACTTTCAGGGCCAGCAGCTACCGGGTTGCGACCTGTAGGCTCTGAGTGAGCTGCTGTGTTATTGTCTGCTGCTGGAGGCTGGCCTCCATTAGTTGCTGCAGCAGGGAATCCATCTATTAATTATTATTATTTTTTTATAGGGCGGGTCTGTGCTCATGCGCGCATCCTCCACCAGTGTAGGGAATTTAGCCAGCAGGGGACAGAGCACAGACACACAGGAGGCTGTGTGTGGATTTTGCGGGGAAATCTTTATTCAAAAATGGGTCGTGAGAGGGTATGGGTGTGCGCATGTGCGTGTATCGAAGTGGGGGTGTGAGGTGAAGTTTTTCGTAGCTGCGGGGTTGCCGAGGGCATGCTGGGGGTTTCCCGTGTAACGGGGATCCCGTTTTGCAGTCAGGAAAAGCCGCGGGTGCAGTTAGGGAGCAGAGTCTTCGCTCGCATTGGGATTGTCTGTAAAACACACAAGAAACATGTCACATGCCCACTGAGAGCCTCCTCTCCCTTGCAAGCGGAGTATCGCCCATTTTATACTCTCCCGTCGGCTGCTGGATGGTGGAATTTTTCTGTGCCGCCCACCATTCAGCAGCCATGTGTGTGTCGGCGGCCACGCCCCGCTGCCACGTGCTCTCTGGCTGTCCAAAACATTGGTGGTGCTGAAGCGGAGCTGTCTCTTCAGCACCACAGCGGCAGTCGCGGGAGGAGCGATCTTTGTTTCTTGTGCGTCGGCCGTGGGCCTGTCGCCACAATATGTAACATAAAATATATGTTATTTCATAATATAAAATATATGTTATTTTGTAAATCAGAAGGTGGTGTCAACTTTCATGGAACTATTTCAGCCATAGTTAGACAAAGAAGCACAATCACTGGGAAAAAAATAATTATTATTACAAACTATGACTGGTTTAGACACAAATAATAATAATCTTTTGGGAGTCAAAAGAGTCAACTCTTATTAGTGAGCTGAGCCAAATAATCTGAATCACTTAAAAAAGTGATAATGTTAATGATAGTGTTAATGTTAGTTATACAACATTGCTATTGAATTCTTGAATGTGATTGGTCAGAAGGTGTTGATTAATTTTGTATGACAGCAGCTTTTACAGTAGTTAAATCCAAGGTTTATATTAATACATTCCTTCTAACACATTATTGTTTCTACACAGTGTCCCAAAAATCTCCATACTCTATTGTATTATGGTTATTATTGCCAGCACCATGTCAGTTGTGCCTTTGTCAGCGGATGTTCGTGGATGTCCACTTCTCAGTTTGTCATCAACACTTCCAGTCTTTTTTAATTTGTTAATAAGTTTGGCAACAGTGTTGTGTGTGATGTGTGATCCAGCCATGAGAATGATCTTCTTTTGTCAAAGGAATTCTTAAAGGGTATCTGAAACAATATATAGAATTTAAACTAAGTATGAAAAGTTGTGAAAGACAATTTGCTAAAAACTGTTAATTTCCCCTATGTAGGGAGACTTTTGGGACACCCTGTATAGTAACAATGTATTTAAAGACATTTGTACAGTATTTTGGATGATCTACACAATTTAAGACAAATAATAATAGTCCACAACAATAAATGCAACATTGTGTTGTCAGTAATGAATTCAAAATAGTAATAATTGGCAGATTGCTGTGGTACATTTGGACTAAAATACTTTAGGATGTGCTGTTTTTTTGGAAAATAATCCATAATCGGTGTGATAACATTAACTGCACTTTGACTTGGGCTGCATCATTTCACCTCATCACTGATTATTTTCCTAAAACAGCACACCCCCATATGTTTGATTCCATACTTAGTCATTGTACTTTGTATTTTGTGTTCAACAGTCAACATTAAACAACTTCTCAGGTTTCTGGCCTGTTAATTGCACATATTGTATAGTTGAGATAGTTAGTCACTGTTGACAGAGAATGGTTAAAGGCTGATTTGTTTTAAGGACTGGCAGTAGTAGGAGGTTTTATTCTCCACCCACGGCTGATACGTGTACACACACACATTAAAGCACACACACATACATACACACTGCAGTTTGTTTCAAGTGAATGTGTCAGATTGCCTGAAGGCAACACGACCTACGCTTTAGATGAAAAGAAAAACATTGTCATTATGTCATTTAAAATGTATTTATTCAATTATTTATATGGTGTCCATGTATTTAATTATATTTGAGAAACAACATTCCTTATGTAATGTAACATTTTATATATGTACTGTATATATAAATATATCATTAAAATGCATGGTAATTTATTCAGCATAAATACATAACTAATTAAAATTCTCTCAAAAAACCCAAGCTTTTATTTTAGGTATTCCAGTTCAGTTCTTGCACTTCATGTGGATAAGGAATGAAATAAGCAATAAATTTGAGAATGACATTTCTGAATTTTAAATCTACACACATAGCTTCTGATCTGTTTCCATAGTAACTGTGGGGCCATTTTGTTGTTGTTGAGGTGGGCAGTGGGAAAGAGGACCATTCTAAGTTTAGTTATATTCAACATCAGAAAGGGGTTTGATCAACATGTGGCTAGCAGGTAACAACTTTTATAAATTGTCTTGACATAAAGGTTACCAGCAAAGCTATGTTATGATATGGTTAGCAAAGTAAAAGATTGTTACTACAAGTACAAATAAAGTTTTGTTAACACATGGCTAGCACAGTTAAAGCTGTTTTTTGTTATTGCATGGTTAGCACAATTAAAGCTGTGTTTTGTTATGACACTTGCAACCACCTATCAGGCAGGTTCTCCATTTACAAAAGGTAGGTGCCAAAGAGTAACAATATAATTTAAAAATGGTATAAATATACATATAATATATCAGCAGATTAGCTTATACCAAATATGGACATAAAAGTTATTGCAGCAGCAGCCTTGTGCCTTTCTTGGCTATGGAGCTGGTGCTAAGGGACCAGGTGAGGTTCTCTGTCAGGTGAACACCAAGGAATTTGGTGTTCTTGGCAATGTCCAAAGAGGAGCTGTCGATGTTCAGCGGAGAGTGGTTGCGCCGTGCTCTCCTGAAGTCAACAACCATCTCTTTTGATTTCTCCACATTCAAAGACAGGTTGTTGGCTCTGCACCAATCTGTTAGCCACTGCACCTCCTCTCTCTATGCTTACTCGTCATTCTTGCTGATGAGACCCACCATGGTTGTGTCATCGGCAAACTTGATGATGTGATTGAAGCTGTTCGTTGCTGTACAGTCATGAATCAGCAAAGTGAACAGCAGCGGACTGAGCACACAGCCCTGAGGGGCCCCCATGCTCAATGTGGTGGTGCTGTAGATGCTGTTTCTGATCTGGACTGACTGAGGTCTCCCAGTCAGGAAGTCCAGGATCCAGTTGCAGAGGAAGGTGTTCAGGCACAGTAGGTTCAGCTTTCCAATCGGGTGCTGAGGGATTGAATGCTGAACTGAAGTCTATGAACAGCATTCAAACATAGGTGTCCTTTTTGTCCAGGTGGGTGAGGGACAGATGTAGGGTGGTATGCAATGGCATGATCTGTTAAGCAGTTGTGATGATGAAACTGCAGTGTTTCCAGTGAGGGGGCAGCAGGGTCTTGATGTGCCTCATGATGAGCCTCTTGAAGCACTTCGTGATGATAGATGCGAGTTCATTGCTTTCGACGTCCCCTCCTCATCCACGGGTATCTGGCAACGCCGAGGACTAGAGGCCTGGTCTCTGCAGCAAGCTGAGATCGCATAGCTTCTCCAGCAGATCATCATGCAGGTTGGTTGTTGCATGATTTCTGTATTTTAGCAGTGTTTGGCTGGTAATCATAAACACCGGTTGCTGTGATGTCCATGTGCTGTAAAAAAATTGGGTTACGAAACAAAAATAGCACCATTTTGGATCCTGAGAGGCTGCTGCATGCTATTGCCGCACCACCATATTGGATCATTTGCACAATTGCACAAGTACTGCACATCAGTGCAGTTCTTAGGTCATGTGATCTCATCAGAAGAGGTCTTCACAGACCCAGGTAAGATTCAGGTAGTCTCACAGTGGACTTGTCCAACCAGTGCTGCGGGGTTGCAGTCATTTTTGGGGTTTGCTAGCTACTACCTACATACTGCGGAGGGATTCGCTAGGCTAGCTGCCCCTCTCCATAGGTTGGTGGCTGAGCTAGCAGCTCCAAAGCACCCGAAGTATGGGTCCCAGGATTTCACTGGAGCCTTGTCTGCTCCAGTGTCAGAGTAGCTTGAGGAGTTGAAGTGTAAACTTACTACAACCTCAGTGCTTGCCTATGTTGACTTTTTTCTCTTTTATTCTGGAGGTGGACCCCAGCCATGGGGGGGCTAGGGGCATCACATAAGCAGCAAGGTAAGGTGAGTCCCATAGCTTATGGTAGCTGCAGTCTTAGGCCCACTGAGCACAATACATCTAACTACAGTTAACTATGAAACTGGAGTTTTTGGCACTCAAATGGGCCAAGACTGAAAAGTTCTTGGAGTACTGACTGGGGCATAAGTACGTAGTCTATACCATTAATAACCCTCTTAGTTACCTGACCTCGGCCAAGTTAGGTGCCATGGAACAGTGTTGGGTTGCCCAGTTGGCAGTCTTTGATATTGAGATTAAAGATAGGTCAGGGAAGAGGAACCACAATGCTGATACATTGTCAGGACAAAATCTTACGGTTGGTGAAGAGGTTCAGGATTTGTGTCCGGGTGCAACTGTCCAAGTTGTGTTGCGGCAAGCCACCCAAGGTGGATTGATGACTCGGGTAAATCAAATTACATAATTTTCTTGTTATTCTACGAGCGATATGGGTACTCAGCAGGAAGCAGATTCAGTCATCATGTCCTTGGACATGGCCGCTGGTGCCAGGAGTGTGAGAGGTGCCAGTGTGCTAAGGGTGTCCAGCCCATCCCAGGTAGATTCATGGGACATTTATTGGATGCACAGCCAAATTAGATTTTGGCCTTAGATTTCACAGTGTTGGAGCCCTCAAGTTCCGGTCTTGAGAATGTGTTGGTCATGACTGATATTTTTACAAAGTACACCCTGCCTGTACCCACTAGGGCTTAACAAGCTGAGACAGTGACCCATGTCCTTGTGGTGGAATGGTTTTGCAAATTTGAGGCACCTGCTCATATCCATTTGGACCAAGGCCATAACTTTGAGTCAGCTCTCACTCAGCAGCTTTGTTGCTTATATGGAGTTGAAAAATCACACACTACCCCATATCACCCAGCTGGAAATGGCCAATTTCAACAGAACTTTGCACAATATTTTGCAAACATTGCCTGTTTCAACAAAGGGGGATTAGCCACTCTGTCTTCCTCAGGTATATTTTGCCTATAATACTACTCCTCATCCAGCTAAGGGGGAATCCCCTTATTTTTTATGTTTGGGGAGGAGCCTAGACTTCCAGGTGATTTCCTGCTTGGTAGAGTTTAAAAGCTGCTGGCAGGTATTTTGCATAGGTGGGTCCTGGAGCATCAGGATCAGTTGCAGGTTGCCTTTGAGGATGCTTATGAGCGGTTGGGGGCCTCAGAAGATTGTTGAAAGGCCAGACATGATCTGCAGGTACGAGAAGCACCACTGAAAAAGGGTGTAGGGATGTCCAACAGCCAATCTCTGTTTCTGAAGTGGTGAGAAGGTTGTCAGCGTATTGCAGGACACGTGAGTCATCAGCTACCTTTAGATCTTGTAGGGAATCTCTGACCACCCGGGAGAAAA
>JANDJT010000169.1:7932228-7943054 GCA_024331685.1 Stegophilus panzeri | reverse complement strand
CTTAAAGAAATTGATTTATCAACTTAAAAATTTTGAGGTAATTAGTTTCCTCAAATTTTTTGAGTTAAATGAACTTAACCGGTTTTACAGTGTAACAAGTCACATCTGTTTCCAGTCTATACTGTATATACACAGATTCTCAATAACTCTTTGAAAAGTAATGCTCAGTGTTCATTCACCTGACTTACCAAGCCTTAATTTAAGTGTTTTGCTACCCTGGTTCCTTGAACTCGTTTTTGCATCCTGCTTTCGTATTTTGGATTTTGTCTCTGAATTACTGATCACCTGACCTTTTGCCTGTTCCTGTTTTTTTGAGATTACTTCACGTTTTGGACTTGTCTGCCAGTTTTTAATAAAATTCTAAACTGCAATTGCCATCCGTCTCCGACTCTGTTGCATAAAAAAGCACAAATGTTGCTGCTTTTAAATGTATTCAAGTATTAAAAATGAGAAAGTACATATTTTAACTTAAGTAAATGTCACATTTCCATGTAACTTTTATTGCTTATCTATATGCATTTTCAAATTAGATAAAGTTCATGGCTTCTAGGCAGGCAACAGAGACAACTGATTTTATACGAGTGTTTGCTCACTCTAGCATTTTGAAACATTCAGTGAATGTATTCAATTTGAACAATACTCAAGTAAAAATATACCAAAGTAATACTTAAGTATAGTTACAAAGTACACTCATTTAAGTGTTCTCCACTCCTTAATGAGGCACAGTTTCAGAACGGTATAGCCTGATTCAGACTGTTTAAGACTTGTTTGGTCTCTCTATATTAAATAATTCAATTTCAGGGTAATTACACTTTTTAGACAGTGGTGGTTTATTTAAGGCTAGTGTGGAAATATATTTTGCAAGTAACAGGAGCAAGCATACATTTCACTGTGTAATTATAGTTCTAAATACTTTAACACATTTTTATATTCACATATTTATTTTATACTCCAGAAAAGTTGCTGCTGTGCTGCTGCCCTGCAGTGACCTCCTGAATCTTTCTGTGATCTAACTTCAGTTCCATTTTCTTCATCACACTGTGATCTAAAGTGTATTTGTGTGACTTCAATGCCTTTCCTAAAAACCCTCTGAGACTTATTTAGTACACAATGGTTTAGAGACAGATGTGTGTCCCAAATAAGTCTGCTTATTTGTGTAGGATGAAAACTTCAGGCAGCTTTTTCCTCTAGTCATTTAAGGTCGTCAAGTTCTGCCTTACTGAATGTCCCAAGAGAAAAACACAAGAAAAGTGGCGATGCAGCTTTTTGTTTTTATGCTCCTGGAACTACCTCTTGTTATTTGTCAAGCTTCCATATATATATATATATATATAAATGCCTATCCTTTTTACTTTAGCATCACTTTTCTATGCAGAAAGTCAGAAGTGGGGGTCGTAAGTGCAGAGTCTATTTAGACAGTTCACAAAGTCTATAACAGGATTCAGATCACAGGCTGGCCGTTTAGTAAGGGACAAATCCAACACCAAGGACACAACAAATGAAAAACAAAAAAAGATTAGAAACTAGGAAACTAAGAATTAGGAAAAAGGAAACCTAGGAAACAATCTTATCAGTTAAACCTTGGAAATTTTGCTGAAATTTGCTACTTAGTATTAATCAATCAGGGAAGTTGTGGAGCATTTCCAGTAATTGAGTTCTGTTCATATTTCCCTGGTTTACATCGTGGTCATGAAAAGCACACACGTGCATACCGATGCACATAATCTACTAGGCTCACTCTTTATAATGCTGGTGAGTTCATTTGAAATTAAGTGCTTTAGCTAGCGACATTAGCCACCTTGGATAGGTAGATAAGTAGGGATTCAGTGAAGAAGAGCATGTTTTGTTTGTTCTCTACAGATGTAAGCATCTGTAAGTACATCTACATTTATTCATTTAGAAGACGCTTTTATCCAAATGAGAAAAGTACGTTTCATCTTCTTCATTGTATCGGAATCCCTCTATGTCAATAACAGAAAATAGTCACCTAGTGTTGTCAGTAGTCATATTTTTTCTGCATTGCTAGCATTTGCTGCATTGTCACTTGTTACTGTGGGATGCTAGCAATGAATGCTATTTGCTGAGTTTTAGTTTTAAGATGTTTTACCAGGTTATATGTAATGTAGGAAGATACTGTACTTCCCCCTCTTGATATTTTTGTGGTGCATTCTGCTTTGCTTTGATCATTAATCATGAAATATGTCCAGATTGCTGTCATGTTGTCATCTGTTCATTAGTGGCAACACTAGGCTTAAAGCACATTGCATCACTTGGTATTGGAGGTTGGTATGTGAGAAGTTTTTATGAGCACGAGTATAGATGTATCCGTAATAGAGACTACACTTATGTCATTTCAAAGTTCTGATTATAATGCACTATGTATAGTGAAAATAAAGAACAAAAATGGTTATGTTTAGAGACTATTACAAATATAGACCCTTTTTTTTTTTTTTTTTTAAATTGGTGAGGCTTCAGCCATTAATAACGCCAGTGCAAATGAACCTATTGAGGTAACTTTCTCAGTTTGACAGTCTTTGCCCTAAGCTGTTGCTTGGTTTGCTGTCTTCCTAGTGTTGCCTTTGGCTCAAATAATGCATGCAAAACTTTAAAGAGATGCAAGATACAAGTATGAGTTTAATTATTAAAATATGGTCTCAGAGCAGAATGTTTAAATCCTAATCTGGTAACACATTTTAATAACTAAAATTCCTCTTTGGCACATGAATCAGATACATGAGGAAACCAGGATGCAAACAAGATTTGTTTTGCGACACGATTGCTATTCAGAGTGTGTCTCAACTGCTAGTGATTTTTCTTGTTAAGAGAGGATGCTTGCCATTTACACAACAGGAGTCTCTCCACTCCTCTTCAATACAGTGGTTGACGGAAAGCATTCAAAAGCAGAGGAGGAGTTCAGTACGATAAAAAACACTTTCACTTCAGTACGATGAAAAACGATTGATCTGTTTGTCAGTGACAATGCCATATACACCAATACTGATGCTGAGGTCACAGACATCCTCAACAACATTGCACATATCATGTAGTCTTGAAAATCAATGTGGACAAGAACAAGGTCCTGACAACTGATAGATTGCAGACCATTATCCATCTTGATGGAGTCCAAATCAAACAGGTCAAGCAGTTCAACCATCTGAGGTCACTAGTCCAGGAGAAGAAAGTGGTGCATGTGGAACAAAACAAACTTATCCATCAAGACCAGGAGGCATCTCTTTTGAACACTAATCCTGCCAGAACTGCTGTATAGATAGGACACATGGAGGCTGCTCAAGTAAATAAGCTGATGGTCTTTCAAATGTTTACAACAAATCCTGGAAGTTTTCCTCTGTGATTGCTTTTGAAAAAACTCATCTAAAATTAAGATGTTAACAGCAAACCTCCATTGAGCAACAGAGACAAAGACTGCACTGCTTGGGCCATGTGTCTAGGAAGAATACCAGCCAGACTTTATTTGGAGGCAGTGGCCAACACAGTGGAAAGTATGGTATCAACAGCAAAACAGATATGGACCAAGCAATTTAAAAAAGACCTGAGGGAGGCTCAAGTTCAAAGAAGCCAGGAATTTCACCCTTGATGGTCAAGCATAGAGAAGTATGGTTTGAAATACAGCAGCACCCAGAACAACATACTGGTTCTGGGAATCTAGCTAGCTAGGGAAAGAAAAGGAAAGGTATATACAGTAGTACGACAAAATTAAGAGTTATCAGTCTGGACCTGCCAGTGAGTCCTGGGATTTTACTGGGTTAAATGTTTCATAGAGAAATAATATAATTTGTAATTAAATCTGAAAAAGAGACTGAAACTATTTCTTTCATTTAGCAATTAACCATGATGCCACTGAGTATTCTTCATTATTCTGCTGAATGCTTCCTTTTGTTTCCCTCTGGATTATACCCTTGCTGGTTTTGCACAGTAAAATTTGCAAGGGAAGCAAAGGGTGAAATCCTCTGGGAAACGAAAGTGCTCATGCAGTTAGAAGTGAATCCAAAGTTCTATAGACTTCCTATGAGCATCTCAGTGCATGGTGCTGAAAATGAGTTTCAACTGAATTGCAGTCCCTCTAAAGCTCTCACTCATCTTTTATATATAATCCCACAATCCCATTTCACTCAATCTTAACACAATTTACACACCTCTGAATGAGTCAGATAAATGTTCATCACTGTCGCTCTGACACCCTCCATGACCCCACTGTGTGCCTCTGTGTGTTTGTGAGCATGTCTCTGTGTGTGTGTGTGTGTGTGTGTGTGTGTGTGTGTGTGTGTGTATTTCAGATTTCTTAAAATATGACTGAGATACCTTAGAATTTACATTCCATTGACACATCAATAAAATCCCATATCAATAACAATAGACAAGAAATACAATATACTGTATAGATTCACATATAAACTTTTACTACCCCTTACACATACACACACACACACACACACACACACAAACAAAAAAAAAAAAAAAAAAAAAAGATCGGATATTCCAATCCTTGTTGGGATATTGGTCCATAACAAGATATAAAAAGAGCCCAACACAAATATTACATATAGCGTTTAAAACTCTAAAGCTCTCTGCTGCATTAATTATAAAGATATATGCACTGGGATATTGTGGTAATCCAAATGCATATGAGTGGGAAATCACTCATATGCAATATCAAATCTGGCAAGCTATAGTTAATTTAAATTAATTCTCTCTGTTTTCATCACTACGAAACTATTCCTGCTTTATTAAATTATGTAAAGTGCAAATCTAGATAAAGGTTAGCTGGCTTGGTGAGAACAGAATGTCAGATGGGCAGCAATGTCATACAAAATCTAAATACAATAAAGGTAAAAAAAAACCAACCAAACAAACAAACAAACAAAAAAAACCCAATGGATAATAATTGATACTGAATACTTTACACATAACTTACATATGGATAGTTTGTAAATAAGTAAATCATTCTGAAACAATACAACTTATTCATAGATACATAGATATAGTTTGGGCACCCCTGGCCAAACTGCATATTTTATTGATTTTTGAGGTGAAACACAACCATTGCCGCAGTGATGATGGAAGATGGAATACAGGAGATATCAACAAATTCTGGAAGCAGAAACTCAAGAAACTAAAGCTGAAAATAGATTGGCTTCTACAACAGGACAATTATCAAAAACATACAACAAAGTCCATTAGGAACTACTTCCGAAATGCAAGCTGAAGCGTTTGGAATGACCATCATAATCTCCTAGCTTGAACATCATGGAAAATACATTATATGGCCAAATGTTTGTGGACACCTGACCATCAAACCAGTACTATGTGGTTCTTCCCCAAACTGTTGCCACAAAATTGGAAGCACACAATTGTATAGAATGTCTTTGTTTGCTGTAACATTACAATTTTCTCACTAATGACCTCACTAATGCTCTTGCAGCTGAATGAGCACAAATATCAACAGCCACGCTCCAAATCTAATAAAAAGCCTTCCCACAAGAGTGGAGGTTATTATAACAGCAAAGTGGGGACTAAATCTGGAATGGGATGTTAAAAAACACGTGAATGTGATTGTCAGGTGTCCAGAATCCTTTGGCCACAAAGTGTATGCAAGTAGATCTTAAACATGCTGTGCATGCAAGATGGCCCAAGGATATCTCAGAACTAGAAACACCTGCAAGGAAGAGTGGGTGAAAATTCATTAAACATAAATAGAAAGATTCCTAGCTGGCTATAAAAAGCATTAGCAAATTATCTGCCAAAGAGGGTGTTACTAAGTACTGACTTAGTAGGGTGTTGTCATGGAAATACCAGAAAAGGGACTAGAGATTACATTTCTCATCAGCCACTGCATCTCACTTACCCATGTCACATGACTGTCTGCCCCTGTTCACAATTTCACATTCATTACTGTGCACCTATGTAATCCTCATTATGTCACTGCATCCCTGCGAAGTAATTGCTTAGTTTCCTTTGCATTCTGTCATTACCAAGCCTTTTTTCCCCCGTATTGCTACTGTTTTTTTTTTTACTTTGTTTGTTCCCTGATATTCTGTTTGCTGATCACCTGACTCTTTTGCCTGCCTTGACTCTTTTGCCTGCCTTGACTCTTTTGCCTTACATATTGGAATTGTTTGCTGGACTTTATATATTAAAACTCTTTAAACTGCATTTGCATCCACCTCTCCACCTCTCCGTTGTGACAGAACGTGACAGGTGTCCAAATATTTGCACATGCCACAATATATATATTTTTTTATTTTAGTTAATTAAATATAAGGTAACTGTGCATTAATATATGCAGAAAAATAATTTTTAAAAATGCAGACAAAAAAAAAAGGTAATCTGGCCAGTGGTGCCCAAACCTTTGCATACAACTGTACATAGATACATAGATAAGAACAAGATATACATAATACACAGAACAGATCTCCATGCGATGACATTTCAGCAGCAAATATATAAAGAATAAGTACAGATGCCACCTTGTAAACATAAAAAAAAAAAATCTAAATTGAATTCTAGATGGTCTTCTGGAATAGACTACTCTTTTTCTAAGAATGCACTGAGCATATGGCACACATCTTAGTATTAGTAAGTAATTAGTGTGTACTAAGTAATCATTGTTCAAGATGACTTAGATGGGGAGGAAGGTCTTCTTAAATATTGAGGTTTTGCATATGAACAATTTGACCCTTTCACTTTTATATGTCCTTTGGAAGGCATGAAGTTAGTCAGCAATAATCCTGTTGATCTGTTTGATGATGCATTTAAAAGTGAAGGTCATCACGAAACAGTGAGTATGTAGGTATATAGTCAAATATTAGGTATGTAGTATGTAGTAGGTATTGGGTATGTAGTCAAATACAAGTACATTATTCGAGTTGACGCATGTTCTTAACAGATACAAATACAGATACAAATAGAGGCACACTATTCATTTTTTGACAGCTTGCCAGAAATCTGGTTAAAACTAGAGGTGTTTTTCAGTATCCTCTGGCCAGAGGACAAAACGTTATAAGGATGTTCTCACTTTCATGTGGGCAAGGCGTCAAATATGAAGGTTGTGGTACAACGTGAATAAAACCTTTCATTTATTCATTCTTAGTTACGGTCTGGTCAGTATGATACTAAAGATTAAAGTAGGATACTAGATTGTTGATATTTTCATAAACAGAAACAACATTTGTTAGAAAACTGTGTAAACAGCATTAAAAACAATCTCTATTTGAGATCAATTAATATGAACTCAAGTGTTGTAGCTAATGTAGACCTCAATTGTCAGAGCCAATATTCACACACCATACTGACAGAGCTGAGATTTCTACTGCTGTTTTTTTTTTTTTTTTTTTTATGTTTCCAGGGTCATAGTGGTAGGGCTCAGATTTCATTTTTAATTTTATATTTAAAAAAACTTAATATTTGGAACATTAAACAGATACAGATACCATTATTACAACCCTAGTGAGCATATTCCTTACATCCTGTGCATCCATAACACATGCACACTGCATTTGAATCATTTATCAAAAGGAAAGAATGTTATCAGGCTTAACACGCCGTGCGCTCACTTATCATGTTCTTTGAGCGTAAACAACAGCTAACAGGAACGGCAACAGAATAAATTATCTAGCAACAGCAGCACTTTGACTCAGATTATCAGAAAAACACAGTTATCAGAAAAATTCACCTCTATCATCAGACTAGACTAACTCATACTCATCACTGTGTGTGTGTATGTGTGTGTGTGTGTGTGTGTGTGTGTGTGTGTGTGTTGGCCTCTCTGTGTTCCTTGGCTAATTCTGAGTATGGGTGTGTAAATAGTGCACTGTTATTGACACATACTGTATATGTGCTTCGTGCCCACATAGGCTCATTATCCACTGGCCACAATAAAGTGCTTACTGAAGATGCTTAATTTTTGCTACAATTATATCTATATCTATGTCATATTATACATATCATACATAAATCTACAATAAATGCAGTTAGTGCAAAAGTTTGCCTACCCCAAGACCATAATATTTACAAAATATTACATTTATCTAATATCCATTAATAAATGTATTTATATCAATTAAATAAAATGATTTTAGGCGTCTTCTTTAACCAACAAGACCTTTAGGCCATGGTTTATAAGATCCCAAATACAGAATACTAATTTGTATGTGCAATCAGATCAGACTTCAGGATCCCGCATATTTAATACCTGCCCTTTTGGTGTACTAATTTGTGTATGTACTTGCAGTTCCAGAAATGACTGTTAGGCTGCAGTAAATTATATTGAAGGTCCAAGATTAATTAATTTGCCCAGACACCTCCCTGCCTTTTGCATCGTTAGGTAGAAATGCTCTAAATACCTAAAATGCAAATGCAAATATGCAAAATGGACAACACATGCTATGTTGGTCATTTGAAAGACACAATCCTCTATGGACACTGTTAGTAAAACAGCTTGCACTTTGTAAGAAAGTTTCATGTGTTTTTACACCTGCTCCCCTAATGGTTTTATCTGTTAGGTTACAGAAATATTCCTTCAATATCATCAATAAAGAAAATGGTCAAAGAGTGTATGAAAATATATTAATAGTAATCTGTGGATTCTAATGTTACAGTAGAATAATAATTGTGAAAAAAACAGCAGTGGCATGCCAAACAAAAAGTGTTCCAAAGAAGTACAAGCTAAAGACAGATGAACAATGAAAGGCTTAAACTACAAAAAAAGAAATTCAGATGACAAGGACAAACACCCAGTAGGATGTGTGCAAATGAAAAAAAGACTTCAGGAAAAAGACTGTCCTGCCCGAGAGGCAGAATGCCACACATAGCCTTGGTGAAGCCATTATGCAAGGACATGAAGAGGAGGGTCAACTGAAGATTAGAACAAGCATGTCAAGAGTTAGAGGACTTCGTGAGTTGACGGCAGTGTGACCGATGAATGGGAAGTGTGAATGGCAAGAACAATGAGTACAAATCAGATACTGGCTCAGCAGTTACTGGATTTGTAATCTGCAGCTTGTTATCAGTAACACATGGAGCACACTATACACCCTACAGCTGTTTATTTCCAACTATCCAACAATCAATATTGGGTTGGGAAAGTAAAAATATAACATTCCAGCCAAAAGCACTGTTGTACACTCTCCTACTGCAAGATAAAGTAAAAAAACATGCACGCTATGAAAGGGATTCCCAAGGCCACAAAGTCCACCCCATAGTGTGCAAGGATGGCTGTTTTGCTCAAAATAAAGAGGTTGATGTATGCTTCACATGTACAAATGGTACTGACGATTTACACCACTGGTAATGCCTTCAGTAGCTGATGTCTTTAACAAACATTGCCAAAGGCTTTTTAACTGAGAAATACTGACAGACGATATCGCTCTCCTGATCACATGCTTTACTTTAAGGTGCAAAGCTTTCAAAAGATTGCAGATTTTGAAACAATATTTTGAAATTTAATTATATTTGTGCTAAATGTTTGGAAATCCAGGGGAAGTTTATACCACCACCTATATGCCAGTTCATTTCAATTCAATTCAATTTTATTTGTATAGTGCTTTTAACAATGCACACCAATGTCACAAAGCATGACAGACAAACTTTATAGAAATATATAAATTTAGGATCTAAATTTTAAATTGATGAATTTATTGCTAATGAGTAAGCCAGAGGTGAGGGTGGCAAGAAAAAACTCCCTGAGATGATATGAGGAAGAAACCTTGAGAGCAACCAGACTCAAAAGTGATCCCATCCTCATCTGGGTGATTTCTATAAATGTACTACATGGCCAAAAATTGCAATTTTGTAACCAGGAAGTTCATTCTAGTTTTAACATGAAGCCTATTTTGTTGAAGTTATCAGCTGTTCACTGATCCAAACATCCCAGTTCACCAAAACACTCTGTGCCCATAAACCCTCTAGATCTGCTCCTTTACCTAAGAAAAAATATTCACAAAAGGTTTGACTAAACAAATATGTTTTTAGCCTAGACTTAAACACTGAGACTGTGTTTGATTCCTGAACACTAAATAGAATGCTGTTCCATAACTGTGGGGCTTTGTAAGAGAAAGCTCTTCTCCCTGCTGTAGCCTTCACTATTCGAGGTACAAACAAATAGCCTGCACCTTTTGATCGAAGTAGGCATGGTGGAACATAAAAGACAAAAATTTCGCTCAGGGATTGTGAAGGCCATTTAGTGTTATAGGTCAATAGTAGTATTTTATAATCAATGCAAAAATTGATTGGGAGTCAATACAGTGTGGTTAAAACACTGTAGAGGTGATGTGGTCATATCTTCTGGTTCTAGTAAGGACTCTCAATATAATGATACAATATATGGTAGTATCTTATTGTAGTGATGAGTATTATAGGCATTCATTGATTACTTACTGAGTTAATAAGCACTTAAGCATTAATTAATGTCCTTAGTGAATTTTTCAGTCAGCTCAACACCCCTCAAACACTGAGACAATGTCTGACAAAAGGCCCATGGTGTAGTTCCGCATTAAAAATGTATGGTATAGTATTGATTCAGCCACGTTACCAAACATCCAATAGCCATGCTGTGAAAGGACACTGCAAGGGTGTAGAAGATAAACAAAATGTCTACAAGCTACAACATAGTGTATGTTACAAAACATGGGAGGTGTCCTAAAAGCAAGACTTTTTTTTACTCTTATGGGGCGGCTGTGGCTCAGGTAGTAGAGCGGGTTGTCCACTAATCGTAGGGTTGGCGGTTCGATTCCTGCCCCACATGACTCCACATGCCGAAGTGTCCTTGGGCAAGACACTGAACCCCAAGTTGCTCCCGATGGCAAGTTAGC
>JANDJT010000169.1:7907934-7918521 GCA_024331685.1 Stegophilus panzeri | reverse complement strand
ATCTATGTTCTATAACATGTAAAATGGGAACATGAAAGGAGTATTCTAAAAGCAACTCATGTAAACACCTTAATCACAATATTATCTTACTCGGAATAAGGTCAATAATTAGATTATTGCTGTCCATGTAAACATAGTCACTGATGGACAGATTGATGGGTAGAGAGAGGATAATTAACAACAAATGACCTATTAGTAATCGTACACATTTAAAGTGTCCTACAAGATGAGTGCATCTAATAAACTGGCAACTCAGTAAATACAAAAGTGTGCCAATCATAGACTGAATTTGGGCTTGGCTGTACTGTATTTACTCGACAGTTACTTCAGAGAGACATAATTGGCTCAGCTTTGTCAAGGGTGTAGACACTCAGAATATTGGGCTACATCGAATTCTCAGGCAACCTCTCTGGTGCTGGCTGTCTAGGGTAAATGGTCTGTACTTATATAGTGCCTTTTAACATTAGTGGTTATATAAAGTGCTTTACACTGTTTCTCATTCACCCATTCACAAACACACACTCACATGCCAATAGCAGCAGAGCTGCCATGCAAGGCGCTAGCTTGCTATCGGGAGCAACTTGGGGTTTAGTGTCTTGCCCAAGGACACATTGGCATATGGATGCATGTGGACCAGGAATCGAACCGCCAACCCTGCGATTAGTGGAAAACCATCTAAGCCACTGCTGCCCCAAAGTCTATAGATATTTTCCCTCAGTTACCTGTCATGGATGTCACATCATAAGAGCACATAGCTACAGTCATAGTCAGGTGGTAATGGTCAACTTTGTTTTAGTTGAAAATTTACTCAAATAATCCAGTTAAATTAAATGAGTCCAACTAACCAATTAGAAACATTTGCATCTATTCCAGTCTCACAAGCAAGTTAACAAACTAGACAATTACAACCCCTTGCAAAAATTATGAAATCGCCACACTTAGAGGATGTTCACCTGGCTTTTTTACTTCATAACAAATAAACAAATTACAGATATGACACGAAACAATTTTTGTTTAATAGCTGAAAATTCTGGCTTCATGAAACATACCTTTGTTTTCAGAACAATTAATGGCATATGTTTTTCAAAATTAAGTAGAGGAAAAAATTATGGAATCACTCAGTGTTGAGGAAAAAAATATGGCATCACCTTGTAATTTGCATTTCTAAAACAAATACCAGCACAAGTCTAAAAATGCAAATTAGTCTTCAGTTAAAAGAGAACACTTAAAGAACTTAACGAGTTGCTGGACTTGGCTAATTAAAAGGAAACATGGCACCAACAAGAGAGTTGTCAATTGAAACAATGGAAAGGATTATAAAATTCCTTCAAGAAGGAAATTTGACATGGAGTGTGGCAAAAGTTGGTTGTTCCCAGTTAGCTGTGTCTAAAATTTGGTGCAAGTATAAACAAAATGGGAAGGTTATAAAAGGAAAACATGCAGGTAGACCAAGGAAGACGTCAAAGCATGAGAATAGAAAACAAAAGAAATACGCCTTGATGATAGATAATGCACAACAAAACAAATGAAAAATAAATGGGTGAAATAGGAGTCAATGTTTGTGACTGTAAGAAATTGGCTGAATGAAATGGGATTTACATATAGAAAACCCAAATGAAAACCAGCACTAACACCTAAACAGAAGAAAACAAGGTGACAGTGGGCTAAAGAGAAGCAATCATGGAGTGTGGATGATTGGATGATAGTGATATTCAGTGTTGAATCACTAATCTGCATTGGCCAAGGAGATGATGCTGGAACTTTTGCCTGGTGCTGTTCCCTTTCCAAGGGAACTCTATGTTGCATCACGCTTGATGCTTTTGGAACACCCCTGGGCAGAAACAGTGTCCGAATATGTGTGAAATCACGCCAATCAAATTGGCCTGCCTCAGTCAGGTTACAAAGTAGAAATGCGTCACAAGGACTATATAAGGCACCCACAAACTACGTCATTCAGCTTCTTTGTTTTCAGGAAGCACATGTCTGCGTACTATATGTGATTGTCTGTCATATTGTTTGTCCAAAAAAAAAGGAGAAACTATGAGCAATAGGGGTTTCAGTGGATGTGTTCCATGCTCCTGTTTTCTCATGGAGGATGACAGGCACACTTTCGGTGTTAAATGTTTGGGAGCAAAGCACGCTAGACAAGTCCTTTAGGGGGCTGTCTGTGTGTACTGTGAGAAGAACTCCGGGCTCAGCTGGCTCTCTTCACGAGTGAAGGGAACTGGGCATCTGCACCTCGTGGTTCGGGACTGGCCACTGTTGAGGCAACCTGCCGGCTCAAATCATTGGTCTCTTATATGGATCTGGAGGAAGAGCAAGAGTGCGATTTCAGTGTGATTTTTCTCGGTAGACTGGATGAGCGCTTCCTCACCAGTGGTTGAAGAGACACTTGTGGGCTATCTCCCGGCACAGTAGCACACTTAGAGGGGCCAGCCTTGCCTACGAAGCCATGCAGGGTGTCCTCACAGTTAGTGGGCAAGGCTTATGTGGCAGCAGGTCAGGCTTGTAGTGCTTTGCATACTATGGCTGTGCTTCAAGCTTATCAAGCTGAACTGCTAAAAGAGCTTGATAGCAGCAAGTGTATTGGTCCCGAGGCAGTGGCAGAGCACCGCTGAGCCACAGATTTGTCTCTCCGTGCCACAATGCAGACGGCCGGTGCCATCGGCCATTCTATGGCTACTTCGGTGGTCACAGAGAGGCATCTGTGGCTTAATTTGTTGGGAATAAAAAAGAGAGACAAAGTGTTTTTGTTGAATGTCCCTGTTTCTTTTGCTGGCTTGTTCGGCAATGCGGTAAATACTGTCGTGGACAGGTTTCAGGAAATAAAGAAACAGAGGCATTCAATGAATTCCTCCCTCCCCGCTTCAAGCTCCCACAGGCTTCAAGTAGTCCTCAGCCTGGGACTAGCACTGATAGGGAGGAACAGAAAGCTAGTGTGGTTGCCCGCCTCCCCCCACGCAGAGGCAGGGGGCCCAGGCAGCCGTGATCCCAGTTCTCCAGAGGCACGAGAATGGATCTGAGGACCATTCTAAGTCCTGAGGAGCTGATAAAGTGTGGTATCGGGGACTTTTGAGGTTGTCCTTGCCCCTAGTATTTCTGTTGGAACAGGGAGATGTTGAAGATGTCAGTGAAAACATCTGCCAGCTGGTCTGTACATCCTCTGAACACTCTGCCAGGAATGTTGTCTGGTCCAGCAGCCTTCTGTGGGTTGACGCTGTGTAGAGTTTTTCTCACATCAGCCATGGTTAGACACAGCACCTGGTCATTGGGATGAGGCGTGGTCTTCCTCGCTGCCATGTCATTCTGCACCTCAAACCGAGCAAAGAAGTTGTTCAGCGCATCTGGAAGGGAGGCATCACTGTCACAGGTGGATAATGCTGTCCTGTAGTTGCTCATGGCCTGAATGCCCTACCACATGCGCTGTGTGTCACCGCTATCCGTGAAGTGACTGTGGATTTTCTGGTGTGTTCGTGCTTTGCCTCTCTGATGGCCCGGGACAGTTTGGCCCTTGCTGTTCTTAGGGACACCTTGTCACCTGCCCTGAAGGTGGAGTCTCGGGTCCTCAGCAGTGCACACACCTCCGCAGTCATCCACGGATTTTGGTTGGAATGTGTGGTAATGGACTTGGAAACGGTGACATCATCAATGCACTTACTGATGTAGTTCGTCACTGATGCCGTGTATTTCTCCAAGTTGGTGGAGTTGCTGTCAGTTGCAGCCTCCCTGAACATGGCCCAGTCAGTGTGCTCAAAACAGTCCTGAAGAGCAGAGATGGCTCATGCTGGCCAGGTTGTCAACTGATGAGTGTCTGACAAGCTATCTGTATGCTGGGATTAGCATAACAGAGATGTGGTCTGAGTAGCTGAGGTGGGAGCAGGGCTCCACGTGGTACGCGCCAGGGATGTTTGTGTAAACAAGATCCAGCGTGTTCACCCCTCTTGTTGCAAATTCCACATGTTTTGAATTTAGGGAGCACTGACTTGAGATTCGCATGGTTGAAATCTCCGGCAATGATAAACAGGCCATCGGGGTGTGTGTTCTGCAGTTCGCTAATCACTAATAGTTCACAGAGCGCCTCCTTAGCATAAGCACTGGGGGGAAGTTATACTTCGATTATCAGAACAATGCTGAATTCCCAAGTTAAATAAAATGGTCTGCATCTAACAGTCACAAACTCCACCAGCGATGAGCAGTAACTAGAAACTAGCACCGAGTTCTTGCACCATTCCGTGTTGCTGTAAACACACAAGCCACCACCACAAATCTTACCGCAGAGAGCTGCATTTCTGTCGGTATGAAACGAGGCAAGCCTGTCTAGCTCAATGGTGGTGTCCGGAACTCGGTCGCTGAGCCACGTCTACGTGAAAACAAAGACGCAGCAGTTTCTAAACTCACACCGCGTTGCCTGCTGGAGTCAGATATAGTCCAGTTTATAGTCCAGAGAACAGACATTGGTGTGCAGGATGGATGGAAGAGCCAGACCTATTTCCGCACTTCACCTTCTTGCACACTGCTTTCGACATCCCCTCCCCCGCCCACCAGCATCAAGTGAAGCCGAGGACTGGAGGCCTGGTCTCTGCAGCAAGATGAGATCGCATAGCTTCTCCAGCCGATCATTATGCAGGTTGGTTGTTGCATGATTTCTGTATTTTAACAGTGTCTGGCGATGTCTAAACTTGAACACCAGTTTCTCTGATGTCCATGTGCTGTAAACAATTGGGCTACAAGACAAAAATAGCACCATTATGGATCTGGAGAGGCCGCTGTGTGCTACTGCCGCACTGCCGTGTCCCCGTTTAGTGAGCTGGGCAGGGTAATGAACCTATGATATTTTCACTTAAAAAAAAAGAAGAGAAAAAAAGTCTCTCTCTTTCTCGAGTCTGCTGGGGTGTGGGAATGCAGCTGAGTTTGGGTCTTTGTTACTTGAAACTGTGCTCATTGTAAACACAGTTTCAGTATGTTATGCTCAGTTTATCATTTGCAGATTCAGTTCAAGTATTGATTTGTCATGACAAGATCTGAAAATTGCATATTCTCGCATCCATATTCCCCTCCCTTCAGTCGAGTCTGTTGGGCTGTTATGAACACAAAATAATTCTGAGGAAATATTTCTTCTCATATTTAAAAGTGGGTATTTATTATCATGGGGAAGTTGTACACATTACACATTTCTTTCACACCATGATTCCAGTAGCATAGTGGGACCCAGTGACTACCAGGACAGTGCTGTGGATTCTACAAACGCTTCAAATTCACCCACAAGGAAGTGTATGCTCTACATACGTGTCGCTTCACTTCGTGATGCGGATAGCATCAGTTATACACTGTCACTGAGGTGTGGGGGCTACAAGATGTTTCACTGGCAGACTGGGGGTGTGACTACTTATTGGCTGACTGGGTAATTTCTGTTTAGGTGGTCACATGCTCATTAAGGTGAAAAAGGGATGAGGGAAGGTAGCTGGCTTTGATTGTGTTATTTAAACTGTGCTCTCTTATGTGCAGTTTCTGGATATTTTATCCAGTTTGGACACTGTTATCTAAAGTCTCTTTTCCCATATCGACATTTCTCCCCATGCTACTCACTCAGGTCTGTAATATTTCTGAGAAAATATTTTTCTTATATTTAGGGGGGAAGTCCCTACCACAGGAAGCTGTATTTAAGGTCACCTGAGGGGTCCTAAAAGTAAAGGGCAGGGTTGATCTTGAGGGGTCATCCAGCCCATGGCTTCTGTGTGGGCCTTCTGGAGTGTGGCTGAACTTAGATTGCGTTACCTGAAACCGGGCTCATCATACATGCGGTTTCAGTATGTTACGCACATTCTGTACACACAACATATTGTACATTCAGTTCGAGTACTGATTTGTCATGATAAGATCTAAATGTTGCACACCCCTGCATACACCCTCCCCCCCTTACAGTCGAATCTATAATAGTGCTGGCATGAACGCAGGATGTTTCTGAGGAAATATCTCTTCTCATATATAAAAGGGGAATAATGTTGAAGATAGACATCCTACCGAGGTAGGGGCTGAGGCCCGGGGAATGGAATGGTTGAGGCCATGCCTCTTTCCCGATAGCTCTGTTTTCAGAACAGGTAGTTCATCAGAACCAGGCAGCTCGTCTGCTGCTGGTAGCGCCACTTCAACCAACTCTGAGTATGGTTTTCAGACATCATAGCCCGGTTGAGGCAGTGTAGTCTATAAGTCTGGCCCCTGAAGGAGTACCAACTCCTAGGAGTCTCTCAACCAATGTTGGGAGAATGTTTTCAATACTAGAGCTTTATCCACAAGGAAGTGTACGCTCTAATACATGTCTACTCTTTGATGGTATAAAGATTGCCAGTAGAACCAATAACTGAGGTGCTGGGATTTTACAGGAGCGCATTCAAGCAGATTTAGGTGAGGGTACCTGAGGGTATGCTGTAAGACAAGACATTCTATGTTTGTTTAAGAAGTGTTTTTGTGCGTATATACTTCAAAGACATTTTTTGACAGACATGGTTCAGTATGGCATAGTGGGTATTCTCGTTCCCGAAGCGTGATGCAATGTAGAGTTCCCTTGGAAAGGGAACGTCTGTGTTACATATGTAACCCTGTTCCATGAGAAGGGAATGAGACATTGCATCTTGATGGCCATATTTTGTCATGCCTGCAAATTGTGTCTTCCTTCAAATAAATAATAGCTGAATGATGTAGTTTGTGGGTGCCTTATATAGTTTTCGTGATGCATTTTTACTTCGTCACCTGACTGAGGTAGGCCAATCTGATTGGCGTGATTTCACACGTATTCAGACACCATTCCCGCCAAGGGGCGTTCCCAAAAGCATCAATCATTCATTATATGGGGTTGCATGTCAGGTAAAGGACCAGGGGAGACCTCAACAGTCAATGCACAAGTGTACACTGAAATTTTGGACACTTTTCTCATTCCATCGATAGAAAATAGGTTTGATGAAGTCATTTTTTCAACTCAATGACATGGCCAGTAAACAGTCCGGATCTCAATCCGACTGAAAATTTATATTGGAAATTAAGAAAATTGGTCCATGACAATTGGTCCTGCGAAGCTGATCTGTCAACCACTATTTGAGAAAGTTGGAACCAGCTTGATGGAGCATATTGTTTTTCATTAGTGAAGTCCATGCCTCAAAGAAAAAAAGCCAGAGGAGGAACAACAAAGTACTACTTGTGATTTATTTTTTTTGTTGATGATTCCATAATTTTTTTCCTCAATATTGATTGATTCCAAAGTTTTTTTCTCTACTTGATCTGGAAAAAAATCTGCCATTAATTAAAATAATTTCATTTAACTTGTTTGAAGTATATTTCACACAGCCAGAATGTTCAGCTACTAAATAAAAATTGCTTTGTGTCTGTGATCTGTGATGTTTGTACTTGCTAATAAGTAAAAAAACATGGGTGAGCATCCTTTAAGTGTGGTGATTCCATAATTTTTGCCAGGGGTATTAGCATTAAGTAAGGAAGGAAACACAGCAGGCATAATGTCATAGAAAAATAATCAACAACAGGGTGGTGTTATGCAACACAATGCAAAGGGTTACTGAGTTTTATTCATCTTATACCACAGTAATTTTCCAAACTTTTTTTTAAATGAAAATAGTGCCGTATATTTTTTGTTTTCTTGTTTTTGCTCTATGCGTATTTAATCATGGGCACAAAGAAAATGAAGATACAACCAAAACTCAATAAGGCACATCCACAGGCCCACCAGGATGTTGTCACTCTCAAAGACACACTGGCACACTCTATCTGACATTCAGGCGAATAAATAGGTTAATCACACACAACTGTAGACAGTCCGTCATTATCTTCCCTTTCTTTCTAGTAATGTTAATTGTTCAGCTGGTTTTATGGACTCTGTTTCAATCACTGTTGCACTGATCATTTTAATTTACCTGCACCTGAGATTGCAATGTTTAGAAGTGTAATATTGTTTTGAACATTGGCAAACAAGAATGCTGCCACAATAAAAGTCAAAATACACTGGCAATACTACTGTGTTTTTCTCTTTTCTTAGTGCAGTGCTTAAACACGTGCTAATATAATCAAACAGCTCGGATTATTTATTTATTTATTTTACTAGCTTTAACCTTTGCTGTATTTTTCACAAACATTTCTATTCGAGGAAAACGCAGGACTTTCACAAACTGCTTGTGACCGGTTTATTATTTTTATTTTATTTTATTCCTATTATCTTATTTTTAGGTCCTGCTTCGAATAAAGATGAGAAGATTTAAGTGTTTGTTAACCCATGTTGAGAATAAACAGATACATAGGCTAAGAGCAGGATGTGTGATTATGAATTGCAGTGGGAGCATCATGTCAGTGAAAGGTCTTTACAAGAAAAGTAAGACAAACATGTGTGTGTCAGTGTCTGTCTGCACAGGCCTGAAAAACACTCCATAATGTAAACATGTATGAAGGACTTTGAAAAAGAGCACAGCAGTATGGCATCAGCAACTTTTACTGCATGATGAAACCACTTGAAACCACACAGAACAGAAGGCTCGGATTACAGTTTTCTAATAAAAGACACTTTAAAAACAGTACAATCAAGCTAAAAAAGTGAATGACATTATACCTACCTACAAGACACAATCACACATGCAAGTGTGTGGTTATTCAAACAGAAAACAAATCACAACAGGAGAGACAAAAAGGACATGAGTCATAAAGTTTAGGTGCCTTTCTGTGTCTCCTCTGAGACCAATTACAGGCCTGTCTCAGGACATTGGCATGCTGCAGACATGCAGATGCACACACACATGCTCACACAAACACACACACACACACACACACACACAAAACCATTGAGGGCATAACCTTGAAACATCTTTCTCAGACACACAATAAAGTCACATGAACTGGAACATAATAATAATAGTAACTAATGATAATATTCTTCTTTGTAAATTAAATTCAGTCCAAAAACAAGTGTCTTCTTCACAGATCTTGCTGTACCCCACTACTCTATGGATGTCTCCTCGATTCTACGTCCTTCAGCTTGTGACCCGGAAATCGATTGAAACCCACAATTTCTCTATGTAAGACTGCTCAGGTTTCTGTACAGCTGCTTTGTAGCTGTGGCTATTGTTAAAAGCACTATACAAATACAATGTTATTGAATTTTTAAGGAAGTATAAAATTTCTTTAAATGTGCTCAGGAAAACAAATCATAAGAAAAGAATCAAAGAATAGGAAATATGAGGCCTCTGGATCAAGGATACACAGGTGTTTCCTATGCTTTTTTATTGTTGTGAGTGACATATGCCTAAAAATAATGAAAAATTTTAAAGATGATATGATGGTCTTAGCACTAATCAATAAATCACTTAAAATGTGACTGAAAAATAGGCATAGTAGAATCTTGTCCAGGCTAAAGCATCACCGTTTAAGTGTATATACACATGTGACAATATTTCCATTTATGTTTATTCAGTATATAATCACATGATGTTGTATATATGTATGCACATAAGTTATACCAAGTGAAAGGCGATATAACTGTAAAGCAGCCAAATTCTAACAACATTAAAGTGACACTTCAGTGAGAATGGACATCTTATTTGGCAAATACGTTTGCCATTGTTTACTCTTGTTCTTATATTGTCAAAGTGTCCTTAGAGGGAGGAGCTAATATACCACTTACATGTAAGAATGCAAACAAATAATGAAGCTCAATTAACGAAGTGTCATGTATCAGAGAAGGAACTCTGAACTACAGTTCCCAGCAGCCACTGCACCGAATACATCACAGTCACATGACCACCTGCATCTGAATCACCTTCTTGTTAATGAGCACTCATGTGTATATAGCCACAGTTTGCACTGCACTCCTTGTCTTACGTTTGTCTTTGGTTTATGTTTAGTCTTTGCCATAGTGGTTTGCCACAATGTTAGTGTGTTAGTGTCTTTTTCTTTTGGTCTTTATTAAACTTCTCTGCACTTGCATTGGTCTCCAAATTGTGATAACGAGAAGCACCAAAAAATGCTCAATTAAAGAACAAGACTCACCCTTTGTCCTGCCTTTATTGGAGCTATTGTTGCTGGACCTCAAAGACACAGAGGCCATGTCTCATTCACTAGGACTGACTGGCATAGTGGCCATGCCTAATTCATTACAACTGAGAGGCACAGAGGTCACACCTGCTTTAATAGATTGAGAGACACAGAGGCCTCTCTTCCTTCACTTGGACTGACAAGTATAGAGCCCACGTTTCCTTCAATAGGACTTACAAACACAGAGGCCACATATCCTTTACTAGATTAACAGGCATGAAGGCCACACCTCCTCCACTATAACTCACGGGCACAAAGACCACACCTCTATTAATTATTTTATTTATTTATTTATTTATTTTTAAACCTATGCACAGTTTGTAAAACTGATTCAGTGAAAAAGAGGTATAGCATGATGAAAGTAGTAATGTGAACTGGCTTAATGCTAATGATTAGTTGATTGTTAGATAGCTTGCTTGAAAGTAGGTTATACATTTACATTACATTTATTCATTTAGCAGACGCTTTTATCCAAAGCGACTTACAAATGAGAAAATACAAGCA
>JANDJT010000169.1:7860178-7885638 GCA_024331685.1 Stegophilus panzeri | reverse complement strand
CTGTTTCTTCTGTTTTTGTGTATATCTCAAACCAAATAGTTTTAGATCTTCAAATGAAATACAACATAAAACAAAGGCAACCTGAGTAAACAATACAGTTTTTATTTGTTTATTTTTATTGAAGCAAAAAATGTTATCAAACACCTATCAACAATGTGGAAAAACTAATTGGCCACTTAAACTTAAAATCTGGTTGTACCACCTTTAGGAGCAATAACTACAACCAAACGCTTCTGATAACTGGAGATCAGTCTTTCACTTACTGGGTTCGCAGTGGTTTTCACCTCACCACACTTTCATGGATGCCATTTTTGCCCAGTGTCTTTCTGATAGTGGAGTCATGACTAGTGACATTTATTGATGCAAGAGAGGCCTGTAGTTTCTTTGATGTTACCCTTCCCAGACTGATGTATTTCAATCACCTTCTTCCTCATAATTTCTGGAAATGCTTTAAATTTTTGTATAGTGTGTTACTGGGTAAGATCTTTTAAACAACTTCATGCTGTTGAAAAAGTTCTATTTAAGTGTTGATTTGATTGAACAGGGTTTGCAGTAATCAGGTCTGGTTGCGTCTAGTTCAGCTGATCCCCATTATGAATGCAGTTTCATAGATATGGGGAATTAATAACTACGGGAAAAATACATTTTCACACAGACCCAGTTGGTACTGAATAATGTTTTTGCTTCAATAAATAATATCATTTAAAATTTGTATTTTGTGTTCATTTTGTGTTCTGGTTGCCTTTGTTTAATTTCTGAAATAATTTAGTATGAGATGTACACAAAAACTACTAAAACCACTAAGAACTTACAGTGGCACCTGCCAAGGGGTGGGATATATCAGGCAGCAACTGAACAGTGAGTTGTGATGGCTAGATGACTAGGTCAAAGCATCTCCAAAATGGCAGGGCTTGTGGGGTGTTCCAGGCATTGCAGTGGTTAGTACCTACCAAAAGTGGTGCATGACAGGACAACTAGTGAACTGGCAACAGGGTGCCAAAGCTAGCCCGTCTGGTCCAATCCCACAGAAGAGCTACTGTAGCACAAATTGCTGAAAAAGTTCATGCTGGCTATGATAGAAAGGTGTCAGAACACACAGTGCATCGCAGCTTTCTGCATATGAGGCTGTGTAGCTGCAGACTGGTCAGAGTGCCCATGCTGACCCCATCCACCTCTGAAAACAATGGAAGAAGGTGGCCTGGTATGATGAATCATGTTTTCTTTTACATCATGTGGATGGGCGTGTATGTGTGTGTTGTTTCCCTGGGGAAGATATGGCACCAAGGATGCCCTATTGGAAGAAGACAAGCCAGCAGAGGCAGTGTGATGCTGCTGTGAGTCCTGGCATCACATACTTAAATATGGTTGTAGACCAAGTGCACCACTATATATATAGTTGTGTAAAAAAAAGAAGTACACATGGGATCACATTCCATGGGAATTATTGGCTTTTTTTTTTTTTTAAATATTTGGACAAGCAAACATTTGTTCCTCTTTGAAACAGTTCCTATTAATAAAGCTGATATACTCTGTCAAATGCACATACAATTGACATTTTGTAGTCATTTTCACAATTTAATTGAACAAAAAACAGATCAGTCACATGGAAAAAAGTAAGTACACCCCTACATTTATCACACCTTCAAATCCATAAAATTAGAATCAGGTGTTCAAGACTGGGTGCCAGTGATTAGAACCTGCTTAGAGAGTGCAGGTGGAACCTGTCTTATTTATACCCCTCTCGTATCTAGTGTCTGGTGTTCCCTTTGCTATTGAGGTGTGTGGTGTCATCTTGCCAAGGTTCTGTAAGGCCTTCAGAAAGAAGGTTGTGGATGCCTATGAGTCTGCTTGTAAGTCTTGCAACTGTTGGTCTCAAAGTGTGTGCATCTGCAGTAAGAAAGAGCACAAATTTGACCTGCATGGGAAGTGTGCCAGAAAAGCTTTTGCAACACTACTGTTTGCCAAAGACCACATATGCAAAGACCAGTCCTTTTAGAATAATGTGCTCTGGAAGGCGAATCAAAGATAGAGTTGTTTGGCCACAGTAACAGCAGACATGTTTGGCGCAGACCAAAGACAGCTTTTCAGGAGAAGCTCCTCATACCAACTGTGAAGCACAGTGATGGAAATGTTATGGTTTGGGTTTGCTTCACTGCCTCAGGGACTGGACAGCTTGCATTCATTGATTCAACAATGAATTCTGCATCATATAAAAAAGAGTGCTTGAAGATAATGAGAGGCAATCTGTCCGAAAATTGAAGTTGAACCGAAAGTGGACCTTTCAACAGGATAATGATCCTAAGGTTATGGAATGGCCTAGTCAAAGCCCAGATTTGAATCCCATTGAAATGTTGTGGGGGGGTTTGTAACCAGCAGTACATGCAAGAAAACCCTCAAACATCTTGCAATTGAAAGAAGAGTGAACTGGAAGAGTGGTCAAAAATTCCAGCAAGCCGATGTCAGAGACTGGGGGACAACTATGCAAAACGCCTACAATAAATGATTTCTCCTAAAGGGGACAATACTAGCTTCTGGGGCCAAGGATGTACTTACTTTTTCCACAGAAGAATATCACATCTATTGATATTTCTGTTAAATAAATGAATGCTTTTTGCTTTGAAAAAAGCAAATCTTCTGTGTGATTTTGTTCAAGTATATCAAATTCATTAATAGGCACTGTTTCAAAGATGATCAAATGTTTGATTGTCCAAATATGTAAAAAAAAAAAAAGCCAACAATTACCATTGGGGTGGATATTGTAGGTATTACAGCATCTGTGACCAAAAACATTAAATAATGACTAAAATTACTGAAATTGTTAGAGTATGTAGGGGAAATAAGTAGCTACAAAATGGTCAGTTCTAAACTCAATCATTTTACAGTGATGAAAGAATATTGCTCCAAAAAGGCAGAAAAATTCCTCTACTTTTTTCTGTCAATGCAACCTCGGTTGCTGTTCATCTGTCCAGGCATCCAGTACAATCTCTGTCTATTCACCCACCTTTATTACTATATATAATTCAGTCATAGGAATGTCATAGTACAAGCTTTCAATTATCTTCACTTTGTACATGTCTTTTTAGATAAACAGCACTTACTAAAAAAAAAAACACACTGTGGAAAAGAGCAGAGAGGCTGATAGCCAGCAGTGCCGCTACACAGGAAGCACATTTTGATCTTCAAACTCAAAAAACACTGCTCTCGAAAAGAGCTCAAGATCCAGCAAGTGCACAGACATGTGAGTGGAGTCAAGCGTTATCTGGCTGCAGCAGCATCATTCCAGAAATCCTAATGGAAAAAGAACACAGCTTTTTGTACATCTCATGATAAATAGCAAATACATTAGTTATTTTATTAATAGGAAAACATGATCTCGTGATCATGACTTAATTTTTCTGTGTACTTAAAATAACGTTGTTTTTTTGTTCTGTAGGCAGAAAAAGCTTAGTGCAATTCCACAGCATCATGGATGAACAGATAAATTTTTACTTTGATCAGGGACTCACTCAAGCTGAAATAGCTCTATGAATGTAAGTGATTGACTTCCACATAGTGTCTGACACTTGAGAAGGGGACACTCGTCTTTCTTAATGTGGAGATAAAGTCCATCTCTGCAGAGGGCAATTATTCAATTTATGAAGCTGATGGCGAAGATGCCGACATGCATTCAACACGAGTCCCATTCATCAGGCGCATGAATTTTCTCATGATAAAATTACTTTGTGGGAAAACAGCTTTTTGTTATGTCATGATCACGAGTAAACCAGAAAAAAATAATTGCATGGCGGCTTAGGGCTTCTGTAAAAACCTGATTACTTTCTTTGCACCTTTTCATGTGGCAGATACTTTCATCCAAAGTAAATGGGTCTTGCCGAGGTGGCTTACTGGTAGTGCTGGGATTTGAACTCCAATTTTCCAATCAGCTACCACCACCTAACATTTGTGAATGTCCAGTTACATAAAGGTTTGGATAAGCAATTAACATGACTGAATGGCGTCAACAGTTCTTTTAATGCTTAACCATTTTCCCAGTCCCATAATGACTAGTTAATGAGTATAAATAAGAAAATTGAAGCTGTTGTGTTTTGTTTTATAGTGGTGCTTCACATTACCAATTTTGGCTAATACCATGTACTCTGAAGAGATGACACACATCTATTTTGAATTTGATGTGGAGAGCTAGTCTCTGTACTGATGAGCTGCCTTCAGCTAAATAATTTACATAAATGCATGTGATTGGATAAACCACAACAGAGGCTCTGATACAGAAGCAGAGATAGTTTGTGATCAGAAAACCGGAGTCACTGAACCTTTTTTCACATGTTTATCGGCTCTGCTACTGTATTTTTTTTGCAAATACTTGGGTCAGTCTGCTGAAATACTGCTGGGTCTAAATTTGCAACCACCAGTTGATGACTCCTGATTTTATGGAGCCCCTAAAGGGACATGGTGGTGGAAAAAATTTGGGATGGGAGAAATAAAAATTGTAAAGCTTTTGTGTTCTCTCGCAAATCTTTAGTTCCCCCGAGAAAGTTTTGCGTTCCCTCGCAAAGATAGCCTACCTGTTGTGTTCTCTCGCAAAACCTGTGTTCTCACGAGAGACTTCTGCGCAGTGGTTCGTGCTTGTATCTTCACAGCATTGCTTGAGTAATTTTTTCATCGAGACTATGCTCTTTCGCATAATATCCTTTTCAGGTGTATTTCACTTATGTCAAAACCGTGCCTCGAACTAAGCACAGACCGCATTTCTTTATATTTGAGTCCAAGTTCAAAATAAAACTCTATGAACCGCTCCATTGTGAACCTGTGGAGTTGTCTGAACCACTACCAGTGGGAAAATAAACAGGAAGTGTTTGACCGAACTCATAACAGGTTTTGCTAGGGAACGCAAAAGTTTCTTGGGGGAACGCAAAAGCTTTAAAAAAAAAAATTTCTCCCATCCAAAATTTTTTCCACCACCATGTCCCTTTAAGGGCTCCATATGATCTAGAGGAACTCCTACGGGAATAAATCCTATAAACTTTGAATGGCTTCAGAATGAAGCCTATCTGTGTATTGTGTTATCCATTCTGTCACATAATCAGTTTCATTCTCTTCTTCCCACACACACACACACAGAGCACAAACAGGAAAAGCTGTTAAATAATGCCCTTCAAAATTAACCACATGGCTTTAAACTAGTCAATAGCACCTGCTATAGATAGACAGAGAGTTGTTATACACAGTTAATGTTGTCATGAAGACAAAGACAGGAAAAAGCCCTGTGTTTTAACAAACCTCAATAAAAGAAATCAGAAACAATAGGAAACTACAATCAACCTACTCGCCTCAATTCCAGGTGTCCAATTAAGTGAAATAAAAATGTATATCCCCATCATCAGGGCCTTCATCTACTGCAGGACAGCTACCAATCCAGGAGGAGGAAGGCAAACTCATCCTTTCTTGATGAGTCCCCTTGATGTTTTGACCTGCTACTCACAGGATAACTCTACACACCAAGAGGAGACTGCTATTATTTAACGGACCCCTATGATTGACTAGCTACACTCTGATAAACAGGGATGAGAGGAATGCCCTATCACCTTGAGAACATGACAATAATGACCACTTAGTGCAGGGGTTCCCAAACTATGGGTTGTGACTACTGGGGGGGCCGCTTGAATTACAAATGGGTTTCTGAGAAAAACTCACAATCTCCTCTTTTATCCATCATTTATTTTACAAATGAATATTAGAATTATTAAATACTGACTGTGCTAATATTTTTAAATGCTACTGGTAGTCACATCCATTGTTAAACATTTTAGAGTCTGACTTGGAAACCTGACAGACTGGGTTGTCTTGGCTCCGACGTGCAATCTGGTAAATGCCGCTTTTAAATCTTCTGGATGAACATAAGATATGCAGTGAGTGTGTGAACAATGCAGTTTGCTCTATCACTGCTTCTGCACACACATGCAAACTCATCTCACTACCCCAGCATGAAATATAGTTGTATTTTCCTATAAGAGGAGAAAATTCATAATGTCCATTTGCGGTTGTTTGCCCAAAAAAGTTTGGGAATCCCTGACTTAGTGTATTTTGACACTTGACCCAAAACCTTGAGTCTGTACATCATTTGAGTGAGGACATAATTATGACATAATGTCTTCATTCAGGAAATTAGACACTTTTGTATGTCATTTATTTAATTTGTCTAACAGATACAAATGTACAGTTTCTTATTTATTTGACACTTTCTGTCAGCGTAATACTTTGATATATATTATGTTGCATCGACTACAGGTCATAACTCATAATTCCCGACCACCAACCAGGAAAAAAAACTAAGAAAACACTCAACTTGGAATTCCTACTTGAGAACTCAGGGTCTCTTCAACCCGACTTCAGCAAATGTTGTCAAATCAACATGACTGCACACATCATCAACAAAAAAAACAACAACAACAAAACAGCACCTTTAAATGAGTTATATGTAGATGAGTTATTTGTAGATCAATCAACATACAGACATATTAGCTTGTTAAGACTAGATAGTTTGCTGTTTTGAGGACAAAAACATACATAACTCATCACAGGTAGCTAGCTAGCTTGCTGCTAACAAAAGATGAACATGAAGGTTCATCCCATTTTGTAGATTGAATGCATGGTGGTTGAAAATTATGTCGTTCTGAGGTAAGTTGAATGGAGCAAGTGTTTCATGCCGACTGCAGCAGCATGATTCTGGGGGATCATTTCATCTATATATAATAAGAGGAATGACAATGAAGCCTATTTAGATGTGAATTAGTGTTTTATTTTGTTTTTAATTAGTGTTTCTTGACTTTTGCTTGACTAATAAGTGGTTCAGACAGTCTTTCACTGTTCTATGTACGAATAATCCTGTTTGTTTATATATATGTCACTTTCGCTAAAGTTGTCAAAAAGGTGTAAAGAAATTTTTTTTTTTTTTTTACTAAAATTGGGTTTTTCTTCCTATAACCTCAAAGAATGTTCTAGGTAGAGCAAGTTACTTGGACTCCCTGTTGAAAAAAAACCCCCAAAACAATAGAAACCCTCAACGAATTGGTATGGTTTTATTTTGGGGTTTTTTCAGCAGGACTAAAGATGTCTAAAACCTTGCTAGCTATGTGCGATTTCCTTACACAGTGAATGTCACGTTTTGACCATGTTTTTGATAGTTACATGCCATGGAGAATTGGACATAAGCCTAATCAATTCTGTTTGCAATCAGATCCCGGCTGTCAAAATTTCACACTGTGATTGGTTTCCCATACCACCATGCAATTTCTCTTGAAGGCCTTTCATTTCATCTGCAGAACACAGCAGGTTATACTTAAAATGGAAGCTAATGTGTCAGATTCAATCATGTTTCCATTTGCCTTGTTCTTGGAGTGGATAGCTTTTACACAAAGACATCATAAGGGTTTGAAGACTTCCATCCACACTGTCAGGCATAGACAGGGTTTGGATGTTAGTGTGAGGTATTACTGAATGAAGCAGACAAATCCAAAAGGGCAAAACAAAATCAATGTTGATAAACAGGCTAAGTAGCAGGCAATGAGCAAACAAGTTTAACTATGCTTGGCAGAGCTCAATAAACAAAATAGACCAGGTCAATACCAGAAAAGCATTTATGTAAACAAAAGGCTTAGTAATGTCAGTAGTGGAAAGCACAGATGCACTGAAAGGCCATGTTATTTATGGAGAGTGTGGTGACTGGGAACAGATGGTGGTGATTAGAAGTTCAGGGAACTAGAACAAGGTAATGGATCATGTGAGGGGTCATGTGACTTGGTTTGTAGTTTGTTGTTTAAGTGAGGATTCTGAGAAATAGTTTGTGTTTGTACGTGGAGCAGATGTGATGCACACTTGACTTGGTTTACATCTTATGGTATGCTGTTATAGGACCCAGAAGCTGATCATTTTTGATCAGGACACCTCCTGAAATGTTTTATTCCTCTTATACCATGGCAATTTGGAAACAAATATTTCTAAAATGTTTCCTTTTTAATCAATAACAAATCCCACCATACCAAATACATTTTAACCATTTATAGTTACATAAAACATTATAGAATGTCTATGAGACAAGTTAGTTCTTGTTATCAGTTACATTATAGTGGCTATAGTCCTTCACCAGTCTGCCTCTCTCTCTCTCTCTCTCTCTCTCTCTCTCCTGAATTTAATGACAAAAAAGCAGCACTCCTGTTAGAGCTTGCAGAAAATTAATCAACACTTTTTCGAGAATTCAACAGCGCTGTGGTGTAATAATTTATATGGTCTGCACTTAAATAGCGCTTTTTTAACCTTAGCGATTCTACAAAGTGCTTTACACAGTTTCTCATTCACCCATTCACACACACAAACCAATGGTAGCAGAGCTGCCATGCAAGGTGCTAGCTTGTCATCGGGGGCAACTTGGGGTTCAGTGTCTTGCCCAAGGACACTTCGACATGTGGAGTCATGTGGGCTGGGAATCAAACCGCCAGCCCTATGATTAGTGGACAACCCGCTCTACCACCACAGCCGCCCATAGTACATATATTAACTACCTTCCAATGTTACCGAATGTTATGTATATGAGATCAGTATACTTTGTTCCAGCCCTATGTGACACATAATTAAAGTATGTGTTGGGCATCTGAGGGGCAGAAAATAGCACAGTTCACCATGAATATGGAAGAACTGATGATGAATGATAAAACAGGACCACTTCATACTCATTGCCATTAATGACAGTGTCTCTATGTGAATACTACTCAAAAACTACTACTTGTTTCATTTAGGTGGACACAAACAAATGCTGTGCCTAACCAATTACAGAAAGCATTAATTCATTAAAGATGGCTACAGTGTGACTCTCTAACTGCCTTGGCAAAGCAGATACATTCCAAATTTTCACAAGGGGTCATGTATCTTCAGGGCTAAAAAAAATGTGCATCACACCCACTTGATGATATTTAATATATTTAGATTCTCTGTGGGAACAATTTCTGTGATTTTCTTCAGCTCAGTTAAGCTGTTTATGCACGATTGAGGAGAGTTACATTTAAAATTCAAACTAAGGGATGTAGGGTTATAAGTGTGAATAATATACAGATATAATCCTGCCAAATATGTCCATAGGGAGCTTAGATTATTCACTGCAATATATATTGCCCATCCATCTGTCAATGTGTGTGTGTGTGTGTGTGTGTGTGTATGTGTGTGTGAAAGGGTGGAAGACACTGCAGCAACTGTGTAAGAGTATAACATAATAAACTACAAACGTTCTCCAGAATAAAACATACTTTCAGCCCAAGATCAGGACCCATGTTGCAATTGTCAAAATCAGCCTAATTATCCTCTAGTTTGGACCAGGCAGCAGGTAGGCAACCTTTTCAAGCAGCTTTTGTAAACTTCAGCTTCTATCTGGAAAACATTTGGAAAGCAGCTTCCATCGAATGTCCCATATTTTGACTTATTTTCTGGATGTTTCTACATGGATAGATAGCCTAAAGACTTTCACTTCCCAAAAGCAGTTTACAGAAAAGCTTCAGATTCTCACCTGGATACTGTAGATTTGTACTTAAGAATTGCTGCTATAATCATAAAGACTGTCCTGTGCTCATCCCAGGACTCTTATTCACAATGTTCTCATATTGAACATCCTTTCAAAACACTTGGTACTGTTACCAAGGTTTAGAAGAGTCTTTACTCTTCTAAACCTGTGTACTGTTATGATTTTTCTAATCACACTATCTAATCACACTACCAAGAAGAGGATGCGTTATATTTTGAGGCCGATTCCTCTCCTCATGGGGTTCCTTCCTCATGTTGCTTCAATGTTGCCTCTGGCTCGCTCATTATCTAATTGTCTAAATCTACATCTGGATTTCTGTACAGCCCATATTTCATATGTCATATTTGACAAAGTCTATTGTTAAAAATGCTGTATAAAAAGAATTGAATTGAATGGAAGGTATCATTCTCAGTTTAGGCAATCCCATGATTTTAGCAGGCCTAAGTGTCATGAAAGTTTTGTCAAATGTGTTGGATCCAACTTACTTGGACGAAGAAGTACATTCACAGATGTAAGTGAATTTCATATCTCATAGCCAGCAGATGGTCATATTTGATCATTTGTGTTTACATTTATGTCTGCAGATTGTTAGAAGTTGTGGTTGAAATTAACCAGCTAATACAATGTCTCAATATTTATACAGTTAACCTGCTAGATGTTAACTATTAAGCAAATTTGCTAGTTAGCAAATCTTTCGAAAATAGTTGTCTAGTTGTGTTCAACAGTAGAAGGACCTGCCACCAGTTCTATCCTCAGATAAGCTAATAAACTAGCGAACGATAGTCAATATATAAATGTCACATTTACACTGTAGAAACAAATGTCACATGAACTGTGTGCTAAAAGTTTAAGTGCATATCAAACGGTGTCCCAAACACAATGCCCTTGGAGTCTACCTGTGTTAAATTATAGTGTTGCATGATCTCAATATACTGTACTGTAAATAGACCTGTTCCTGGAAGACTCCAGAGTTTGCGAGAGAACATATCCAAACAAACAGCATCATGAGCATCAAAGCACAAATCCAAGTCAACAAAGGAATAGCTTGAGAAGAATATCAACATTTTGTAATGGTCCAGTCAAGACTAAGTGCTGAATTACAAGCTGACTTGAGTCTGTGCTTTAACAAAGTATTAGTTATGGGATGTGCACACTTGTGAAAAACAATTCACATTAAAGGTGAAAAAACTGACTTTTATTATATCCACTGTATATATACACTGTGTGCCTGTGTATATATACGCTATGTGCCTTTTTTATACTTACTGCATTAGTGTTTTAAAAGAATAAGAATACAGCTTCAACACAATGTAGTTATAGAAATTTTTTTGTTGTTGTTGTTTTATTTTGCATGTCACTAAATAATGGACAATATTAAGTAATATCAGAATTGGACCTTGAGAGAAGCCTGAAAAAAACTTTTAGCCAGTTTCATTACAAAACTGCCGTTTTTAAATTAAAAACATCTGGGTTACGCATGTAACCCTGTTCCCTGAGAAGGGAACGAGATGTTCCATCAGCTTTACGCTGTGGGAAGCTCGCTCGTGCTTGACTGATCTCTGAAGCTTGTGTAACATCATGCCTATTTATAGGTCTGCCATGATCAGGCAATTAAGTGCATCGCATGATATAAAAATGGCACCTGTGTACCTCACTGTCAGCCTCTATTATCTGAAGCGAAGACGCAATTCACAGGCATGCCAAAGTATGACAAAGCTATGCAACATCTCCTTCCCTTTGAAAGGAAACGTCTGGATTACGCATGTAACCCTGTTCCCTGAGAACTCAACGTTGCGTGAGCTTTACGCTGTGGGAACGAGAATACCCACTCCGTCATACTGAGGGCATGGCCTGTTCAAAAGGTCCGAGCCCGAGGGTCACTGCAAGACATTCAAGCCTGGGGTGGAACATATATCCAGGTTTTAATATTGAATAAATGTGTGCGGCATAGACCACCCTGCCACAGCACATACATCCTGTAAGGGTACCTGTAAGGAAGTCGCCGCCATTTATGTTGATTCTTCTTTTCTCCTGGTTTTGGGTTAGCTAAGGAGTGAGGGAAAACGTTGTATTTTTGTTTTCTTTTTGTGTAGACTAGTTAGTTTTCTTTCTGCACAGTTAGAGGGTATTTTTTTGTTTATTATTTTGGCCTGGTCGGCTTCTGAAGTGAAACCACTGTATATATAAAAGGTGCTCCGTTTGGAGAATAAAACAAAGCAAACGGAATCCTGGTCTGGCCAACACTTTTCTTTTTGTTATTTTATTGTATGTTGCAGCCCGACCTAGACTGGGTCGTAACAACCACAAGGCTGTGTGCTGAGCCCGTTTCTCTATTCTCTGTATACCCATGACATTCACGGATGACACAACTGTAGTGAGGTTGATCACCAGAGGCGATGAGTCTGCCTACAGAGAGGAGGTGCAGAGGCTGATGGTGTGGTGCACATCATCTGTCAATCAAGATATACAGGAAATAAGAAATTGTAAGCAACTTTGTTTCTTGTACATTGGTAAATTTCTGTGTTTACTTTAAACCATTTGTTGTCCATAGTGAAACTTTAAATGTTAGAAAATAAAAGTTTACATTGAAAAAATGAGAAAATGGAATTTTCTATTTTTCGATTTGCCATTGTGATTATAATTTGTTGTTTTGTTTTTAGATTTGTTATTTTGTATTCATATATTTGTGATTTTGTTTTGCACTTCTTGGCCACCGTATGGCACCTCACAAGAACACATATTTCAAGGAATAGGATTATATATAGTCATAGGAAAAAGAAAGTATACCTCCCCTTCAATTCTGTTTTTATTTATCAGGGCCTAAATAACAGTTATGTGGTCCCCACCAACTTCCTTAAATAAATAACCCCCCATCCCCCCTCCCACACAAAAAATTAAACCAGCATTCAGAAACCAGGAGTTAAAAAATAACTACCCTACTACTATAATTCAGTATCATGTACAACCACCTTTAGCAACAATAACTTGAAATAAACATTTTCTGTAAGGTTTTATGAATCTCACATTGTGTTGGAGAAATTTTGACCTACTCATCTTTAAAACATTGCTTCATTTCATTGATGATTGAGGGCATTCATTTATGCACAGCTCTCTTAAGATCCGGCCACAGCATCTCTATGGGGATGTGGTCTGAACTTTGACTTGGCCATTACAACACCTTGATTTTTGTCTACATTAGCCATTCAGATGTCAATTTGCCTGTGTGTTTGGAGTTATTGTCTCTTGCATGATTCAATTTCAGCCTAAATTAAGCTGCTGGAAAGATGGCTTCACATTTGACTCAAGAATATTCTAGTGTAAAGTAGAGTTCATCGTTGTCTCAATGACTGCAAATTTCCTATATCCTATGGCTGCAAAGCAAGCCCAAATCGTCACCATGCTTGAAAGGTATGAGGTATTTGTCGTGATACGCTGTGTTTGGTTTTCGCCAAACACTGTGCTGTGCATGGACCATCTCCACTTTGGTCTCATCAGCCCAAAGGATATTTTTCCAGAACTTTTTTGGTTTGATCAGATGCAATTTTATAAATATAATTCATGCTGGCATATTCTTTTTGGAGAGAAGGGTCTGTTTCCTAGCCACCCTTCCATGAAAACCGTACTTGTTCAGTCTTTTTCTGATTGTGCTGTCATGAACATAAATATTGAATTTGCTTACAGAGGTCTGTCGGTTGCATGATGTAGCTCTTGGGTTATTCTTTATATTAAACAATCCAACCTTGAACTGAATTATCTGGGCCATCCACTCGTGGGAAGGCAACTATCTTGAAAGCTCTCCATTTGTAAACAGTCTTTCTCACTGTAGAATGTTGAATTTCATATTGTTTGAAGATGGCCTTATAACCCTCCCCAGATTGACAAGCAGCAACAATTGCTTCTCTGAGGTTATGGCTGATGTCCTTTCTTCTTGGAATGATGTAGGCACACACCTGAGTGCCTCATGTGCCCAAAACCAAACCGCCCAACGTTCTGCTTTTATAGATTATTCTTGATTATTATCTAATTTTGTGCATTTCATTAGTAACACTAGGCTGCTAATTAGTCTCTTAATGATTGTGGAAGGAAGAAGGGTGTACTTATTATTTCCCACCTGTCAGGATTTCCCCTCATGCAAGCGCTGGAGCACATAGAGTGCTCTGAAACCCGAAGCAAAGCTTGCAGTGCGAGCACGCGCTTCCGGGTTTTTTAGTGAGCGTCGTTTTAGTGAGCTTCCTTGAGCTTCGTTCCTCCTGGTGACTGTGCAGTAGCCATCGCTCCGCATTCAAGCCAGGGATATCATGTCATCTCTCTGCGGTGTGGAAGAGACCACCCCACACCTGACCCTCAGACCCTCAAGTTCCTGTCCAAGGTCAACGAGATGGCCTCTCAAGCCAAGTTCCTATCCGAGGTCGACGAGATGACCTCTCAAGCCAAGTTCCTGCTAGAGGACAACGAGGTGACCTCCTACGCCCAGTTCCAGTCTGAGACGGCCTCCCAAGCCATGTTCCTGTTCGAGGTCCGAGGAAATTTCATGACAATTTCCACAACCACAAGAAGAAAATTGTCACTCCTCAAACTTCTCCATCTTGGAAAGCATTGGCTAGGGGCATGCTGTTTGTAACAGCCAATCATATGACACAGTGAGTGATGCCTCAGATCAACATCCATTTACTTTACAACTATGTTATATTGTTTATGGAAGCCAGTTGAATGTCATCTCCACATAAAGTATGCGCAGGCCTTTAATCAGAACGTTTTAACACTTCTCACTCACACACACACACACACACACACACACACACACTTAAGTGCAGCATGTGGGCTTTTGAGATTTCTACAAAATGCTGGCACAGACAGCCCCAATCTGTGGAGGTCCCCTTCACGAAAGACTGCATTACAGTCTCTCTCTCTCTCTCTCTCTCTCTCTTTCTCTCCCTCTGTGTGTGTGTGTGTGTGTGTGTGCATGCATGCTTGGGTAAGTATGACTACACTAAACCAGGCCGTTAAATTAACTTTGTAGCTCACCAGCCATGGTAGCCAGTTGCGCATGTGAAAACCACTTTTCTATGTAACCTTGTCCTAAAGAACACTCTATGTTTGTGTGTGTGTGTGTGTGTGTGTGTGTGTGTGTGTGTGAGAGAGAGAGAGAGAGAGAGAGAGAGAGAGAGAGATTGAGAGAATTGTCAGGACCAAAATACGCTGACTATAGACCTTACTATAGCCCTCAGCATATGTCATGTGGAACTCCCAATACACCCACAGCTACCTGGTGTGGAAATATAAAAATGGATAGAATTAAAATATTGTGTAGCACTTTACCTAAGGGCAGTGTTCATAAGGTTACATGACACCTATGTAAGCCATTAATGACAGCTGACATACACCCACATAAACCTTTTTTTTTTTTTTTAACATAACATTCTCACAACTCACTTTATAGTTCAGTGCACTTCTGGTTTGTTCTGCTATATTTCTGTCAAGTCTAGACTAGTCTAGCCTAGGATAGTATAGTATAGTATAGTTTCTCTGAACTTAAATAATATAATAAATAGCTAAATATGTTATTTCAAGTTTTGAATTCTTCAAGTTTACTTCTGACATTTAATGCCAGTACTGCTAAAAAGAAATTCTGGTTTGTTCTGCTATATTTTCGCTTATAAAATGTTAAAATGTAGTATGGTCTTGTGTATTATACTATACTATGGTATAGTATAGCCTAGTATAGTATAATATTGTATCGTATAGATATAGTACAGTGGAGTATAAACACATTACAGTATAACACACCATAGTACAGTGTAATATAGCATAGTATAGCATAGTATTGTGTAGTATAGTATAGTATAGAATTGAGTAGTATAATATAGTATAGTATATTTTCTCTAGACTTAATAAATTGAAGTTAATCACGTTTACTTTTGAGATCTGACATTTGATGACTGTTTGTAATCTGAGTACAGAGGTGCCAGTATTACTAACAAGAAAAACCTAATCTGGTTTGTTCTGCTATATTTCTGTATAATATGGTGCAGTGTAGTGTAGTATAACATTTCATAGTATAAGTATAGTAAAGTATAATATAGTATATATTTTTGGACCTTAATTCAAATAAGTTGAGGTTCAAGTTTACTTCTGATGTCTGATATTTGATGTTTGTTTGTAATTTGATTACAGAGGTATCAGTACTGCTAACGAGAAAATCCTAATCTGGTTTGTTCTGGTATATTTCTGCTCATAACATATTCGTTAATAGTTGTTAAGTTCTTTGTCCGAAGTCACAGAACCAGAATTTGGACCCTGCACTGGCTGGTTTCCTCTCGTCCGAGCTCGGGAAGAAGTCACACCAACACCATCGTTCAGTGAAAGCTTCTTAGTTTAATGATACAGAAAACATAGTATATATATACACACACAGAAATATTGATAAAGAATGATAAATGTCAGTTGGAACAAATCACAGATAAAATCAAAACATCTATTACGCATGTACGAGTGACATAATAACTACAAGACGTCTAAACAGCAAAATCCCCAGTGTTGATTTAACACCCACAGTGTTGAATTTACACCCAACAGTGTTTATATTAAGTCCATTGGACTCAAATAAACACTCTGGGTGTTAGTTCAACACTAGGGATTTTACTGTGTAGTCTATCAGATAATAAGAGAAGAAGAAGAAGAACCGAGAGTGAGTGAGGACGAAAGGCAGGGTGATTATGAATGCTCAAAACAACACATACCAAGAACACAAAACAATTTAGTTCTGGTACATCATGACACAAACTCGAGACCTTCAGAATTGAGACAGAGATCATGCCTGAAACTCATCAACAGTTTACTGTAGTGTAATGTAGTATAGTATAGAGTAGTATAGTAGATTTTCTCTGGCCCTCAAAGTAGTTACTGAGATTCACTGAGATTTCTTATGATTTCTGACATTTGATGCATGTTAGTGAGTACAGAGAGGCCAACTTTACTAAAAATAACATCTAAGCAGACAGAGAGAACAAAAATATAATATACCACAAACCCCTCACATACTGTATATCAATGGACAGAAAAAAAAGTAGCGATGCAAACATGTGACTGTATGACTGCTACTTAATAATAATCAGCTCCTCCATTTTTCTAAAGAATTGAAACTAACCGCTACCAGCAGCAAGTGTAGTTTTCAGGTGCCTCCCATATTGCCATAGCAAGATAAAAATCATAAATGCTACAGTTAAACCACAGATGTTTCACATCTGCGATTCTGCTATTCAATCTTCAAACAAGCACAACCATATAATATATAGCTCAGATGATGGAATAAGCTTTAGTTGTTGTCAGTTTCCAAGAAGGGTTTATGTGTGATTAATGTAGCAACTGTCCTTAATTCTTCCCACCTCCTAAAAACATTCTGGTAGGTGGATTTGCTACACTAAATGTCTTTAGGTGTGATTTTGTGTGTATGGCGATCTGCAATGCACTGGAATCCCATCCAGGATGTATTTCCGCCTCTCGCCTAGTGCTCCTGGGATAGACTCTGGATTCTCCACAAGGATAAAGTGGTTACTGAAACTGGTCAAAGACAGATGAGATTGCAGCCTTCTGATCATCATGTGGTCATATGGTTAAAACAGAGAATCTCAAGAATCCTAATTTTCATAACTGTTTAAACAACTCTAGTAGTTACTTGAGGGTAACTGTGGTTTAATGGCTGGTTTGTGATGCGCAATTAATCAGGGAAAATATGATTAGGACAAAAACCTCTGTCCAAGTCATCGCCAAAGTCAAACATACACTCAAATCACTTTGTCTAAATGGTGAGAATCAAATTATAACATTTCAAAGGATTTAGCCAAAAATCGAACAGTGAGCATTATGAAGTATAAAGCCTTTTTATACTAACTTTATTAGCTTGTGTGTAGGAGAATAATTATAGCTTTGTGTGTTCATCCCAAAGTAACTGATTACTGCAATCATTATTCAATCTCCTGCACAGGGAGTCACGGACACAGAAATGTCTTTCATTAAAAAAAATGAAGTTTTTCTTTTAGGTTGACTTTTTCTACCACTTTGATGATATTGTGCTGCAAGATAATGGTGCTGCAAGATAATGTCTCTATAGATAATTTTCTCTCTCTCTCTCTCTCTCTCTCTCTCTCTCTCTCTCTCTCTCTCTCTCTATCTCTCTCCCTCCCTCCCTCCCTCCCTCCCATCTGTACTGCTAACTGGCTAAGCTCATTAACACCTTATCTTAACCTCCCCTCCAAAATGTGTGTCTCAGAGGACCATAACTGCATGCATGTTCATATGGGCTGTTGGCAGACTCTCTCTCTCTTTCTCTCTCTTACACACACACCTCTCACATACACTCTGTGTGCTGTTTTAACCCTTTAAGCCCACATTATAAACATAGTCACTACCAAATTGTGGTTTTGCTTCCAGTTGTGAATTTTCTTTCTTTTTTTTTTTTGGATACAGCATAGATTCCATCTGTACCTTCCATACTTACACTATAGGAAAAGTAAAATGTAAAATTCTTGATATAAATGTTTTATTTTATTTTTTTATTCTGGTGCATATAGACGTGTGGCATAGATGTTATATTTATCAATTTCACATTTTCTCAAAGTAACTCACTTTGAGAAGTTATTCATGTGCCAATTCATTTTTCTCAGCCTTTGAAGAAGGAACATTTACATTATGCATAAATCCTGCTATACGTAATAAACAAGCAAAAAAAACAATATACAATAAACAATATACAAAATCAAAGAGCACGCAATGCATCAAGCAGCAGACGTTCTTCTTTTTCTGCAGTTCTTTTTCACTCTTGATGATGTTTAATGATGGAAATACATTTTCAACAACGTTAGGTTTGCTAGTTAGCCAAACATCTCTAATTTCACAGGAATTAAATTCAATCTCTTTGATTCAATCTCTATCTCTCAAATATATAATAGAAGCAATGATGCTCTAAATGCAACATTTTGTCCCACTGGTGGAATGGAAGGTGTGATAGGGATAATTATATGATGAAAAATTGTATAAGGTCCTCCAAACAATCTCTCCTACTGTACTATCATCCATTAAAGTGACAAGTTGTCATGTACATCAAGGTTGCAGTGTCAAAGATAAATTGCACAGCACAGCAACTAATGCATCCTCACTTCATGGCTCAACAGTTCCAGGCAGCTCCATCTTCCACTGGAGTATCTGACAAATTGAGATCAAACCTCACATCCAATCTCATGTTGCATGGTTGGAACCAATACTTACAGTCCCAAACGATGTGTCAGCATGCCACACTGCTCAGATTTGAATAGCAGAGGTGCCACATTGCTAAACAGTTCTGCTGTGAACTTTCACTTACAGTAACTGCTAAAATGCTGCTCCTTCTAACACATATACGCAGACCCCAAAACACTCGCTTGTATACTGCAGACTAGGAGTCATCAACTAGTACAGTCCAGACTTGGATGCAATAAAGTGTTTCAGCAGAGTTATCAAAAAATACTGTAACAAAAACAATCTATTTAAAAAAACAACAAAAAAAAAACTGGTCATAGTTTGCAGACTCCTAGATTTATTTTTTCTTAACATTTAACATTTTTAACACAATTGTGGTTTCTGTAGCAGCTCCTCTGTTATGTCTCCAATCACATGCATTTATGGAACACATTTATTAACTAAAGACATATCATTCAGAATTTCCTAGATTTTTATTTACCTTCTCTAGACTGATGGGCGAAGTGACACCATGGCTTACTTGGGGGGAAAAAAAACCCTGAAACGGCAAAAAACCCAGAATTTTTAACTGAACAGAGAAGTATGCATTTATTCTTCACTTCAAATACAAACTAGATGTGTCTCACCTGATACCAGTCATAAGTGGTAAATAAGAAGTGACACCATGAAACAAAACATAACCATTACAAATTGATGTCTTTTTATGGTCATGAACTAATTATTAAAGATTAAGCATTAAATGGTAACTATTGTCACCAGTCAGCCATGTTAGTTGCTTATCCAGACCTTTGTAAGTAGGTATTTTGTGTAATTGGAATTTTTAGTTGAATACCCCTTCTATGTTGGTTTGGGCTTTCTCTACAGGGCCTCAGAAAGAGCCTCAAAAACTGTGCTCAGGTTTTAATATATAAGTGGGAATTTTGATTATTTAAAATAAGACAAAAGGACCCTTAAGGTTCATACAAACAGACATAGGGGAAAAGTTACTCTTAAGCCATCACTACATTGCTCATAATGCATCCTTGCTAGGTGGAGCATTGATGGACATGCTCTCAAACATACACAAAAAGTATTTTTTTGTTGTTTTTTTTTTTTTTTTAAATACACTGGAAAAATAAAGCTGCCTGAAATGGTTCTTCAGAGCAAACCTATATTTAACAAAGATTTTTATTTTTGATAAACCTGCGTTTTGTTTGCAATTGTTTGAGATCCATAAGAGCAGAGTATTTTTGTGGTGTTGTTTTTTTTTTCAACAAAAAATAGGGTCAATATATAATGGGAAGAGTTCGAGTCTCAGTCTTAATGTTTTTAGGAGGTACCTAGGCAGGTATAGTGTGCATGCAGAACATTTCAGGTTTGAGACTTCTCTTAATTTTTTTTATTGAGGCAAGAAAATGCCATTTAACCCTTTCATGCATGAATTATGAAATCCTGATCAAGGATTTTTTTTTTCTCTGTGTTTTTTTACTCTTCTTTAGGCATAACAAATAATTGTATCTTCATATTACTGTTACATACATTTTTCAAAGAGTTTGTGACATGTCCACTCCTGTAGACCGCATGTGTTTAAACGAAGACTTAGTATCCACTCTAGTGGCTGTGATGCGGTTGTTCTATTGAAATCCCTGCAATAGACAGAAAATGGCTTTTGAATAGCTATCCACTGTAGTGACCACTATGCCTGAAAGGGTTAAAAATAAATTCCTCTCACTTTTGGGTTAAATATCTCTGGTGGGGGACCAGATAAAAACCTGAAATATTCACAGAAATAAGTTGACTATAGTAGCATTCTGCTGTAAAAATAAATAAATAAAATAAATAAATAAATAAATAAAATTGTTTGAGATTTCACTGGTTACAGAACTGGGGCTAGTAGAAGTTTGATGAAAAGCTTACTTTATTCAAGCATTTTGAGAAATGAACAGATGTAATATAAGCATAACAAATAATAAAAATTAACAGTATGTTTATGATTGACATACAATAGCTTATTCTTTTCAGTGAGGTATAAAATGTTACTAAATTTGATATTGGCAACAGTGAAGCATGATCTATCATAGGGTTCTTCAAATTTGCAGAGTTTAGCCCGAGCTCCAAACTCACCTGCCTGTAATTTTTCCTGAAGACCTTGGTTAGTTTGTTCAGGCATGTATGACTGGGGTTGGAGGTAAAGTCTGCAGGACAGTGGACCTTGAGGTCCAGACGTCAAGAGCCCTGATCTATCAGGTGTACAGTTGGTATTCGTGAACAGATTTAATCCAAATATGGAAATACAGTGTTTAGTTAGGTGTTTTACAAATGAACAGAGCTGTGGTGTTAAAAGCAGGAGAACTACTTTAATATTCACTCTGCTCTACTGTATATATTTTTCTTTTTCAGTCACAAAAATGTTTTTGTAGCAAGTGGGACACAATGACTTTTGTGACAAAGATGGCAATCGTGGTTAAACAAAAACTGATGGTTTTGCAATGCCGATACATAGAGGTAATCATTCAAAAATGAAAAATGTAAAATGATGCTGGTGGAGATTATGAACTACTATCAAGGTTGTGATGCTTATAATTTATCTTTCATGGTTGTAAAACTGACTGGTCATTTGAAACTGAATAACTAACAATTATAAATACTGTTTAATGTTTAGTTTAATAACTTCAATCTTTCTTCAATTTTAATAAAACCAGGAAGTTCTGCTAATGTGATGGACAAATGCATACTAGTTTCTACTTTACAACATCACAAGGATCCAACCAATTCTCTCCAGGGAGGCTATTCTGGTGCTTGTCTATTCCTTGTCCTCTCAACGTTAGACTACTTGCGATTTGTTCCTTGAGGATCTTCCCCTCTGTGCCATCCAACCCATGTAACTGATCAAAAATGCTGATGCAGGACTTGTTTTCAAGCTCCCTAACTTCTCCCACATCATCTCATTGCAACCTGCATCAAAGCAGATGAACCCATACCTACCGGAAGGCATTCATCAATTTCTGTTATGCACAGCATGCCCTTCGAACCCCAAGTACAGCTCAACTTGATCCCTGTTTTCCACCTAAGACTGAAGACTCACCTCTTCAACAAGCACTCACTAAATGAGCATTCATTTAAAAATACTGCTTTTGTTGCTGTGCCATATTTACTAAATAATTTCCTCTCTTACAGGGTTTTACCATGATAGTATTCTTAGACTCTGACCTATTCATACTGGCATGAGGATACAGTATATTTTTGATGCTACAAAACTTTTCTGTAAGTCTCTCTGGATAAGGGTGTTTGCCAAATGCTGTAAATGTAAAGAATTTGTTTGGTTTCCTAAACAATTGTTTGATTGATGAATCAAATCTTTAATCATTTTTGTTGCTGCTGCAGTAAATGTAAAAAATATGTTTCCTCCTATAATTGTTGCTAGTATGTGGAAGGATCGTGGTAGACAATGATTATTCAGTGTATTATGGCCATTGAACAAAAAATGGTGAAATAATCATTGACCAAAACGCTTGTTAGTGGGCTCCCAAGTGGGACAACAGAAGAAGTGTTTGCTCTATAGTTAGGAGTCACAGCCATATTATACTGAACAAGTGAGCAAAATTGGCTGGGCTATGTAGGTGGGAGTGATATAGTAGCATACTCTCTCTCCCCTGTTAATCACACCAACATTAGACAATTGTGTGTGTTACACTGCCCTGTGCTGCAGCAGGAATCACAGTTTGAAAAGATGTGGGTAGCTCATAGAAAGCAAATGCTAGCCTTCATTCTCCCCAGTTGGTAGCTGTGGGAATTAGCAGGTGACCACATTAAAAAACATTATACTTCTATGGGCTTTTCTTCTAAAAACCTTTATTTTTAAGCATGTAGTTAAGGGTTCTTAGATTCCTAAAAGAGGTTGGGGAAACACTGAGGGCTGCCCTGTAGGCACACCTTAAGCAACAGTTCGACATTTACGTATTATGGCATTTGGCAGATGCCCTTATCCAGAGCGACTTACATTTATCTCATTTATACATCTGAGCAGTTGAGGGTTACGGGCCTCGCACAAGGGCCCAACAATGACAGCTTGGCAGTGCTGGGATTTGAACTCACAATCTTCTGATCAACGTCCAACGTCTTAACAAGCTATTGAGCTATCACTGCCCCATTTAACTACAGAAAACAACATAAATCAACATGATGTGTTTCTACACTTGTCCTACTTTTCACTACAGCACCACTCATATACAGATATAGCTGACAGCTCTTATATTTATATTTACAGCAGTTAGCAGACAATTTTATCTAGAGCGAATGTTTTGCTGTGTACTTGGACAAGATATTAACATATTCTTATATTAGCAAAAGATACAAATAAGGTAAGACCCTGCCAGAAATAGTAGTCAGTGAGTGCAAGTGTGTGTGTTTTAATATTTTGGTATGGATCAAATGTCCCTATTAGGATAGGAATATCTGACACTTTTGACCTGTCAAATGCCCCCACAAGACGTTTTCTTACAATGCAGCTTTTGTTTAATTAAATAAATAAATAAATAAATAGAGAGGGAGAGACTAAATGTTTCCTTTGTCCTTACTGATTTTAATATAATAGGTTATACTGTATGTAGCATCAAATAGCTACAGTAATAATTATGTCAGTAGAAGTTTCTCAAAGGACAGTAAGACGTGTACATGTCTGTGCTGATATAAACATTCTCTAAGTAAGTTGTTTAATGCATTATTAATGTTTGTTCAAGTGCTTACTAAAGAGACGGGTCTTCAGTCTGTTTCAGATTTCCCAAGGTTGTCACTTCTCATAGCTGGAAGTTTAAAGTAGTTAATACCTGCAGTGAGAAATGTTACTAATGTGGGCAGATACAAAGAGCCAGCTGAGTTGAATGTAGGAAGAGATGGGAGCTAACTGACACATACTGCAGAGATTCATTAAAAAAAATTAATAAAGCATTCAATATATTAAGCTTTCTATGTATAGAGTGAAATATATACATATTGTAATCATCATGTGCTGTACATTCTCTATTTTATGTATGTTGATGATGTATGTAATATTAGAAATAATATAATTTAATTCAATATATAATGCCATGAGAATTTCAGGACTGCTCAGTTTTATGTTCACTGCTGGGGAAGGATATTTGAACTTATACCAGTTGTAGTCCCATCCATCCATCCATCTTCTATACCGCTTAATATAAAACTTCTTTTGCCTATCCCAGGAAGCATCAGGCACAGCAGGGTACACCCTGGACAGGGTGCCAATCCATCACAGGGCACACAATCACACACCCATTCATACACTACGGACACTTTGAACATGCCAATCAGCCTACCATGCATGTCTTTGGACTGGGGGAGGAAACCAGAGTACCTGGAGGAAACCCCCCGCAGCAGAGGAGAACATGCAAACTCAGCACACACAAGGCCATGGTGGGAATCAAACCCCCAACCCTGGAGGTGTGAGGCGAACATGCTAACCACTAAGCCACCGTGCACCCCTAGTTGTAGCCCCAATAATATTGAAAGCAGATTCTCATAATATTGAGATCATTCTTTGGCAAATATTGGCTTTTGGTTCTGACATTTGAGCTCATATCAAAACTTAATATAGTTCTATTAATATTAAAACCAAGTTCTAATGATCAGACCTGTCATTTAATCTTAGGATTTAGGTACACAAAGGATCATAATCTGCAGGTCCAATCCAAACACCCAGTATGCAAAGCCATTGTCCCCATCACTCTGCTGTATGGAGATGACTCATGGACTGTATAAAGTAGACACTTGAACATACTGGAATATATCCATCAAAGTTCCATATGAAAAATTCTGTGGATCAGCTCGCAGGGAAGATGTCTCAAGATCAGCATTCTGGAGGAGGCCAAGTATAACTACTGTAATAATGCAACACCAACTCCCTTGATCTGGCCATGTCATGTATTTCAAATAAAATTAAAACCAGGTTCTAATCATAACAAGATCTCTGTGATTTAATCAGACACAGGGACATTGGCAGACATTTCAGCTTTTGGTTCAGATATTGCAGCAGAAGGATATCAGAACCTTATTTAGTCTAATAATATGAAACCCTTGTTCTAATAATTAGAACATGCCTACATACTAATACATCAGTGTCAGAGCCATCCCAGATTGAAGTGATTCTTTAGAACCCTGAGCGATTGGTCATAATTTAGGAAACCATTAAAGAAGCAGCAAAAGGTTTACATCCAAAAGCTTTGATTCAATACAGGAACCTCATAATATAAATCTCTTGATTAGGATTGCAGCCTGGTATCTTGTGATTTTCTTCAATTCATTTATCACATATTCATGATCTGTTAGATTTGGTAGTCTCTAAATATTATTTTCACATGCAGACCTGATATTAATTAAGAAAAGACATCCTAATTAACTCCTATCTCATAAGAAGCCAAGTGAGGATAAGTGTGTGACCTTACTCACATCCTCTCTGGTACAAGAAATTAAGACATAATTCAGCATGCATAATCTTCCTTTCAAACGAACTGTACATAAGTTAATTAAATGGCAATGCATGGGGATTTCATGCAAAACTGTTTTAATAGATAATTTTTAATAGAAGTATGTACATTATCTCACAAAAGTGAGTACACCCCTCACATTTTTGTAAATATTTGATTATATCTTTTCATGTGACAACACT
>JANDJT010000169.1:7850065-7860078 GCA_024331685.1 Stegophilus panzeri | reverse complement strand
CTGTTACACAAGCTGTACACTCACTACTTTACATTGTAGCAAAGTGTTATTTCTTCAGTGTTGTCACATGAAAAGATGTAATAAAATATTTACAAAAATGTGAGGGGTGTACTCACTTTTGTGAGATACTGTATGTTTTTGATTTGAAAATTACATTATTCCTCAAAGTTGGGCATGGTGGCCTCCGAGGGTTAGCGGTTCGAATCCCAACTCTGCCCTGTGTGCAGGGAGCTTGCATGTTCTCCCCGGGTTTCAGGTGCTCAGGTTCCCTCCCCAGTCCAAAGACATGCATTGTAGGTTGATTGACATTTCCAATTTGTCCGTAATGTCTGTGTGATTTTGCCCTGTGTTGAGTTGGCACCCCATGCAGGGTGTCCCCCACCATGTGCCCCAAGTTCCCTGGGATAGGGTCTCCCATGACCCTGTGTAGGATAAGCAGTGTGGAAGAAGGATGGATGGATGATTCCTCAGAATAGATATTTGACTATTTCAATCAGGCACATACCATTCATTCAAGCCCATTTCAGTCACACACATACTATACTCCCTGGACTCAGTGGCATCTTGTAATATCCAGTCTCAACTGAAAATATAATTTCATTTGCTCAGCTATAACACATGATGCATAGAACTAAAAAAAAAAAAAAGAATCATGCCTGGAGCAATAATCCTCATGGTTATGACTTTTTTTTCCGTAATTTTTTTTGTCATTCCTGCAGCACTCCCAGGCTTAGCACCCTTGTGCAGGGGCACAGTAAAAGTAATGTATATATTGTGTATCTTTTGATCATTGATCATCATGTACCTGACAGGTTTTCATTTAACACTAGCATTTGTACTGTCAGGCTGTTAGCCAACTGTGACTTATGGTGATGTCTAACACCCACAGGCAATATGGCCTCACCTTTAGCTGTGGTTAATGAGCAGGTTATCTCTGTATCAGAGAGAAAAGCTGAACATTTGCTTCAGGTAATTTAAGACTGAGGGGTGGTTAGAGTAATGCCTTTAGAAAGTGTGCAGTCTGTGACTTTTTCTTTTACATCCAGTGAACACTTCTTGTTTCTGACCACACTCCCATTCAGTACGTTTACATGGACAACAATAATCCAATATTAACCTGATTAAGACAATACTCTGACTGAGAAACTAGCATGTAAACAGCAATTTTTAATTACCTTAATCCGATTAAGGTCATACTTGAAGTAAACACAAATCGAATTAAGACATGTGGAGTATTCCTATTTTAGTCGCATTAGCGACGTGTATTACAGACATGTAAACACTTTAATCACACTATTAACGTCGTGTGAGAGTTTTCACCGCATTTTGCGACAAGACACGATCACACACGGCAGTGCTCAACCGTTTTACAGCAAACAAGAGAGCACGGCTGCGTCCCAGACCGTGTACTTATCCACTAAAGGCCTATAGTACGCGAAATACATGTATCTTAGCTACTATACAGCAATTAGGTACGCAGTTTGGGACGGTTTGGGACTGCTTGAAGCCCACAGCTTCAAGCAGTCGTCTATTTGCACATACAGCATGACAAATAATTAACCGCACTTGAAGCGTTTGTAAAAAATTTAAATAAAAACACCCAAAACTGTATACGGTACCATAACGAAGACGAATTGTATGTTGATACGTGAAATTCTGGAGGGAACGTCGGACGGCGTGGTGTGGGGACGTAATGACGTGGCGTTAATCAATCTATGTTCTATAATATGTAACACAAGAACATGAAAGGAATATTCTAAATGCGACTCATGTAAACACCTTAATCACAATATTGTCTTATTCAGAATAAGGTCAATAATTAGATTACTGCTGTCCATGTAAACATAGTCACTGTTAACACCTCTTTTGTTTGAATTAGTTCATGTGTCCTTGGTCAATGTCTTTGTACTTATTTTAATCTGTGTATTTTCTTGGTAAAGCATTGCATGGTCCAGTAACCCTACCCTAAACCTACCCCACATGTTATCTATCAGCTGAGACATGTTTGGTGTCTGAAGCCTGCTTCATTGGTTTTGTACTAGAGCAGTAATAGAAAATTTTATTACATTAGCCTTAAAGTTGCATTGCCAAACCAAAGAAACAGATTCAGATACATGTCTTAGCATTTGAGGTATGGAGGATATTGTGTAAGTCCTATTTTGGGCTTAAATGTTGTCTTTAGGTTGTGTTATATTCTGGCTTGGTAGAAGTTATCACAATAGAGCAGTTTTACAAGGCAGATTAATCAGCATGCACAGATATCAGACAATCTTTCAGAATGAGGAAAATGCAGGTATGTGAAAATACACAAAGCCATCACCTAGCTCTAATGCTACTCGACACAGTCACTTCAACACAAATGCCCACCAGCAGCTTGCTGGCTTTTTGTTGAGGACACAATCACAATGCGCTAAACTAGAAACTTTTTTAGAAGAGCATAATGATCACTTGTTCCATATGTTAGTTACAACTTTTCAGCCTATTCAGTTAGGTTTCTGGGCAACCATAACATGGAACTCTTATTACTTGCCTGTTAGGCTAGCTAATGAATTTATCATTTCTCCACCCCAGGAGAGCATTTGTTTCCATGTAGACCTGGCTAACTTCTTAGGCACTCAAAGTTATAACACAAATTTTGTCTTAGATGTTTATTGTATTACTTATGCATTATTCAAAGTAAAAAAAAAAAACACTTTAGATTTCCAAACATTACATTTACAACAAAAAATAAAATGTTACCTTTTTTGTATATCAAGAAAGAAAGTAACATATGTCATTGACCACTTTTCAGATACAAATGAAGGATGTCATGTCATCTCTGAAAACAGAAGCAAGTGCAACAGTCAAAGTTTCCAGAAGAACTCTGAAATGCTTAGTAAAACTTAGTTTCCGTATAAAACTGCACAAAGTGTACCTGATGTATTCTGAAAAAGCAAAGTGTTGTCACACCAAATATTGACTTTGAAACACTTTTTGACTTTTCTCCAAATAGACAAGAAAGCAGATGTTGCCTTTTATATTGGAAAACATTTTAACCACTATTGCATTCTCCATGGTGTCTCAAAAGTCTCCATACATAAAGGAATTTTTTAACAAAATGTCCTAAAATTTTTCATACATGTTTTATATTATATATACTTTTTCAGATAGCCTTTAAGAATGCCTTTGACAAAAGAAGAATGCATCGAAATCATTATCATGGCTGGATCAGGAAGCTCTCGCAAGGTTGCTATGGACATGTAATTACATGTGTAACATCAGATGTGTTAACACGAGTTCATCCTGAGTGGGAGAGAGGACTCCATGTGTGTTTACAAAGAAACGGAAATCATGTAGAGAATTTTTTGTAAATTAAGTTACATTTTGCTAAAAAAGTGTTAGTTTCCCCTATGTATACTCTTAAAAGTAGAGGTTCCAATTATAACCAAAAAGGTTTTCAGCTTAATGCCACAGGAGAACAAAGCACAAAGAACTATTTATTCTCAAGTTATTTAGAGAACCATCTGTTTACTGGTGCTTTAAATGGTTCTTCTCAGAAGTGCCACAAGGAACCATGAAAACAACCAAAAAAACAACAACGACCCTTAGTTAGTACTTTAAGGGAGTAGTTCCCAACCTTTTTCCAGGAGACCCCTATGTTAACATTCAAAATCCTTAACGACACCCAAACCCACCCCCCCAACACACTAGGAATAAGACAGGAATTACATAATCAGTTCTTAAATGTTTAATAAACTCATCAACAGCAGAATGAAAACAATTGGCTACAACATGCAAGGACGCCTGTTTGTTTTGTTGTATAGGCTGAAAATATCAGCCAGGTATGATGTTCTAATAAGAAATTTATTGGTCATTTCATCAAGCAGTTTCTGGTTGTTCAGTCTCAGGAACTCCTTTATTTTTTCTTTCGGTTCAAAAAAATTAACTAACACTTGGCCCCTTGATAGCCAGCGCAGTTCGGTATGAAGGAGGAGTGTCTGATGTGCCTCATCTTCATACAGCTCCGCAAAGATTTGTTTGAGACGGGCTTTAATAAAGTTGACGATTTTTACAACCGTCTGGAGCGTTTCATTCAGCTCATCAAAGAGTTATTTACTGGTGTATTGCTTGACGGTGTATTAAACAGTGAAACACGAGACAGTGAGGAGCCTTTTCCTCCACATGTGCATTGAAGCCCTTATTTTTCCCCATCATTGAAGCAGCTCCATCTGTGCAGCATGCGACTAAATTATGTTGTGCTTGGTAAAGTATGCATCAATCACATGGAAATTATCTCCTCATGTCATTGTTTGACAAATTAACAGACAAAACAATGTCCTGCTTTACTTCGGCGTCTTCATATGCAATGAGTACTGCTTCATCTGCCACAGTGGAAGTTTCATCAAGTTGGATAGAAAATGGGTGCATCTTTAACTTATCAACCAACCTGTTCTCAATATCATCTGCCATTCTGTCGATTCTGTCTTTTACTGTATTATTGGACAGAGGTACAGTTTTAAGGTTGGAAGCCACCTGTGTCCCGCACATAATTTCTGCAATTTTTACAAAAGCGGGTTTGATCAGAGTTTCCCTGAAGGTATGCGGCTGTTTGGGTTGGGCAATTAGGAGAGTGCACTCGAAGGACACAACCGTTGTTTGTCTGTTTTCATTTCCAGCTCTAGTCAAAGCATCTCTGATGTTCTGGGGCCTATTTGATATAACAAGTTCTTTTTTCCTAAGGAAACGTCTCTGTGTTTACCCACCGTCTGTAGGTGTTTTGTGCTCTGATGCCTCCTCAGTTTGCAAGACTTCATGCTTTCATTTGATAGTCTCTCACCACAGATTACACACTCAATACTCACTTTGTCCATTGCTTCAATGAAACCAAATTCGATATAACTGTCTAAATAAATTCTTGTTTTCTATTTAGCGCATACATTTTTCTCTACTTCCTGATGCTTCGCCATATTTGTTTGTTTGACTAGTCACCCTGTTGTTTTGAGTGTTGCACTGTACAATTAGAACGAGCAATGTGAATATTGCCGCATTTTTTTTTTAAAGATGCGTCCCTCCTTTCCCACTCTCACGATACACAGCTAAAAAATTCTCAATATTAAGGAAATGGCTTCTCTTTTCATATATCTTACACACTATTTTTACAATACTCAAAATGGATTTATTTATCATGATATTTAAAAAAAATTTTTTAGACCATTATTTCTTCCACTTGTAACCCTCAAACTAGAGTGACCTTGGCAGCCCCATAATAAAGATTCGTTAGTGACCCCTAGTTGGGGTCACGACCCCCAGTTTGGGAACCACTGCTTTAAGGAACCAAAGTAAGGTTCTTAAGAGTGATGCCAGGAGAACCTTTTAGCATTCACGTTAACCTGCTAAGGGATGATACCTTGAAGAACCAATACACTGCTCTGAGGAACCTATAATGAACCATAAAGAACTTCTTTAATCACCAAAAAACCATGTAACTCAACTCAAGAACCTTATACAATGAAAAATGTTTATTGACAAGAGGAAGGTCCTTTGCAGAACCTACAGTGCTATAACGAACCATTAAGTTTGGTTCTTCAGATTTTATGGAGACCTAGGGGCACGATGTAGTTTCGAATGAATATTCACAGATTTTTGTAATACTCATGGTAATCACCAGATTTTGGATGCTTTGATAGAGTCAAAAAACTTAATTTGTTTGAGTTATACTGTTTTTCAACAGTATTCCTTTGTGTCCATGCATCAATGGGAGCCCAGTAAGAGGACAAATAAAGAAATAAAATCAACCAAATAAACACAAATAAACACACTGCTGCATGCTAATTAAAGTGACTATAATCACTATAAAGCTGGTATAAAGTTGCAGGTATAAAGCTCAGCTTCATTTTTGCAAGCTAAAATAAATTAATGATTCAAATATGTTTGACAGAGGAAGGCGCTTACTCGTCTTTCATAAATGCAATCAGTTTATCACAGGGGAGAAATAAGAGTCACCCTGAGATAATAATACTCTCTAAATAGGGCTTATAATATTTGGAAAACCTCCAATTAAAAGACATCTACTTGCCTCTGGCTGTTCTCTGATACATACTACATGCTCATGTGTATACAGTGGGCTGATATACCCATTACAATCATGTTATCCTTAAAGGTGAAGTTTTAAAACTGCATCTGCTTTCATCTGCCACTTGAGAAGATAAAGAGTACAAAAGTACAAGCTGGAGTGACATAATTTCTTGTTAAACTCAGTCACATGTAAAGAAGCATGAAGCTGAGAAGGATAGAAGAGCAATACTGGCCTTGAGATAATTATATGAATTAGCACACACACACACACACACACACACACACACATACAATTAGATGGACACAAGTGTGGCCCAAGGGTAACTTAATGATCACAATGTAGGAAAGCTCAATAGAAATCAGCTTAGAGAAGAACAGCGGGCCCTGGGGTCGACCCTGGCACATCTAAATGGCCCTGTCACACACACACACACACACACACACACACACACACACACACAAAATCTATATATACTAGGAGAGTAACTCAGGGGCACTATTTGTATCTGTTTAAAGCTCTAAATATTCATAACTGTATCTAAATTTAAACCTGAAGTGTGTGTGGCCTAAACATGAATGATGATTGTTCTTTTTTTATATATATATATAGAAATGTGTGTTGTCCTTTAAAAAACAACAACAAAGAAAAAAAACCTCATAATGTATGATTTTCTTTGTTTGTTTGTTTGTACCTGCCCATGACATTTTATAACACATTTATTTGGGTCTATTTCCCAAAATAGTAGCCTAATTTAAACTTCTATAACTCAGACCAGGCAGTTACATTCATGTTAATGAATGTGGGCTTTCTTTGTACCCCAAGCTTCATATCTGACAGCTTGCTTGCATCAGGGGTGGACAAAGTACTGAGAGATTATACTTCAGTGAAAGTAGTTAATGGAAATATCCAGCCAAAAATGTACACAGCATGAATACTTTGGAGCTGGCGCTCCCATCTTGTGTCACTCCATGACTTTACAGTTATATTGGCATGCTTTTTCAGAATTGCTGTGTACTGCCAGAGAAGAATGTGAAAATCTTCCCCACATATCCAAAAAACCCAAGAACATCTTTCTAGGATTTGACAGCATCTGATACCACAAGATTTAGGGTATGGGCCCCACATGGTACACACAATGCTTTTGGACTTCCTTCAGCAACCTAAGTAGCTTGGGCGCCTTGGCGTTTGCCCATCATGTTTGCCCCATTGTCATATGGGCAGTGGTGGCTTGGTGGTTAAGGCTCTGGGTTACTGAGTGGAAAGTTGAGGGTTCAAGCCCCAGCACTGCCAAGCTGCCACTGTTGGGCCCTTGAGCAAGGCCCATTGCTCTCTCTGCTCCAGGAGCACTGTATCATGGCTGACCCTGCACTCTGAACCAAGCTTTCTGACATGCTGGGATATGTGAAGAAAAGAATTTCACTGTGCATATGTGATTAATAAAGACTCATTATTATTATTATTATTATTATTATTATATGCCTGTCTTGTGCAGTTTTGAAATTGGATTCCTAGTTTATGAAGTTCATTCAAATGACTTTAGACAGGTTAAGGGCTGTTATTTCCTCCACTTTCACAAAGTGCTCAAGGATGGTAGATTCTGGTTTCAAAGAAACATTTCTAAGAATAACAGACATTTGCTCCAGATGACTGATGTCAGGTGTACAGCCAAGAATGATGGAGTAATATTTTGACTGCTTGATATCTGCAACAATTGCCTCCAGAATTTTACCACTAACCACCTGTATCAGCTCATTCTGGATATGTTTGCCTAGGTAGTGAGTATGAGTTTCCCCGTCATGAATTCTGCTTAGATGATTTTCCATCACTGGATCAAATCTTGCTAGTAGTTCCACTTCCTTCAATAAAATTCCATTATCAGGATGGTGGAGTTTGTCAATTGACCCTCTCAATGCCAAATTTCTTTCTGCAAGAGACTGTATGATACAAATCAAACGGGAAAGGACATCTCATCACGGCTTCCTCTCTGCCTCTGTGAGTGCCATCTGAGTTTTGTCAATAGTTTGACGTTGCTTCAGTGCAAATTTCATGACTGCTTAAAACAGAGGTGATGTTTGTCCAATCACTCACACCTTCGGTGACCATTTTAATAGCTTTGATCGCAAAGAGCTTGCAGCACAAGCAAAATACTGAGATGTAATTCACAGAGTAGGAAAGCCAGCTTCTGGAAACGTTTTCACCACCTTTTCACGAGAGGTGTCCAAGGTTGAATGGCCCTCTATGTAACTCAATACTAAAACAGTCGGTTAATACAGAAGGCCAGTCTGCAGGGTCTACTGGCAGAGTACTTGTTGTCTGTACATTACTATGGTTTGTACTTGTACCTGCTTCAAGTGGTTGAACATTACCGTGGTCTGTGTCGGAGCCCTCTGGAACTGGCTGAACATCACTGGAGTCTATGCTAGAGCCCTCTGGAGCTGGCTGGACATTACTGGAGTTTGTGCTGGTCTTAGTCACAAATTTGAGAATCAAACCTTAGGGCAAATACAAAAAATAATGGTCCATATACAATTGGCTAAACAATTGGCTTATTTATATATCACATTAAAACTGCAAAAGATAAAAGTAACATTTACACAAGAAATATAAACATACCTATAAACTGTAACAAATAAAATGTAATTATTCAATTAACAAGCCAAAACATTAAATTAGCAGTAAAAACAATTCAGTAAATTAATTCCAAATGTTGGTTGACAGCTAAATAAATGCTTTCTGAAAGTAATACTGTGGCACTATCTAGCAGTCAGAAAAATTTCTAAACAGCTGAAATTATTTTCCAATGTGCAATTCACTAACAAAACAAAAGCTTCATAAATATAGTTTACTCAAGAAAGCTTAAGTAACCATACAAAAATAAATCAATGATTCATTTTGATTATTGATGTATGCCGACACAAACTGAAAATTACATTTCATCATGTGACATTTCTAACGAAACACAGTGGACTACTGTTGAATCTGCTGATCTGGACCGACTGGAGTATTGTTCTTAAATTAATTCATTACATGGTTTGTCAAGACTAAATAAGAATTTAAAATATTACAAAAAATACATACCTTTAAGTTCTTCTTGCTCTTTTGCTTCACATTTCTTTTTCTTTCTTTTTTCTGCTCCCGACGGATAGCTTCGTTTAGAAGCCATAGACATATGTCAAAACGCATGTCGATGATGTCATTACCTGTCGCACTGCGCATGATATCAGAGTCCAAAACAGTCATTAAATAAATATAATCATGTATTTTTTAAAGAATTTCTACATGACTCCTCTACAGCTGAATCCATATTTATATTTGCATGTTATAAAAAAATATTTACCAACAGTAAATAATATATGAGATCAAGGGGGCCCCCTGATGGGTCGAGGCCCTACGCAACTTGCTAAGCCGGCACTGCCTGCATTAACATGCCATAGACCTGCTGCAGGGGGACATGAGGACTGCAAATGTGCAATAAACTGCAATGTTTAAGACACCTAAGACAGTGCTACAAAGAGACAGGAAGGACAGCTGATTGTCCTTGCAGTGGCAAACCACATGTAACCGTGTGTCCCCCCAGACATGATGGAGAACTTGCAAATGCCTTGGTGGAAGAGTGGGGTAACATCTCACAGCAAGAACTGACTCCAATCCATGTGGATAAGATGCACTGTAGTACTTAAAGCAGCTGGTGGCCACCAGACACTGACTGTTACTTTTAATATTGAACCCCCCCTTTGAGCAGGGACTCATCATTCCATTTCTGTTCGTCAAAAGTCTGTGAAACTGGTAAATGGCGCACTTATATAGCACTTTTATCCAAAGTGCTTTACACTGTTTTTCATTCACCCATTCTCTCTCTCTCACACTCACACACACACACACACACACCAATGGTAGCAGAGCTGCCATACAAGGCGCTAACTTGCCATCGGGAGCAACTTGTGGTTCAGTGTCTTGC
>JANDJT010000169.1:7837593-7848431 GCA_024331685.1 Stegophilus panzeri | reverse complement strand
GTAATAATTGAGGGAAACATGAATTCTGCTCTCTACCAGAAAATCCTAAAGGAGAATGTCCGGTCTTCAGTCTGTAAATTGAAGCTCAAGCTCAACTGGATTATGCAGCAAGACAATGATCCAAAGCGTATGAGCAAATCCTAGTCCTAGAAGTAAGTGAAAGACTGATCTCCAGTTATCAGAAGCATTTGGTTGCAGTCATTGCTGCTAAAGGAGGCACAACCAGATTTTACGTTTAAGCAGGGCAATTAGTTTTTCACATTGGTGATAGGTGTTGGATAACTTTTTTTTGCTTCAATATAAAACACAGATAAATAAAAGCTGTATATTGTGTTTACTCAGGTTGCCTTTGTATTACGTTGTATTTCATTTGAAGATCTAAAACTGTTTAGTATGAGATATACACAAAAACAGAAGAAATCAATATTTTTTCACAGCACTGTAGATAGATCGCTTTATTCATCCCAGAGGGGAATTCAAATATTACAGCAGCACAGAGAGTTAGAAAGTACACTTAAAGTAATTAAACAATAAAAATTAATAAAATGAGAATAAATATATATAAAAAAGAATACAGTCTAAGATTGCGATGTGCTAGTGCAGTGGGGTGTAAACATCATAGCTATAAGCAGCAGACTTGAGTGGACTGCATAAGATTCTCTAAAGTTATACAATTTGCTAGAGAACAGTGACAGTGGATGCATAAATGTAGCTGCTTCATCGCTCACTGCCACATGAAAATCTACGAGCCACTTTTTTTTCTGCCATTGTTAGCTGAAATTATTTAGGATTGTATCATTGTCTCCTAATTTAAGAAACTCCCATGTGGAATAGACACTGAACGCTAATGGAATCTCCTTCTGAGTGTTTGAGGTCAATACTGCTGCTCTGTCTGATCATCATTCAAGTACAGCCTTGATTAATGGGAACTACTTAGGAAAGACAAGTTTATTTGTACACAGCTGTCCTTAATTTTAAATGTTTCACAAGGAAGGGTAAATCAAATTAAAAAAAATAAAAGGGAAGTAAAAAAAACAACAACAGCTAGACTTTAGACTAAATGTTTCATTGTGCTGAATGTAATGTAGACTGCCTTATAAATCAGAGGTAGCGCGTTACTCAATTTCAATTAATGTTAAATTAGATCATTGTAAATGCTACGCCTCTGAGTTACTAATGAATCATGATTACAAATGAAATTCCAGCAACAATAATTAACACAGATGACCTTCAGCAGTAGAGTCTCAGAGCGATTACTGACAGATACTTTGTTGGCATTTCGGGTTAGGATTGCTCATGTCAAAATATTCAGGATTTAGTTTAGATCAGTACAGACTCAGGTACTCAGATCAATGTATTTAGAGCACATATTAATGCTTAATTAATACTTTTATAATGATGAATTAATACATGCATGTATTTAGTTAATAATGAAGCATACACATTAACAGCCACCTAAGTCATTTATGAATAGCCATTAATAATGGTAATAGTTAACTATTCACTAATTCACTCTGTTAATTATCAGGACTTGTAGAATTGATAAACATAATTTACATTATGACGTGTTAGGAATCAATGCACAGTAGTTTAACCCCTATGATAAGGTGCAATATACTATAAACTAAACCACAACACAGAATATAATATAAATACAAATAATTGCTACTATTGAACTACTCTTATATGTGAGAGTCCATACTGTGTGCTTCACTGGATGAACCTTGTGGAGATTTTATAACATTTGATTTTGATCATGTTAGTGGCATTGACTTGGAATTAAGAACTGTCTTAGCCTAAAGTTTGGTTTAACCTAGACTGTTTACAAAAAGTCTTTAATGATCATCATGATAAGATCATGATGAACAAGATGTTAATACTTGTCTAATGCACAGCAGAATACTGTTGTACAGGATTGTACTATAAACGATTGGGCAATAGGTTTATTTACACTAAAGGAGCAAAAAATGCAATGCGTAGTGGGATATCTAATGTTTTAGGCATGAATGAGGATACTAAAGATTGTCTTTGTGTCAGTATATGAAATTAGTCAATCCTTTCTGTGCCCTTAATTTTAGTGACTATTTTAAATGAACACAAACCCTCTTTGATGCAAGTTCAAATGCTAGTGAAAACTAGAAATTCAGTGGTGGAGGTGGTTCAGTGGATAAGCCTTGGAGCTACTCGTCAATAGGTTTTGTGTTCACATCCCAGTGTTGCCAAGCTGGCATGGTTGGGTCCTTGATATTGTATATTAATGGCAACATACAGTGACATAAAGACTGTAATTACCTGAAAATATTTACTGTAAATGAACAGTACTTTAGTGGAAACTTTAATGGTGTAACTTTAATAGTACATTTATTGCAGTGTACCATTATTAATAACTGATTGATTTATCATTATGAAATCATTAATTAACTATTAATATATGCTTGTTTGTTGATCTTATAGAAAGTTATCATTAGTAAGCATTTAAAAAGGTATAAGCAGAGCAATATTTTCAGGGATGAATTGATTTTTACTTTGCTGAATGAGATCTTATAGTGTGCATTTATGTGCAATTGGGTTTAAACATACTGTCAGAGTAACAAACACTGATGACTGCGCTCTATGAATTTTCCATACGGACTGAGGATAAACAGCTAGACAATTTAAGGCGCCGCTGCATTAGAATAAGGACGCATTTTTAATTACGCCAATGTAAGTGTTATCACATGTTGCCAAGCGCGACGAGCAAAGACGTGAAATCTGAGTGCAAAGGATTTATTTTGCAATTTGAAAAATGGCTATTTATTCAACTCACGCAGCTCACGGTTGATTTGGAGGAGCGCAAACGCGCACCGTTGTCCAGCCTATAGTCGTCCTCATCGAAATTGATTCCGACATGTTAATTCACCATCACGTTAAATTATGAAATATAAGATTAATAATATTTCTGTTAGCGTGATACAAAATTTAACAGCTTAAATCACATCGCATGCGCTCTTGTGGGCGTAAAGGAGACCGCGGTAAAGTTGGGTATATATTGGACATTCGCTGCATATTCGAGATTCTCTCTTCTATTTCTCAATACATAAACACACAAAAAGGACAAAATGTGTATTTTCTTACTCAGGAGTTGGCAACGAACCAAGTACAATTGAGTATATGGTAAACTTTTCTCCCGTTAAAGCCAGCTGAAGCTAATCTTTCAGAAACGCAGGTCATCAGCGCTTTATAGTAATGGAGTCAGTAAGGGACCGTCTAAAAAGTGCATGACCTGGGCAACTGTATAAGATAATAGTCGTCTACTTCACAGAATATCTATCACCCTTGGTAAATATGAGCAACGAAGGCTGTGAAAAATTGTCTTTTATTGTTTAACTTTTTGATCTTTGTTAAAATAATTCACAAAAATAAAAGATACTGCACTATGATATAGTCTATTATTACTTGTAAATACAGCAAATAGATTTTAAAAACTAAATTAAAAAAAATTACATTTTTTTATGAAAAATAAATCAAAATTCAATAACTATCAAACTATAATATAATACTCTAATATAAACTATAATATATCAAATATCATTAACTTTTTGACTGTATGAGTTACACATGTAAAACCAAATTCACTATGATTCTGTTCATTATTGGTCTGTGTTCATTCGTTTTTAGTTTCAAAATTGAAAAACAAAATACACAAAACGAAATAACTCAAAAAAAAAAAAAATAGGACAGGTAGAAAGGATGAATAAGGCATACTTTAAATATTTTGCATTTTTGAGCAAAAATGAGTTTTAAACACTGACTCTACAGTGTAAAACTTAACACTTTTAAGTACTGACTCCATACTGTATCCTAACACTACAATACATTAGATATCCTGCAAAATAGATGACTATAATCTTGGTAGAATCTTATACAGTTGCCCAGGTCATGCACTTTTTCGACGGTCCCTTACTGACTCCGTTACTATAAAACGCTGATGATCTGCGTTTCCGAAAGATTGGCTTCCACGGGCTGTAACGGGAAAAATAAGTAAGAAAATAGACATTTTGTCCTTTTTGTGTGTTTATTTCTAGACAAATCGAAGACCGAATCTCGAATGCGAATCTAATGTCAAATATATAACCAACTTTACCGCTGTGTAAAGAAGCCGGTAACAAGAGGGAAACGCGCACAATCCACCGGCTCAGGTGCAATTACAGAATCCCTACAGCCCGATTAAAGGACAAATATTAGATTATGGCAGATTTCCTTTTGACTTTGCAGGGGCGGAGCTACGTTAACCTGGCCAGCACGTGGACGGTGCGCGGCGGGCGAGGCGCTTCAGTGTGTGGCTTCTAGGAGAGAGTGAGAGAGAGAGAGAGAGAATGCTGAGGAGAGCAGAGTCGGTGGATGGCGAGTTGGGCGCGTGGAGCACTGTGTCCGCCGGTGACTGTGATATTCGTGATACCATCCACAGAGTAACTCTTTTTTAATAATAGTAATAATAATAATAATAATAATAATAATAATAATAATAATAATAATAATAATGGACCAATTGGTATAAGGAATTCTGCGAGTAAGGAAAAAGCGGAGACGGGAACGAGATGAAAGTAACGGACAGACAGAAGAGGAGGAACGCGGGGAAAACGGCTACGTTTTCCAGAAGGGACGTCGGAAATACAACGGTGCGCTGCCTTTACGCTTAAAAAGACATCCACTAAGGATTTCCGACAAATAAAACAAACAGTTCTGCCATGGATAACTTGAGTTTTTTCAGCGGGATGGACTATTCCAATTTCACTGGGAATTCTACCAGTCGCTACACTCTGGCCACTGTGATAGGACTCGCCGGTTTGGTAAGCTTCATCATTTTGTTTATTATAGTTGGGAATGTACTGGTGGTGATTGCGGTGCTGACGAGCAGAGCGCTCAAGCCTCCCCAGAATCTTTTCCTGGTGTCTCTGGCTACTGCAGACATCCTGGTGGCCACCCTGATCATGCCTTTCTCTCTGGCAAACGAACTGATGGGTTACTGGTTTTTTGGACAAGTTTGGTGTGATATCTATCTCGCACTGGACGTCCTCTTCTGCACATCCTCAATTGTTCACCTGTGTGCCATCAGCCTAGACAGGTACTGGTCAGTAACGCAGGCAGTGGAATACAACCTGAAGCGCACGCCACGCCGAGTAAAGGCAATGATTGTAGTGGTGTGGCTGATCTCGGCTGTGATCTCCTTCCCGCCACTCATCTCCATGGACCGGAGCAGCGAAGGTGGTGATCATGAGCCACAGTGTCAACTTAATGACCACACGTGGTACATCCTGTACTCCAGTATTGGCTCCTTCTTTGCCCCATGTGTCATAATGATCCTTGTCTATGTACGCATCTACCAGGTGGCCAAAACACGCACTCGGAGCATGTCAGAGAAGCGTCACGAGCCAGAAGAAGCACCACGCCTTGAAAACAGTCTGAGCCGAGACGACTCAGGCCGGCAGAATGGTCACTGTGCATCTACACCTCAGCCTGTTATTAAAAAACCTCCCGAGGATGAACCTGATGCGGAAATGGACGACAGCAGTTCCTCAGATGAGAAGGCCAAGCGGCCACGCCGTGAGTCAGCAGCAGGCCGGAAAGAACGCCGGGCCAGCCGCAAGAACAGCTCCAGCTCCAAGCACTCAAGCCGCAAGTCCCGTGCAAGCAGCAAGTCCCTGGACCTGTTCTCCTCCCGCAGAAAAAGAAGGAGCACCATGTCTAGGAAGAAGATCTCACAAGCCCGTGAGAAGCGCTTCACCTTTGTCCTGGCTGTGGTCATGGGCGTGTTTGTGGTCTGCTGGTTCCCATTTTTCTTCAGCTACAGTCTGTACGGAATCTGCCGGAAGCCTTGCGAGATCCCTGACCCTCTCTTCAAGTTCTTCTTCTGGATTGGCTACTGCAACAGCTCCCTCAACCCTGTTATCTACACCATCTTTAACCAGGACTTCCGCAGAGCCTTCCAAAAGATCCTGTGCAAGTCCTTTAAGAGATCTTTTTAGAGGAGAATGATGGTTGGATGGTCTTAATGACACAAACACCAGTTTCACCTGACAGAAAAGCCATGGATGTTTACAAGAAATATACTTGTAGTGTATTTTGGCAGCAGCACTTTTCACCAACTATTTTGTCTGCAGCAATGCCTTGACAATCTTCCCAAACATAGATATTAATGATGATCTGTTTTATTGTCTGAAGCACTGAGCTCTGTCAGGATGACAGCTGTGGTCTGTCAGTTCATACAGTAGCAAGGTCCTTCAAAAAACGCCCACCTAAAAGCAGCACCACTGTACTGTGTTTGCGGAAACAGACTTATCCTAATTACAGCCACAGGCACTTGTGCGTTACCAAGAGACATATTTATGATCAGTTTACACATATGGTTTTCCTCTTTGGGACTTGAGGGCTATGTAACATGAAAGGTCATTTCCTTTTTAAATGGAGTGATGTAATATAAAAGAGGGGTAATGAAAAACAAAGTAAGGGACTGTATATTGTTTGTTTGTATTTTTTTTCAGCAAAATTGGACATTGGTTAGTTAGGGAATAGTGGAGGTTCAGGCCATACAGAGGGGACATCACTGAAAGATAGATGAGATGTGCATTCTCTCGCTATTGCAAGGCATCTCTGGAGAAAACAAAACCCAACAGGGCTTTAAACTGCGTGCCGATACCTTAAACGGTTTGCCAACTCGTGCTTTTAATAAACATTGGATTGCTGCTGAAGCTCTATATGATAAGATACCATTACAGAAAAGCATACTGAACACATATTTGCATTGTTAAAACAAAGCTGTGTATGATTATATATATATATATATAAGTATTTATAAGATGTTTATGAACTGTTCTTCAGAATTTGTTTATGAATTTCTGATCAACTGATGCTGTTCTGTGCCCATGTTTGTTGGTTGTATCATATTGTACTATGGCACTGTATATGATGACACTGTATGATATACATTACAAAGGGCAAAGCCATTTTTATTGAATGTTTCTTTTATTTATGTCTTGAAACCTTTTGCCCTACCTGGGTGTTGGGCTATGTTTTTTGTTTTGTTTTGTTTTTTCCTGGCACCACCTTCTTGTGATATCTTTGAATTGGCCAAATCGGTCATTACAAGCACATTTGATGAATGAATGAAAGAAATTGAATAAATAAATGAATTATGCTTCTACTTACCTCTATAAACACAGTATATTATGGCTTTGCGGTTCTTTCTTGATTACTACCTCATTTTGGGCTGAGCAATGAATTGTTTGTTAATCGGTATAGCTATATTGCAATACTTTTATTGTTGAACCCTTAACAAAAGACATTTGTGACTGGTCAGAATTGTGGTGAAGTCAGGATCAGTGTGTGTGAGGAGGGAATACACCCAGTTCTTCTCAGGGCACCGCACACACCCATTCACACACTCATTCATACCTAGGGGCAATTTATTATAGCCATTCCACCTACTTTCATGTTTTGGGACATGGGAGGAAACCAGAGAACATGGAGAAAACAAAAATTGACATATTGCACAGAAACTCCACACCGACATTAACCCACGCTCAGGATCACCCAGGGGCCCTGGATGGAGGGACAGCAATGCTACCTGCTGCACTGCCATGCACCATACAGCCCATGGGTTAATCAGTTTGTTTTAACGCATTACTAGATTTATCACAATATAATGTAATATTTGTCCATATTTTACAGCACTAATTGTAATTACTTTAATACATTAAGTAAACACAAACAACAAGCGTTTCACACTTCTAAGGCTGTTAAAACAAAAACTATAATTGTAAAAACACAACAACAAAAAAACAACATAATTGTACCTCGCTGTTTTCAACTGCCGATTTCGAATGTCCATACTCTGCTCTTGATGGAAATATCAGCTGATAAGATAAAGAAAGAATATTTGCTTGGTTAACTTGCTGAATGCATCAGAACGAATGTCAGAGCATCTTTTGTTTTTGGGAAAGATGGAAAAAGATGCACTTATCACAGTGTCAGAGAGCCAAAAGGAGGAAAACACTGGCTGTAACCCTGTAAGAGTTGATGCAGACATAATGATGAGTTAGACACACAGAGATCATGGCTATTAATCCATTAATGTTTATATGGGAATTTCTCCATTTCCATTACCATTTCTGTTATTATAACCTGTTGCTTCAAAGGGGTACTGTTTTCTGCATTTATCATATGAATAATTTGTGAAAAAGTAACCATTTTGATCCACAAACTAAATAAGGATAATATGGACAACAAAATTTACTACTTGATACAGAATAAATCTATAATAATATATGGGTACATTTTGAACATACAGCAAGTGAAATTTTAATGAGAAATTAATAACTGAATAACTGATTTTTTTGTTTTGTTTTGTTTTCCAGTATTCTTTGATGGCGACTAAACATTTAAGTATTTGGATGAATAGATCAATTGAATTCATTTTTATTTCTTTCTCGGATTAAAAGTATTTCTCGGATTAAAAGTATTTCTCAGATCAAAGCATCAGTACCAATATCAATGATTCAGCTGGCTTCACATGGTAAAGCAGAACATTTCATTACATTCTATTTAGCCATCGGTTATATGAGGGTCATTTAACACCCTGGCGGCTTTCTCATTTATCACTTTAATCTCCTTTTTGTCTAAAATGTTGTCCTTTAATTACCTAACTCACTTTGAATGAAAAAAGAAACATAATAAATAAAACATTGACTTTCTTTTCATGACACTGGGACACATTTTAGAGAGACTAGATAACAAGAAACAGATATGGACAAGCCCTGTTTGTGTCTTTATTCATCCCCAGTGATCTTCCTGCAGACACATATAATGTACTAGAGAAAAACATAGTGGATGAAAAGTTGATGTGAAGGACACTATTTACTCATCTTTGAGAGCATGATGTTTTGAATAACATTTCTTGTGAAAGAGCTTCACATCAGCAAAATCCATGCATCCCTAGAATTATTTATAAGCCAGCTTTAATAATATATTATTCTGTTGATTTATATTGACCTCTAGTCAACCTCTTACTCTCACATTATTATCTGAGAGAAAGGTAAAAGATAAAAAAACAAAACACACACACACATACACACACACACATATACACACTTAAATAATTAGACACACTAAGGCTTTTTTGAGTGTTTCGAGGGCATATTGGTCTATTGGGGTTGTGTCATGTTTCCTCAGAATATAAAAAACATGATAAATGGAAAAGTGGTAACTCTTTCGTTAAAAAAGAAAAAAACCCTAAACCATGGTCTCCAACCATGTTCCTGGAGCTCTACCTTCCTGAAGACTTTAGCTCCAATCATAATCGTGCCCACCTGACCATCTAATAATTGCCTTAAGACATTCTTAATAAACTAAAACAGGTGTGTTAGATTTTGGTTGGAGATGAAACCTGCAGGAAGGTAACGCTCAAGGAAGAGGGTTGGTGATCACTGCTCTAAACTTAAAGTTCTGTCATCTGTCCTTTTTTGTAATTTGTACTTTGTTTGCACAATATGTGCTTAGTCTATCTGCTTTTAGTTTTTCCTCCAAAGGCATTTTGGTGGTAAAAACGATGGTAGAGTACATAATCCACTCGTTCACGTTCATTAAGCCCAAGATTGTATTTCACATACGCCTTTCCAATGAACGCTGATGATGTTTTATGGACGTATCAGAAAAGTGGCCTGGAAAATATCAGCCCAAATGGAGATCAAATCTAGGTGGTGTTTCACTGGTTCCACCAAATGTCTGCTTTTTTATCTTCAGTCAGGGAGGCTAAGCTCATTTATACCAGCAGCCCTTAACCTTTCTTTCATCCCTGTAAACTGAGCCTCATTTGACAAAGATTAAAGATCACTATTATCACTTCAAACACTCCATTAAACAGTTCAAATGTGATTAACCCCACAGCATGCCTAGCCTTCACCTTCCTTATCAGGGTTTTGTATTTTTTGTCATCATCATTATGATTTTACATCAATACTCTCTCAGAGAAAGTGTTAACGAGCATGCTGAATGCAATCAAGACTCACTTTCGACTCCCTTGTGTGATCTTATCAAGTGTGAAGAAAACATGAGCTCACATATGACGTCATCAGGAACGGACGTGACTCAGACGATTAACCTGAGCCTGATGAGCTTTCACCCCATAGAGATGAGAATCATTTCATCCATCTGTTTAGCATTTGTCTTTAAGTAGAGGCAGTCAAAGGAGTCCCTCTGTGCTCCCTGCAAACACACGGCAGATTACTCGGTCAACACATTTTCATAAATTCTAACTACTCATCCATACTGTGATATATGTATATATTTATTAGATGGGACAGAATACAGAGGCAGTATTGAATTAGATAATAGAAACTAAATTGAAAATCACTGGCTAACTGACCTTTCTCATCATGGCCATCAGCATTTTCTAACCGCTTTCTTTTCTCATGTCTGGAAAATTAAATTTGGTTCTTTATTTCTTTCCAGCCTCTGAGGCTAGATGTTTATTTGTCTTCTGCCTGTCCATCATCTTTTGCAAACAGGATTCAGCCAAACGGAAGGTATGGCATGAATGGCTGAAATAGCTAGGATATTTTTTCTGATTTCTTTTACCATCCAGTGTATTTAGTGAAAATGCAATACATAGAAAAAGAGCAATTTGCCCAGATCATGATAAGGAGGGTTTTTTTTTTTTCCTTTTTGTTTAGAGTTGTAGCATACTTCCATACTCATGAATACATAACTACACATTTGAAGGTGCAACTCTTTTATAAAGCTTTGCATTTAATATAAACTAGAAAATGACATGAATGCATGCATGTGCACAAGACTACTTGAGA
>JANDJT010000169.1:7781594-7821779 GCA_024331685.1 Stegophilus panzeri | reverse complement strand
CTTAATCACAATATTGTCTTATTCAGAATAAGGTCAATAATTAGATTACTGCTGTCCATGTAAACGTAGTCTATGTATTCGTAGCAGAAATACAAGGACTAAGGAACATAACCATGAGTGGTTATTGTGGGCAGCTGTGGCTCAGGTGGTAGAGTGGGTTTGTCCACTAATCATAGGGTTGGCGGTTCAATTCCCATGTCCTGAAGTGTCCTTGGGCAAGACACTGAACACTGAAGTCCAGCTGCCTTGCATGACAGCTCTTCTACCATTGGTGTGTGAATGATTTCATTCACAGCTCTTCTACCATTGGTGTGTGAATGATTTCATTCACACACCAATGAGAATGAATGAGAAACAGTGTAGAACTTTGGAGAACCACTAAGGGTAAAGGTTGCAGAGCAAGAGAACATAATGCGACAAAGAATGACAAACGTAAGTTTGAGTGAATCAGTCATGTGACGTGAATCAGTCATGTGACATGAAGTGGCTGATAGGAATCATAGTCCATAGTCCAGTCCTACTCCGGCAGATCGATGACAGAATCCTCCTCTCAATCTGTATGACAAAAGGTTAGGACACCCCTTGGACACCCCCTCTCGAGGCCAGAAGTAGGGGTGATGTCCTCCCTCTGGAGAAGGAGTGACGTCCGTGGCGAGGTCATGAGCCGTAATGGTGACAAGGATTAATGGCGCAAGGAGTAGGAGGCAGATCGCGGAGGCAGCAGAGTGACGCCCTCAGCAAAGCAAGGAGGCACAGCAACCAAAGTGGGGCAAAGAGGTTCCAGAGAGGTTGGGAACCCTCCTCAAAATATTTCCTATGGCATCGAGTTATTCCTGGGTGGCCCTGACCCAAGATCCTCTCCCCTCTTGCTCCCACCTCAGTCGGTTTCTCTCCAGAAGAGCCTCCTGGACAAAAAAAATCTGCTCCATCCATGATCTTGGTCTTGCATTCTGTAATGGGAGGCAGATGCAAGTACAGATTTAAAGTAAAAAAAAAATCATTTTGAAGTATTAATGACCTTAATGTGCTAAATAATGTGCAATATAATAAATAATGTATAAAACGCTGTGGGGAAGGCTGTTATAAGAAAATAATCAACAACAGGAAGGTGTGATGTGGCCCGACACTGGTACTACCCAAAACGTTGATTATTTTCCAATAACAGCACATCCCAAATTGATTTATTCCTCTTGTACCACAGCAATTTGCCAATGATCGCAATACTATTTATAAATTATATTAATTATTATTTTTGAATTAATTATTTTTTTTATTAATGTCATACCTTTTATCCGTTTTAACATTTAATGTTGTGAAGTATTACAAAAACAAGACAGTTCCTCTTATCACTAATATTATAGCAGAGATAAACAGTCGTTCTTTCTCCAGTCTCTCTTTTTATCTCCTAAAATGCACCAGTAGCACAAATTATGATCAATCAAATTTGAGAATTGGTATAAATCATTATAATAAAGTATTACCATTACCATGGGTGGACAAGTGAAAATTAATAACAGTAATGAGAGATGGGGGATAAAAATTGTCCCTGAGTACTAATCAGAGGTTGATCTGGACTAATATATTTTGAAATGGCTTTTCCAGCAGTCTGGAGACATGTTGCTTTCCTCAAAAGACTTGGAAATCAGTGTGATATTGCATTATCGATTGAATAAACATTGGAGAATATCCTTTTCACCCTGGTCTTGTCGACAGGGATAAGGAGTGAGCAAACATATCCAGCATACACACACACGTACATGCACGCACGTGCACATGCACACACACACTTTTTCCCAACTTGTTCAACATTTAATTAGGAACCCAGAAATAGTGCAGAATCTTGAATATTAAATATTTAGGATATTGAACAATTACTTTCTTTGTTTTAAATGTTTCAAATTCTTTAACATTCTGTTTATTTACAGCTTTAAATGAAAAAAAAAATCCCATATTTTTAATAGTCTCAGACTTTTAGACCCCACTGTATGTGCAAATGAGCAGTACAAAAACAAGTACACACATCCAAAATGCCATTAAATCACATGTGCTGGATGTACATCAAATAAATGAAAAAGTGTTTGCAACTCTGTTTATGTGTTAAGGGCACTCTCAAGTACCTAACCAACTCATAAAAAAAAATAAAAATTAAAATAAAATAAAATTGTACTTACACCTCTACTCTGCGCACTTTGCTTCTTCTGGAACTCAATTAATAGATCTTGTATAGTAGCACTACTTGTATTGTTCTCTGCTTGATATATCGCTTTGCTTGTATTTTCCTCATTTGTAAGTCGCTTTGGGTAAAAGCGTCTGCTAAATGAATAAATGTAAATGTTTTTGAGTGAAAGGAAGGCATATACATCTATTTTACAATTTCTCAATACACCCACACACATGTACACATGGAATTCCAAAAGAAAAAAAAAATGCAACAAACAGAAGGCAAAATTAACAGAAACATTTTGGGAAAAGACGTTTTTGGAACTGTTTAAAAAAAAACTATGTGACACTTGGCATAACCAAGATGTCAGAAAGAACTGGCAAAGATTGCCTAAGAAATCTTGCATTGTTAGGGCAATGGTGTCAGGGAGAATGTGACATGGGTGGGCTACAGGCGCCGACTATTACAACCGAGAGAATTGAAAAGCTGCTCTGGAGATATGAAAGAGGTCTGAGGCAGTTATAGGGTGGGCATAGAAGTTTTTGTGAATATTTATAGCATATTCAGACATTTAAACTTTTTTTTCCATTACTAATATCGTAAGTTAGGAATAAAACACAACAGGGCGTGTTGTTATAGGAAAATAATCAATGTTGAGGTGTTGTGCTGTGAAATGAAGCAGAGTTACTGTACTGCTAACACTCAAAAGCTGATTATTTTTCAATAACAGCACATCACAAAGTATTTGATTTCTCTTACACCACAGCAGATTGCCAATTGACCAATTCCAATTTTTAATTTATTAATGAAAAACATGCTATACTTATATCCATATCATACTGCACCTAATAATAAACTGCACAACTGTAATGACAAATTTACTCTTGATCATTCACATTTGAATATCTGTGCATGAATACAGTATAAAATCAATCTTTATACTTTTATTACTGACATGAAAAGAATGATCAAACAAACAACTTGCACACCAAAGAGGAACACAAACTAATCAATATAGTATAAAAAATTATGACAGCCTACATACTGAAAGAAAATATTAAATAATAACACAATCCACCTTTTTTTGTTTTTAATAAAAATACAAAAACACCACATTTTTTTAATAGACTTTAGACTCCCAATCAAATCCAGCCAGTCTGTTTTTGTTCATATGATACAGTTGAGTTGCATGGATATGTTAGATTTGGCTAGTATGATTTTTAAAAAGATTTTTGAATATAGGAGTAATTTTTTTCTGCAATGTGCACCAAATAACCAATGTTTTTTTTTAATCTCCTGTTTTCTATTGTCTCACTAGCCTGAGGTTTCCAAATTCAGCAGATTATGATAATACATTATATAATAATAATAATAATAATAATAATAATAATAATAATAATAATAATAATAATAATAATAACAATAATAATAATAATAAATCAATCAATAAATAATTTAATTAATAATAGCCTTGTCTGAAACAAAAATTTATGGTTAGGAGCTGCTGAATTTATGAACCTCAGAGTTGAACCTCAAGTCAAGAGACTATCACACTTGACTTTTGCTATAGGATATCACCTAGTGAATTTTCAGAGTAACCCCATAATCAACAGTTGAGAATCGACAGCATATCGTCATCCAGCATACAGTCTAGCATCTTGTTTTGAGCATCCAACCCAGGGTATATAGCCGAGCCTTACTTAGATGGACCCTGTGCAGAACTTTAAATTATATGAGCCCTAGTCTAGCAGAGGACGATGATGAATGGACCCTTTTAAACATCTCCTTCCAATAGACCTCAGATAGCTTTATGCCCATTTTGTCTTTCCATCTACACTTCATTTTGTCCAAGGTGTGATCTTTAAAATATACGAGCTAGGAATCCATTATGGAAATCAGTCCTTTATTAGTCCAACGTATGGGGAGGGGTGATAAATGATTTTTGTAAATAGGGCCCAGGACTGATGATGATGTAAACTTATAGTGATAACGCAAGTGGTTAAAAATCTTAAAAGTAGAAAGCACTACAGGATTGGATGTAAATTGAGATGTTTTCAAGGGTAAAGAAGAGTATACTAGAGCAGAGAGAGATGAGGAGTGACATGTTTGTGATTCAATAAAAAAAAAAAACCAATATGCCAAAATAGTATCTTTTGAATATTGAAAGCCCAGTAAAAGTGAATAAAACTAACCACCTACATCACAGCTCCTCTGAAGAATATGTTTATTCACTCTTGGAATCTTACTTTCCCAGATGAAGGAGGAAATAGATTGATTGATTGAACAGAAAAGATTTGGGCAAAAAAAACCTGGTAAGGACTGAAACAAGTAAAGAAACTTGGGAAGTATTGTCATCTTCACTGAATGTATTCTTCCAGCTAAGGTAAGAGGTAAGAGGTATTCTTCCAGCTAAGGTAAGGTACTACACCACCTCTCCAGCTCAGCCCTCATTTCTTCTAACTGAAGAGTATAATTGGCTTCAAACAAAGAAAAAAAAGTATGTGTCATATGTATTCCAGGATATTTAAAGCCAATTTGAGAGAAACGAAAAGGCAGTGCTTCTTGTTGGATCTGTAAGGCTGAATTATTTATGGTAAAGCATTCACTTTTTTGGAGATTTAGTTTATAACCCAAAAAATTTCCAAATATAATTGTGGGACAACTGGTTATGGGATCACTAACGTAAAGCAAGAAGAGGCTGTCAGCATACAAGATCAGCATACACGATGTTCAATATCCGCTCTTCTGATTCCTTGAAACAATGCAGCTGATTTCAGTGCTATTGAAAGATCTTCAAAAAAAATGCAAAAAGAAGTGGGGATAGTAGGCATCTTTGACGAGTACCTCGTGTTAATGGGTGCCCTCAGCCAAGCAGGACGGCGGAGCGACGGCCTCAGCCGAGCAGGACGGCGGCGGAGCGACGCCCTCAGTCAAGCAGGACGGCGGCGGAGCGACGCCCTCAGCCGAGCAGGATGGTGTATGTGAACCTCTAGGATTAGCAGTTTAATTTTAAATTGAAATTAGAGTCAGGTGTTTTCAATCAACAGGATGACAATCAGGTATGAGTGAGGCCCTATTTCATTTAAAGAACAAAAATCTATCAAAGTCTGATCTTCACAACACATGTTTGTGGAAGTGTATCATGGCATAAACAAAGGAGATTTCTGAGGACCTCAGTAAAAGTGTTGTTAATGCTCATCAGGCTGGAAAAGTTCACAAAACAATCTCCAGTCAGACAGATTATGTACAAATGGAGGAAATTTAAGACCAATGTTACCTTCCCCAGGAGTGGTTGACCAACAAAGGTCTCTCTAAGTGGTAGCTCAGTGATTAAGACATTGGGCTACTGACTGGAAGGTCATGAGTTCAAACCCCAGCACTGACAAGCCACCACCACTGAGCCACTGAACAAGTCCCTCAACTGCTCAGATGTATAAATGAATTAAATGTAAGTCACTCTGGATAAGTGCATCTGCCAAATGCCATAAATGTAGAACATCTGTGTTTAACTCAAAATGTCACTTTTTGTCGGATTAATATATTTCTGTTTAATGTGTATTAACCAGAGTTTCCATCCCCTGTGCACTCATAAGCTTTCACCCCAGAAAGATAAATTACACTTTGACATTTAATGCAACTTTATGACATGGAATATTAAAATTTAATTTGCAGCTGGCACCACTGCTAACGTGCTTAACTCAGGTGGAGTCCTTTTTAAGAGCCTGGCTTGAATTGCTAAAGAGTGTATGAAGGTTAACCTCATTTACCATCAAAGAACCTTGACAACATGGTGCATCTCATATCTCTCTGTCATTTTCAATTCAACACTGGACAAAAGCTTGATGGAGCACAAAATCTGATTTATTTAAAAATTTTTTACCACTCACTTTCTGTCACTTTTGCATTGTCAAGATGAAGTGCATTTTTCAGTGTTTTTCATTTTTCATGTCTCAGTCTTACTGCAGCTGACTGAATGAAAGAAAAAGCGCAACCGATTAATTCTGGGTGATTGGTGGGGAGCAGATTGATTTAGTCTTCTTTTCTTTTTGCCTTCTTTTTGGAAAATTCACCTTGGACCCATTTGCAGCACACTGAAGCAATCATAAATATCATTACTTTTTTTCTTTTTTATTATTCTCTACCTTGTGAATTAGGTCTCTGTCAGAAGGATGGAAAGTGCTGTCAAGATCTTCCATCACATGTGTCAATGCCTCCATGTGGTGGCTGAGAAAACTTCTACACAGTCCAGATAAATCTGCCTCTGTCTCAGCAAGACAATATCCTGCCCTGTTAATTAGCATGTTGTGAGCTGGACTGCAATAATAACTTCCTCTGCTGTCAGAGAGAGAGAGAGGTTAAGGGCAACGTTCCAATCTCCAAAACCCGCACACGGCTTCGATTAACCCCCAGGGCACGTATCCGGGTCCGCTGATGGAATAGCAATCTGCAGCGTGCGCTAAAATTTAGACTAATTACATTTAAGAAAGGGGTAAATGATCTCATCTGAGGCAGATGTGTATCATCAGGAAGAAACATGAAACATAATCCACATTAAAAAAATCACGTAATCTTGCATAAAATTTGTTTACTGTAAGGTGATACAGTAGCTCCCTGCACACAGTTGGAGAGAAATTCAATGATTGACTGCAGATATATTTGTGAACAATATATTTGAATGAGCGAAATGGAGGGAAATAGTATATTTCAGGATGCACACTCCTGCACCTAGTCGATGAAAACTTGTAAAATAAAAGTTCTGGGATGTTTCATGGCTTCCTGTGGTCTATAGCACAATTTCTAGTATTTCAGACTATGTGAGGCAAAGCAGAGCTAGCTTCCTCCTTTCAGAGCCACAAAACCACACACACACACACACACACAGACACACACACACACACACACACACGCGCACACAACGCTATGACTACACCTAAAACAAATCCTAACCTTAACCTTAGTAACCAAAAACCAAACACCTGGGCTCATAACTTTAATTATATTATAAATTATAATAGTTTTGTAATAATAATAATAATAATAATAATAATAATAATAATAATAAATACAAATAAAAAATTCTATAAATATAAATATTGAAGACCAGGTGCTTGTGAGGACATTTGAAAATACCCTATAATCATGAGGACACACACACACACACACACACACACACAATAATGGAGATTGTGAATAGCGCGCTGCCTTAGAAATGCCATCTTATTTTAAGTTGCTTCTGAATTATTAATGTAGGACGAGCCACTGACAAAGGTGTGAGTAGGTGTGTGTGTGTGTGTGTGTGTGTGTGTGTGTGTGTTGATACACAGGAGCTATAGGACCAGAACAGACAAAGCACCTAGAGCATAAAGTCTCTGGAGCCAGTGAGGTGGCATGGTGTTTATTTTATTACTAAGGTGTAGTCATGAAGTAATAAACTGAAGCCACAATTTAATATTTCAAGGCCACAAATTATTATATTGTGGCTACAGGATACCAATGTCATGATATTAATATATTGTGGAATGTGTTAATATGTGTCCTTCAGTTAATTATTTTGCAGAAATGGGCCAAATAAGTTCATACGTGTTTTTGTTTCACATTTCTAATGGCTGTATTACCTATAGTTAGGTACCCCCTTCACAGGGGTGTAAGTACAGAGAAACTAGCCAACAAACCAACTGTCTAAGAATATCATAAATGCAAGCATCCATTCAAGCAACCATCCAACACTGCAATCCATCCATTCATCCAAGCATCCTAAGACTATTGTCAATGCAAGGATCAATTCAAACAACGTTCCTTCCAGCCATCCAGCCATCAATCTATCTATCCAAGCATCTAAGACTATTAGATTCTTAGATGACTGGATTGTTAAATGGATGGATTGCTTGAATGGATGGATGCATGGATTTATGTATAGATGTATGGATGAGTGCTTGAATAGCATTCATTTATAATGCCTTGATAATCCAAACATCCATCCATTCATTCAAGCATACCTCTATCTGAGCATCTAAGACTCACGGAATCATCTATACATTCCTCCATCCATCCATCCACCCATCAATCCCTCAATCCATCAGATCATCAGTAAATCCATCCATGCATCCAGCCAAATAAGACTATTATGAGTGTAAGAATCTATCCATGCATTCAAACATCCATCCATGCCTCCATCATCCCTTCGTCCATCAATTCATCAGAAAAAAATGGCAGCAGGTGAGAAAGACCTTGTGCCAATGAAATCATTCTACTAGCTTAATAATGTTAAATGCACAGGTGGACCTAGATCTATCTATCTATCTATCTATCTAATATTTATTAAATATTCAGATTGGAATGCTTTCTCCCTCCTCTCCTCCAGCAATTCCAGACACATCTGTAAAGTTTAGTCTCAGCAGCATAGATGAAAAATCTTTCCCTCATGAGAGAAAGTGATAATATTGCTTGTGTTTCTGTGGTAAACAATTAACTGTTGTGCTTCTCAGAAAGTTTACCCTTCGTTGACATACTTCCATTTTCTTTTTGTGAAAATAGCCCATTAGTACACTACTTGAGTAAAGTACAACTTAATAAAATAGTACTAAAGTACAGTAATGGAGTACAATTATGCAAGTATTTCCCTCCCCTGCCTCTCTTCTCATTTCCTCATATTGCCACAGTAATGCAAACATTTTTGACATATGCACTGTAAGTGAAATGTTGACCAAATAATGCATTACTACATTTTAGAGTGGTTCTTAAGACCAATAACAATAATTGCATCAGCTGCCCACTTCCACCACTCACAGAGCCATCAAGATTTCTCAAAACATTACAACAATGACTGCCTTCGCACTGTCATGAACATGCAGATCCAGATCAGCACCAGTGCCTTCAGCAGAGGGAGTTTGTCCTTTCTGTATGATCATGCACTTCTGCCATGCAGTGTTCATTATTTATGTTGATATGAGGTTTTAGCAGGGCAGTTTTCCATCACCACTGGCTGCAAACAGTCTCAGTAGGTGTGGTGTTGAGAATAAATGGTATGTAGCTGGACATAATTATTATGAGTACATTATACACACATTATACCAGAAATGTACATTATCTGTCCTGGAAAAGTTACAGTGAATAAAACTGGTATAATCCAAAAATGTCTAAAACTGACTAGATGGTTGATTTCTGTGAGTTGTTCTGTAAAGGAATTTGTCATTCATTAGATTCTCAGATGTTTTTTGTCTTTATTAAAAATACTTTTGAAAAATACAAATCCTGAAATATGGACTGTCAGCCAAATTTGATCTTTTATTGTTTTGTTATGATGGTCACGATTTCCCCTAACGCGTGAGTGCGCGCTTCCGTGTTTTTTAGTGACATTGACTTTGTTTACTTTCTACATCTGCATCTGTTATGATTTCTGTCCTGTCTCTGCCCCTGTATTGTCATTGGTTGTTTCCCGTATGTGTCATCATTAGAGTCTATCATTAGGCTGTTTTATGTTCACCCTTGATTACGTTTGTCATTTAAACCCCTCGTGTCGTATTGTTTGTGGCAAAGTATTGTTTGCATTCCGTAATATACCAAGCCTTCGATCAGCGTTCTCATGGCTGATTTTGATTCTCGTTTCTTGTTTCTCATTTCGTGCTTAGCCTTGCCTGTTTTATGCCCATTTGTCATTCACCTGTTTTTGACCACGCCTGTGTTTCATGATTTGGATTTGTCTGCCTCTCTCTCCAATAATAATGCTCTTATCTGCATTTGCATCCGTCCTAACTTCCATTGCATGACAATGATAAAAACTGTTATAAAAAAAAATAAAACACCATTAATCAAAAAATTAAGTCGTTATCATTCACATCTATTGATTAAAAACATGAAATTATACATACATTCTATAAATGAATAGTGCTTTATAACTGTCTCCATGTTTTTGTCCTGTCCTGTCACGTTTACATAAAACAATACATAAAATGTGTGCAATATACCTTTAAGATTATGACTCAGAGGAAGTGACATCATTTGACCAAGGTGAGGCTGACATTGATAGAGGTTGAGTTCTGTCATTGAATTGTATGATTTTCAGCTTGGTTTTGCATGTTTTTTTGAGGAGGACGAACTAAAGGGTCAGGCCCTGTCATGCTCAGAAAAGAATGAAATCTTTGTAAATCCAAAACATAAAAAGATTTTTTTTAAAAACTAAAAAGATTAATGAAACTTCTTGCTTGCATGCTAACAATTTTGATGTTAGCATATTAACAGGTTGAGCAATGGCAGTTAAAGTGGCTGACCGTCAGGCTCTGTCACAATCCTGTGTGACAGGACCTGACAGCCCCATGACAATGAATGCCTTACAAATGAGGCCATGGCTGGCCTCAAAGACGTGTGGGGGTTTTTTTGTTTGTTTTTTTCCATATTGTCCCAACTTTTTTGGAATTGGGGTTGTATTATAAAAGCATCTTTTCAACCTTCCATCCATCCATTCATCAATCCACGTATCTAAAACTATTATAAAAGCAAGAATCTTTTCAAGCACTGATCCATACATAAATGCATACGTCCATCCATCTACGTAGTAATCCAGTCATCTAAGAGTTTATCACCAATGCAAGCTACCATTTAAGCATCCATCCACCCAGCCAGCCATTTAAGAATCTATTATCAATGAAATCATAAATTAATGCATCTGGCCATCCACCCATCCATTCAAACATGCAATCAACCACCCATCCATCCCTCCATCCATCCATCTAAGACTATTATCAAAGCAAGCATCCATTTAAGCATGCATCCATAATAGAGGATCTACGATTCTATTATCAATGCAAGCACCTATCCATTTCTCAATCCATACATCTATACATCCATTCATGCACTCATTTCCACCCATCTAGCCATTGTTTTTTCAATTCATAATTTCACCAGAAAAAAATGTAGCAGGTGAGAATGGCCTTGTGCAAATGAAATCACTCTTCTAGCTTAATTACTCTAAGTGCACTGGTAGACCCAGAACAATCTGATCTGAAAAAATCATTGAGAGGGGAGTGTGTGTGCCCTTCTGTGTCCCTGAACCACTAGTTTGTTAATAAATGGATATTTAATGCATTATATTCAATACACAGTGAAGAGGTTCTTCGTGCCTTTGACTTTGTGAACCTGAGCTCAGGGACAGATTTGGACGTGCATGCTTTATTTAAGAGTCTTCAGTGGAATTAATGAGACTGAAGGCTCCTGTCAGCTGCTGTGCCTACTACAAATTCATCTGTTCATGAGCGAACCCTGGCAGTGCCAGTTGGCACGCTCTGACAGAACTCTTGTCTGTAACGCCTGTCTCATAAAGCATGCCTTAAACTCTGTGCCGAACAAATAAATCATGTGACCTGAGGTATGTGTTTGAGCCATTGCTGCCAGAACTTGCTCTCATCCAAACACACAGATAGAGTCAATCTGCAGTGGGCAAAGATACGCACTGATATGCTGATACTGTTGCAGGTACTGATGAGTTTCAGGCATGATCTCTGTGTCTCAATTCTGAAGGTCTCTAGTCTGTGTCAAGATGTACCAGAATCAAATTGTTTTGTGTTCTTTCTATGTGTTGTTTTGAGCAATCCTAATCACCCCGCCTTTCGTCCTCACTCACTCTCTCTCTCGGTTCTTCTTCTTCTTCTCTTATTATCTGATAGACTAGACATCTTGTAGTTCTTATATCACTCAAACATACATAATAGGTGTTTTGATGTTATCTGTGACTTGTTCCAATTGACATTTATCATTCTTTATCAATATTCCTGTGTGTATATATACTGTGCTTCCTGTATCATTCAACTAAGAAGCTTTCACTGAACGATGGTGTTGGTGCGATTTCTTCCCAAGCTTGGATGAAAGGAAATCAGCCAGTGCAGGGTCCAAATTCTGGTTCTGTGACTGGTATCAGACAAGAACTTAACAGGTACTGTACAATCAATTGTTATAATTAATGCACATGGCTGGGATGTTTGGAAACAAAGTCTATAGCATGATCAATTGTGAAATATTACTAACACACTATACTATTTATTCATTCATCTTCAGTAAGCGCTTTATCCTGGTCGTGGCCATGGGGGATCCGGAGTCACTGGGTATAAGGTAGGTGTCACAAAACAGGTGTGCACAAACACAGGAAGTGAGGCAGACAGAAAGGTGAATGTAGGTGCCCTCTGGTGGTCTTGGGGGAATTGTCCATGGTGAATGTGACAGCAGGATATATATATCCTGAATGGGATGCTAGTGCATTGCAGAGCACCACGCACATGCTCATTCACAAGTGAAATTTAGAGTCCACCTACCAACATGTTTTTTGGTAATTGGAAGGAAACCAGAGAACCTAGAGGAAACCCACACTGGCAGAACATTCAAAGCACAGATAATAAGTTGGATACCACATCCTGGATGGAATATCTCAGGGCCAAACTATACCACATAACAGTACTAAGAGTGTAATTTTTCCATAGGGAAGTGATGACTCAGTGGTTAAGGTTTTGAGCTTCTGACTAGAAGGCTATGATTTCAGATCCATGCACCACCAAGTAGCAACTACTGGTTCCTTGAGCAAGACCTTAATGTATTAAGCTTGAGGGACAAACAAAGACCATGTTCATTAACAAGAATGTAGAGCAATCATTCATTCACTGTGGTTTTAAATTATTCTACTACTTTGTTTTTATTTTGGGAAATACAACCAACTAACTTAGAAAACACAAACAAAAATAATAGCTGGGTAACAGTCAGTGAGGGTAATGGTGAGTGAAGTAGTTAGTGTTTAATGTATTGTATTGTTGTGGAGTCTAATGGCTTGTGGAGAAAAACTGTTTGTGAGTTTTTTTGTCCTTGATTTCACACTCCTGTACCATCTCCCAGACGGCAGAAGTGTGAAGAGGTTGTGTTGTGGATGTATATTGTCCCTCCTGATGACCCTGGTGCTGTAAATGTCCTGAAGTGATGGGAAGGCTACTCCACAAATGAACTGTGCAGTTTTTTATCACACACTGGAGAGCTTTCCTATACTGAACAGTGCAGCTTCCATACCACACTGTGATTGAACTGGTGATCACACTTTCAACTGAACATCTGTAAAAGTTACTGATGATTCTGGTTGCCATGGCAAATTTTCTCAGCCTTCTTAAGAAGTACAGTCGCTGTTGGGAGTTGTTAGACCAGGTGAGATCCTCGCTGATGTAGGTTCTGAGGAATTTAATGGTTTTCACCCTCTCCACCTCTGTCTCACCAATGTAAATTGAGGTACACTGCTCCTTCCTCCTCCTCCTAGGATCAATAATCATATCCTTGGTCTTATATACATTTAAGGAGAGATTATTTTCCTGATACCAGACCATCTGTCCTGCCACCTCTCTTCTCTATGATGTTTGTCTCTCCACCAGTGATCACTCTGATGACTGTAGTATTATCAGCAAACGTTATAATCCTGGTATTGGTCTGAGAGGCCACACGGTCGTAAGTGAAGATAATATACATCTGTGGGCTCAGGACACAGCCTTGGGGATCCCTCTGCTCACGGTTCGGATGTCTGGTGTCCGGTTTCCAACTCCAACTGACTGAGGTTTGTCTGTCAGGAAGTTCCTCACCCAGTTACATAAGGAAGCTGTCAGTTTAAGGGTGAGGAGCTTTTCGGAGAGCCTCTGGTATGACTGTGTTGAATGCCGAGCTGTAATCAATAAATAGCATTCTCACATATGTGTCCTGATACATTTGCTATCAAGTGCAAGATAAATTAATTTTTATGCAACATTTTATTTTCCTAATGCTAGATTATATAATCAGTACTAACTCAAAATGAGGAGTGAAAAGAGCCTTGAGAAATTCCGGCTGCAAAGTGGCAAATAAGAATTAATTTAAATAATAATTTAAACATTACATTTCTCGCAGGATTTCACACATTGTTTTCTACTGAAACTTGATTCAGCTTTGGGTTTTATGACATTAATAATTTATCATCTTATTCATAATTCAGACTAGGTACAGCAACAGGTAACAAAACACTAATTTAAAAAAACAAAACATTTCTGCATGTGGGAAGTGCAACATGGTTTTCCATTTGTTTACCATGCTATTCATTAGCTAATTTAACTGTGATATCCTCTAACTTCAGAATACATGATACACTTCATATTCAGACATTTTATATTTATGGAATGCCATACTTATTGCTGCTACAGATGTACTTATTACTGCTACAAATATACAGTGCTGTGAAAAAATATTTGCACCCATCCTGGCTACTTCTGTTTTTGTGTATATATCATACTAAATTGTTTCAGAAATTAAAACAAAATCTAAGATAAAACAAAGGCAAACTGAGTAAACACAAAATACAGTTTTTAAATGTTAATTTTATTTATTGAAGCAAAAAAGTTATCCAATACCAACTGTGCCTGAGTGAAAATGTATTGGCCCCTGTAGTTTCTAGTTCCCTAAATTTGTGAAACTGCATTCATAATGGGCTTCAGCTGGACTAGATGCAACCAGGCCTGCTTACTGCCAGCCCTGTTCAATCAAATCAACACTTCAATAGAACTTTTTCAACAGCATGAAGTTGGTTAAAACATCTTACCCGGTAACACACTATACAAAAGTTGAAAGAAATTCCTGAAATTATGAGGAAGAAGTTGATTGAAATAGGTGATTGAAATCAGTCTGGGAAGGGTTACAAAGCTATTTCAAAGGCTCTGGGACTCCAAAGAACCACAGTGAGAGCTTTTATTTCCAAATGGAAAAAACTTAGCAAAGTAATGAACCTTCCCAGAAGTGGCCGACCTTCCAAAATTATGCAGCAAGACAATAATCCAAAGCATAGGAGTAAATCCTAGTCCTAGAAGTAAGTCCTAGAAGTGAAAGACTGATCTCCAGTTATTAGAAGTGTTTGGTTGCAGTTATTGCTGCTAAAGGTGGCACAAACAGATTTTAAGTTTAAGGGGGCAATTTGTTTTTGACATGGTAAATGGTTTGCACTTATATAGCGCTTTTATCCAAAGCGCTTTACACTGTGTCTCATTCACCCATTCACACACACACTCACACACACACCAATAGTAGCAGAGCTGCCATGCAAGGTGCTAACTTACCATCGGGAGCAACTTGGGGTTCAGTGTCTTGCCCAAGGACACTTCAGCATGTGGAGTCATGTGGGCCGGGAATCGAACTGCCAACCCTACGATTAGTGGACAACCCGCTCTACCACCTGAACCACAGCCACTCATGGGTGATAGGTGTTGGATAACTTTTTTTGCTTCAATTAAAAAAAATAACAACTGTATATTGTGTTTACACAGGTTGCCTTTGTTTTATGCTGTATTTCATTTTAAGATCTAAAACTATTTAGCATGAGATACACAAAAACAGAAGAAATCAAATACTTTTTCACAGCACTGTACTTATTGATGCTACACTACTACTGTACAATAGTTTACAGCCCATGTTCTGTGTATTCTTTGTCCTGCACTCATCTCACTCTGTTGTGTATTTGCACTTTATGTACTTTTGTGTACTGATGCACCAACAAATGACATTTTGTTCCAATGTCTGCTAGCTATATAGAGGAATGACAGTAGAAACCCACTTGACTTAACACACTCACTGCTGATCAACTCACCGCTCTGAAATGACCCTCATCATTTTTTTTTTATATTGTGCTCCTCTACTACCTCATATTTAGCATCAGAATCACATTAAATTGCACTTGAAGTGCAGCTGCTATGGGCTTACCTAATAAATATTAATAAACATTAGGGGTCTGCTTATGAATATTCACAACTAGTAGGTGGTCGACAGTGAGAATTCCACAAGAAATTATTAAAATTTATATATATAATTTATATATGCATAATTTTCAGACTAAAAATCTCTTGTGTGGAAAAAATGCCTGAAAACAAAACAATATAGTTAATTGAAAACGTTTGTATACCCTTAGGATGAAATTAACAGAATGAGAAGGTAAAAATAATTTTTTAAATAATTTTTAAACTTTTTTTTCTGTTGATTTTGACTTAGTGTGCTGTGTTGTTTATCTTGTTGCAGGATATAACCACATCTAAATAGGTTAGTATATCCTGCAAAAAAAAAACATACCTCCATTTAATAATGTATACATTTACTTTCTAATTTTTTCAAATAAAACGTTAATGTCAGTTAACAATTTCAATTAAAAATGTTTGCCCTCAAATGTACAGCATTATATGTTATATCAGTGGTTATTTGTGTCAAGTAGCTGCACTTATGCTTTTTCCAACTTAATCAGTCAAATGTTTTCAGCAATGTTTGAATATTGTATCTTAAATATTAATGTGTTTGATAAGGTTTAAAGGTTATACTGTATATATTTTTTTTAATCCCCCTGGAGCATGTGTTTGTGTACAGTTTGGGTTCAATTCAATACAAAGCAGCTTTACATTTAGATCTAACTAGCAGTAGCAAGGAAAAACTCCCTGAGACAACATGAGGAAGAAAGCCTGTGTAATTATAAATAATTACCATTCTACAATTCTATACTATAAAGTCAAAGCGTACTATGTGTATTGAAAGTATGTCCAGTATGGGCATTATATTCTTTAAGATTACAGCAGCAGTTCTTAGGTACAAGTCTATAGTAGTCCAGTGAGATTATCCACTGAACAAGGGTGAGTCTTGGACATAAACTGGTATCCATGCGGAACCACACCTAGCAGCAGAGAGTGAGTCAGAAGCAACAGTTCCAGGCAGAAAACGTATCAGGGTGAATTATGCAGTTCAAAGATGTGCCAGGATAAGTTGGTGCCATTTTCATACCATTGATCACACTATTCTCCTTGATAGACTAGAAAACGTTGTTGGCATTAAAGGAATGGCCCTCTCCCGGCTCAGGTCCTATTTCACTCATCGTTATCAGTTTGTAGATGTGAAAATGACTTCTCTATGCATACTGAGGTAAAGTTTGGTGTTCCACAAGGTTCTGTTTTAGGCCAACTTCTCTTTTCTTTATATATGCTACCACTGGGTAAAATTATTCATAAACATGGAATTAGCTTCCACTGTTATGCTGATGATACACATTTGTATGTTTCAGCAAAGCCAGATGACACTCACCAGCTTAATAAAGTTGAGGAATGTGTAAAGGACGTTTGACATTGGATGTTTATTACCTTTCTTTTACTTAATTCTGACAGGACATAAGTACTTGGACCACATGCAGCTAGAAGTAAGCTTTCTGATTACATAGTAACTCTGGATGGCCTTTCTGCTTCATCATGTACAGCAGTAAAAGACCTTTGTGTGATTGACTCCAGACTTTCATTTGAAGTTCATGTAGATAATATTACTAGGATAGCCTTCTTTCATCTCAGAAATATTGCTAAGATAAGAAATATAATGTCACTACACAATACAGAAAAAAATTATTCATTTTTTTGTTACCTCTAGGTTGGATTATTGTAATGCATTACTGTCTGGATGTTCTAGTAGGAGCATAAACAAGCTCTAGCTGGCCCAGATTGCAGCTGCAAGAATCTTTACTAGAACCAGAAGATATGACCACATCACCCCTATCTTATCCACACTGCATTGGCTCCCAGCACCTATAAAGCACAAAGTGGTCTCGCTCCACAGTACATGAGTGAAATTTTGGTCTTTTATGATCCGCCACACCTACTTCACCCAGGTTTGTTGATGCTAGAGTGGCTGGCCACCTTATGTCCTGGGGACTTCCTCATGTCTGTGTTTCTTCTGGCTCGCCCTTTTAGTTATGCTATAGCTAGTCTAGCCAGAGTTCCTGCTTGCACTCACACAAAGTACATTGTCCTTAACCATTATGAGACAATAAATATAACTAATAATCTCTCCCTCTCTCTCCCCCACCCATCTCTTTCTCTCTCTCTCTCTGTCAAGCTATACGTGTTACTCCTGAGATACCAGTGATCCACTTCTGTTCTCTGGACCTGCCCGATCCATCCTGATGCCCTACTTCTGGTTGGAGTTCTCATCAATTGGAAGTCACATGCTGCCGAGGATGGCCCCACATAGTGCAGCCTAACGATCATTGAGATTACTGAGGATGGTACCACTTAAAAACCACAAAGATTGCTTTGAAGCTCAATTCATATGAGCAGTTATGCTATGATGGCTTAGGACTAGAATCGCTATGATAGCTTTAGGACTGCAATTGCCACAAACAGTTTTGCACTCAAGTCTCCATCAGTGAACAGTGGATAAGTTCAACAAAGCTGACTTCACATGAAAATTGTAATGAATTTCTCGGTTACTCAATTGCACTATTTGACCATGTAGTATTAGCACAGTTATAGAAGGGAATTGTTTATAATCACACTCTCTGGTGTCACCGAGATGAGGATGGGTTCCCTTTTGAGTCTGGTTCCTCTCAAGGTTTCCTCCTCATATCGTCTCAGGGAGTGTTTCCTTGCCACTGTCACCTCTGGCTCGCTCATTAGGGACAAATTCATACATTTAAAATCTATATCCTAAATTTATATATTTCTGTAAAACTGCTTTGGGATGATGTCCATTGGTAAAAACACTATACAAATAAAACTGAATTGAATTGAAAATCTTGCAGCGAGAGTACAGTATAGCTTGGTTTGAGGGCTGATTTTATACCACACTGAGTCTGCTCCTTGCTAATCCATTTCCTGATGAGCTCCCACAGGTGTAATTAAAACAGAAGGGAATGAATCTCTGTGATGTGGCGGATTTGGGTCATCTCTGCGCAGGAGATGTTGTGTGCATGTCTCTTGTGTGCATGTGTGTGTGAGAGAGCACTAATGATGAAGTGTGCACATCTATTTGCTCTGCTATGTATCTCAAACTCCTCGGAGTAGTCAAGTAAGGCACTCTCGTCTCCATAATAAATGTAGTCCAATAAAATGTAGGTGAAATGATGTATTTTCATTTTACGTCATTTCAACTGTGAATAAGAAACTGTGTGTGTCTGGATACAAGAATTACCAAGATGGGACAGGATGTTAATTTGATAAAGTTGTCTTTTTAAGATTGCGGCTTATGGCAGTAGAAAGTATGCATTAAACATAAAAATTTTGTTCTTCATCTAAATTTGTTCAATATTTAAAATGGGCCTTAGAATAATGGAGTACAATGATGATAAAAATAAAAAAATCCTCAATAAATCAACCATCTTCATATAAAATAGCATATAAAGAGTTTATAACACTGCACTATATACGGCCAATGTCGAAAACAGGAATTGGGGTTCTTTCTTAGAGCATTAAAAAGTTTAAGCTTTGTATAAAATAGATATGAAACAGTTTGAAATATTCATACTGACAAAAGTTTCCCTGAGCTTACTGTGTGGGTTTTACTTTCACCTCACAAAAACTGTGTACTGTATGTATGATGTCCTGTGACTGACTGGTGTTCCATCTGGGGTGTATTCCCTCCTAATGTGACAGATGTAAATATTCATGAAGTGAATGTTCATACTGTTTTAATTAATTCGACAAAAAATCATTTCCCCTTTATTTTGTAATTTATTTTAGATTCTTTTGTGTTTAAGAAGCTTCTATTTTTGTTTTAAATGATTTCTAAATTGTTTTGGATATTTTCTTATGTTTTATGTGTATCAGCGTGATGACATCATTTCCGCTTCGCTCGCACTACATCCTCAGTCTGCTTTGGTGCTCTTTGAGCATGATGTGTTTAAAAGCTTATGAAGTTCGATTAAAGTTTATAATGTGCAAGAGTATTATTGTTAAACTTGCCAGGAATGTATTAGAAAGTGTTTCATGTATGGGTGGGTTGGATTTGAAAGTTTAGTACTGTGAGTGTGTCAATGCTGTGTTCTGTTAATTTTATCCAGAATAAAATCTCCAGCAGCAGCAGTCTCAGCAATTCCAGTCCTGTCTTTTCCTTCGATTACACAACACAATGCAGATCATGACAGTGGTCAGAGATCAGACCATTTACAGTGGTGCCGTGACCTGGAGGAAGATCCGCACTTTGGATCTTCATCCAAGGATCAATGCCATTTGGTCACTGGGAGTTCGTGCAGTCCAGTCAAGGTTTTATTAAACAGTGATATTAATTGTTTAATTTCATTTAACCATACAGTTTTATCATTTCATTTACACCACTAATTTTTTGTTAAGTCATTTTGTTGCACAAATGTTTCAAGAGTATTTTGTTATTAGAAAAAATTAATTCTCTCATCAATTGGTAGATTATAAGCGAATAAAGGTTTATGGCACATGGGTTTATAACAGGCTAATTTGACACAGAAAGGGACATGCTGGAGTCAGGCATTGGGAGATGTGATGATACATACACATCTGTTGCAGGGAATGATAGCACTAACCAAACTTCACCTAAATTTTGTTCCATGCAGGTAGTGGAGCTGATTCCTAGTCAAATCAGGGGAAATTCATTATCAGACACTCGAGACTTCAGTAATAGAGAAAGGTGTAATCTCATAACACACATAGCTCAGGAAGTGGGATATACTATGATGTCTATGAGATTTACCAGACAAAATGGGAACCGTCAAGCTCCAGCGGTCAGTTACCTTGATGGTAAAACAAGAACACCTTGTTTGGGGAAGGCTGCCGAATAATACTCCCATGTCCCCGGGGAGTACAGTAGTTGTGGAGGCTACTTCCTCCAAATCTATGCCACGAGACATCATAATAGGCCATGTTATTACGCCACCATTGGGTTCCTTTGAAAGTTACCAACCTTTTTGACAAAACTGTAACTCTCAAGAGAAATCGTAAAATGGCAGATGTATGCCAAAGTGCCCACTCCTGAGAATCACTGTCAACCTGTGATCTTAAGCAGAGGTTGAAAAATGTAGGCCTAAATGACATTGACATTGATTTATGTGCTGTGAACTTTGCTGCAAAGGAGAAACTGGTCCAATTGCTTAAGAAGTACATTGTTGTGTTCTCCAAGTATGCGTTGGATTGCCAGGAGGTTAAAGGTTTCATCCATCGCATCTGTTTAACAGCTGAGCGCCCTTTCCGACTTCCACACCGTCGCGTGCCGCCTGCTTACTACCAAAAATTGTGCCAAGTTCTATCAGAAATGGAAGAACAAGGAATAATTAGAAAGTCTGTGAGAGAGTATGCTTCACCCTTAGTTCTAGTATGGAAGAAGGATGGCAGCTTAAGGATTTGTACCGATGGCTGAATGCCAGGACAATCAAAGATGGACTACCACACCAATCTGATTGCCTGGCCTCTCTTCAGTACCATGGACCTGACATCATAACAACATAATGTTTTTATAACATCCCCATGGCTAAACAACTGTAGGATTACATGAGTATAACAGGATGCCTCAAGGACTGTGCAATAGTCCAGCTTCTTTTATGTGTATGATGCTGAGCATATTTGGGGACCTAAACTTTAGTATTTTGCTGTGTTACCTTGATGACCTACTTGTGTTTGCCCCAGACGAGAGTGGAGCTCTGGGCGATTGGAGGTGGTGTTTCAGTGACTGAGGTTTCACAATCTCAAGTTAAGCCAGAGAAAGTGCCATCTGATGTAGGCATCTGTTAAATTATTGGACCACATCATAAATGAAGAAGGAGTGTCTGTTAATCCCTTAAAGATTGAGGCCATAGCCAAACTATCAAAAGCTGACCTCATGGAAGAAGATGGGTGTACCCCTTCTGTATAGAGAATTAGGTCTGTTCTAGGAATGATTCTTTATTACCAGCATTTCATTCCAAATTGTTCTTCTATAGCCTAACCACTCTTTGCCCTGACAGATGGACAGAAATGGAGAGCAAAGGCCAGAACGGAAGTTAAGGCAGGCACATACAGGAAATTAAAGCCCACTGACTGGACAACGGAGTACGATATTGCCCTTTCAAATCTGAAGATGTGTCTACTGCACAGTGTAATCCTAGCACATCCTGATTTTTCTCATCCATTAATCTTGTCGACTGATGCTTCTTTGGATGGGCTAGGGGCTGTATTATCGCAAGTGCCACTAGGTGAAGAGAAGGCTATTGCTTTTGCAAGCAAAGCACTAAGTAACTCTCAAAAGAAATACCCTGTACACAGGCTCGAGTTTTTAGCTCTAAAGCGGAGTGTGTTTGAGAAATTCAGTCATTGGTTAAAGGAACATTCATTCACTCTATGGACCGATAATGATTCACTCACTTATATTTTGACAAAAGATAAGCTTGATGCATGTGAACAACGTTGGATGGCCAAGCTAGCTCCATACACCTTTGATTTAAAGCATACTGCAGGCAGAAAGACCACCCTCATTGATGCTTTGAGTCGAGACCCGTTCACAAACACAGTCACAGGCTTATCACAGAGCGGTACAGTAATCTACTAACTGAGACTGAAGGTATTAATGAAGAGGGAATCCAAGACACTTTCTGCCTTAAAGTTAACACTTTTCTTGAGACACCTCAGTTGAATTCTGCAATCTCTTGCAATCATACAGCAGTCAGAACTCAAGTGAATCTACAAGTGGCAGACTGTAGCTGAGCTGAGGGCAGTGCAGGAAATTCAGTCCATCCAAATTTCAGTAACACCTGACCATGTTGCAATTTCAGAAATCTCTTTAGAGGAAATTCAACAGAGCCAGATGCAGATCCTGCAATAACAAAAATATTGCCTTTCCTGAACCAAAGGAAACTACCATCAAGGTGAGAGAAATCTAAGATGGGTGCAAGGGTTCTAGCACTTCTTAAGCAATGGGATAGACTGAAAGTTCAAGATGGGATAGTTTATTGCATTTTCAAGGATCCTCTTAGCAATCATAAGAGATTTCAACTTGTATTGCCTTCAAGCCTCAAGATGAAAGCCTTGAATGGTGTCCATGATTTCACCAGTCATCAAGGACAGTTGAGAACCCTCCAGCTAACTTGACAACGCTTTTTCTTGCCTAAAATGGAGCGTGATGTACGGGAGTATGTTAAGTGCTGCCAGAGATGTATATTGGCCAAAACTCCAGAGCCACCTGAAAGCATCAGAACTTCTGCCCCTGTGGAGTTAGTTTGTTTGGACTTTTGGACTGCTGAGGATAGCAAACAGCATTCTGTTGATGTGTTATTTGTAACAGACCACTTCACAAAGTTAGCTCATGCTTTCCCATGTGTAAATCAGACAGCCAAACAAGTTGCCAAAAAACTGTGGGATTACGTCTTTTGTGTTTATGGTTTTCCCTTGGTAGCCATGTACACATAACTAGGATAAAAAGGCTGCTACTCTTGATTTTTCTTATAATTATCATATCACATATCCAGCAATCTACAAAATGTATATTTAAATGTATATTCATAATTGAAACTTGCACTTTTATGCGCTTTTGTGCCATTGTTTACAGAACTTTACGCAGGGACTTTTAAATTTAAGTGTTTAAACACACCCTTGAAGCAAGATATCATTCTTTTCAGCAGTTCAGTGGCTATATGATTCAGCATTCAGCTTGCGCTATTCACGTAGTAATGGTAGAAGGAGTTTCTCTTCAGCACAGACTCTCATTGGATTTTGAAGCCTATAGACAGGACATGGAAGCTCCTATTGGCTCAAATGAGGTGTCATTCGATAGGTCATAGCTCGGGGGCCATTTTGGAATCTACCGATAAAGGCTTTTCACTCGCACGTTGAACCGATAAGGAGAAAAGGTGATCTGAGATAATTTGGAATGACTCAGCAGCAGCGCATGGGGATTTACTGATGTAAAATGTGTTTTGTATGAAACATTTTTTATATAGTTGGATTGTTTGGACATTTGCCAGTGTAACAAGACTGTTTTTGTCAGGATGTTATGGATCAGTGGACGGCTATGTGGCTTCAAGTACGAGTTCCCCCCACCTTTGGTGTTTGTTTGTTTGTATGCTGGCAAAAACGTTGATTGTAGCTGCTGTTGGGATTGTATCTTTAAATGGTTTATATCAGTCGAATATGAATAATATTAGCTTTCCAACTGTATATTGCATGAGTACATACGTACTACGTACAGCTGTGTAAATGGCAAAGTTCTCCTAATAACATTGCAAAAAAGTGTGTTAAAATTCCGCTGGAACGCTAAAAAGAAATGTTTAGGCCACACATACCTGGAACTGTATACTAATATTTGAAGTGCTAAACAGATACAGACAGTGGCATTGCATTACACCACTACTAAGTACTGACACTTTATCACTGTGTTAGCCTGATGATAAATGTTTCAAGTTCACACACAATTACAGTGAGCTAGAAACGTGAAGCATGTCACATTTGATCTTGACAGAGACAGCGTTCTGCTCCATAATGTACTGAATATCCTGTGACAGCGCTGAGATGAATAGTTCTCTGTTGACAAATTTCTGCATGAGAGGTGCAGGTTTCTCACAGTCAGAGTTGTAGCTATAGGCCCTTTATCAGTGGTGTGAAGTGATAAATACAAGGTAAAATCAGGCCACTTGTTTTTAGTGAAATATCCCAAAATAATGCAAAGCTCTTTTCCTCTCAGGGTTTCCTATTCCCTAAAATAATATGTATTCAAACTGCATAAAAACCTAATGAGATTTGTTTCATTCATACAGCATATTTACACAACACCTACTGTATGTGCTAAATTATTTATGTTATTTGTATATGTTAATTCTTTAATGAAACTTCATTTACTCTAACCTGAAAAATCCTGTGCAGCACATAGGCTAGCATGGATAACACCTTTTTCTCTCTTTAAAGGACAAATACATAAAAATAAATTATTGAATTTTTAATAATCCATTGGTTTATTGGATTTTTTTTTTATGTTTGTGGAAACAAGAACAAAAGCACCACCAATGGTTCTAGCCATAGTGTAGATTCATACAACCAAGCGACTACTCTTGGTGAAATGCCCCTAGATTTCATGAGCATTGTGGTTAAATGCTCATAAAAACATCCATAACACATATTCAGAAGCATTTGTAAGGTGCACATACAGTAAATACAGTACAGTGGTGGATGTAAAATATGAACATCCATATTTACTTTCTTGATCACTATTTCAAAATGCCTTTAGACAACCTAGATGTAAATAGGCTAAGCAAACATTGTCAAACAATGCAAACAGGATGACAGAACAATAAGTTTTGTTTGGTTGAATGCAAGAGTTGGCTAGCAACAAGGATAACAATTCTTTTTACCATGCTTTCTATTTAGAAGAGGCAAAGTATGATTATAGATATGAAATGCTTACACTTGAAAAATAGCAATCACAAATGGTGTCGCATATGTATTTAAAATAACGTGTTCATATATGTATGTGTAATAGTTTTATGCATAGAAACCCTGTGGTATGAGGCTCAACCATAATGGATTCATAATAGTAATGCAGAATTACTGATTTTTCATTCAATATCTTAACCAGACATCACTGCTCTGAAGTATTGTTGCAATCTACTGTATTGTACAAGTTATGGACCTAACCTGATCGGCTATTCAGAGAGGACTTGGGGTTATTTCATGTAAAATGAGAAGGACAATAATGCACCTAATAGGAAAAGGAAATTCTAAATGAGATCTGGGCTCCTGCCTTGCCCCCCAATCTTTACTTGAGATAGCGAGACCCCAAAGATGGATAATTCAGAGATGTCAGTTATTTATAAATGATTCTGGACATCTTTCCTTAGTAATCTTAAGTGGTGGCAGACATAACAAACTCAGGGCTTGAAAAACCTCCATTATATCAAGTCAAAGGCACAATGGGCAAATCAGAATGACAAGTTGATGCAGTGTCAAAGACAGGGGGCAACCATTATAACTAAGGGTCTTATGACAGCCTCCCTTATTACCCGTGCCCAGTCAAGCCCTCATCTGAACCAGACAGCTGAGACACAGAAGGCTTGAAAACTCAATTCAGACCAGACTTACAATACATGGATTGAGGAATTGGAAGATAATACATGGAAAAATTGACAGTTCAAGTTTGAACTGAAAGGTTTTTTATGCCCAAGGACTATTACACTTACACTTACACTTGTCTTGCATAGAAGACGTCTGAGAATTTCCAGGCATGTTAATAAAGAAAGAACTGACATGTTAACAGCATAGCAGTGAAAGGAATCATAGCACTCAGTGCTAAGGAAACAAACTGAAGAGAGGTGCTTTAACAGATAATAAGCACAGCCATTTTTTTTAATCTCTTCAGACATCTTCAGTCTTATTTGTAATCATTAAATGGCTATGCATAAACACTTTATCTCTGTGTTTGCCTGATGATGAAAGTTTCAAACTGTCAACTCCATTACAGTGTGCTTCAAATGGTGCAGTGTAATGCTACCCATCCCTTATTCATAAATGAGGGAGGCTGACTGTACGTGATCTGCGAATAAATATCAGTCCTAGTGAACAATGATAAAGAAATAAGCTGAGACACTCCTCTAGACACCAGAGTTTGGCAGATATTAGTACTTCTATGACATATGTTCAAGAGAGACTCATTTTAATCACGCAAATTAACATAATCCTTGGCTCAGGAGCCATTTGGGGACGTCAATGTGGATACAGATCTCCGTACAATCTGAAGCAGGTAGACCAGCAGTTTATTCTAACTTCTCAGCTAACACATCATATACCCTGGGAGTTGTCTTTGGGGTAATTTAATTCCTGGTCATTACAGTAAAATGTTTTAGACATTCAGCCAAGATATATGGAGGTGTATGCCTACAGCAAGATCTCTGTTATACATCTGGGCCTGTGTGCTACAAAAGCACATAAGGCTGTACACAGAAAGCAACAATTGTGTGGTTCTGTTTATGATGGCGAAAATTGAGTGTGTAAAACAACTTCAGGGCGATAATGCAGAAGACGTGAGCCGAGCAAATTTTAGTTGCAGACACAGGGTAGCCAATAATGAATGCACTCATACTACACACATACATATCCACTTACATGGATCAGCACACTACTGCATGTACAATACACATGCACACACCAAACATATATCTAATATCTGCCAGACTATGGTGGTTATAATGGGATTTCAGCTCATTTTTAGCATTGTTCATTGAGCAGTGTTCATTGTGCATTAATTAAGAAAAAGAGCAGTGGGTGGAAATTTAATAACTAGCAGAAGATATGGATTCTGAGAAAGCGAGGTATGGAGAGATAAGGCAAAGCGCAGAATGAATAAAAATGGTTTAGGAATGTTGAACAAGGCGTAGGAGAAACTGCCTAAACAGTTAGGAAGGACAGATAACTTCAACAGTTAATGAATTAGCTGAGGTTGCACTGACAGAAGAAAAGATAAGTATGGGGTGATGTTCATAAAAACCAAGAACAATGAAATCTGAGAATATGTAAGGATTTTTGTTTGTGCTGTATGACAGAGTGCTAGATAAACATTGCAATTTTCGTATATCTTTCCTTAGATTAAGTATGCTTAAAGATTAAATAATCTTAAATAGAAAACATAACATACATAAATCCAAAGACCTGCTGTCCATCACATACCGAAGACCAATGATGCCCCCTGCTGTGAAGAGATACTGAATGCACGAGCGCACGCCATCCTTTCCATGCAAGCTACCCTCAGAATTCCTATAAAAATTGACAAATCAATGAATTCATCAGCATATATCATGTTGGTCCACAATGCATAATGTGGGGATAGGAACTGTATAAATGATGGTGCTTGCTGAATAGTTCAGATATTAGCTAGAAAAGCAAAGACAATCTCCAATTCCTTCACTTCTTTCACCGCAAATTTAATGTTGCAGATATTTATTATCGATTATGCATTCATAAACTCCAAAGAGAACATCATGGATTTAAGGGAAGATTTATGGTTTCCCACAGTGAGAACAGACACACAGACACATAAAAACAAAGCATTTGTGCACTACAACTGATTAATTTGCATAGGGTCTAGGGTTTGATTGCAAACTCTGGGTCTGTCTGCTCTAGATCATTACTTAATTATCAAGACGTCCTGGAGTGTTGGGAGTAGAGACTGTGAAGCTGTCTTTAGGATTGTAGTTAAAAAGCCCTAATCTAAGATAATGTTTGCTATGTGAAAAATACATTTGTTCAGTAAGGGTTGGTTATCATGTTAGATAAGACGGCTAAAATCTAATATCGATCAATAGCTTGACAGCAAAACCATTAGGATTGAGCAATGCATTATATCAAAAGATTTCAGTGGCATAATAAGAATGATGTTGGAGAAATTATTACATATACATACACATACACTTGGCAGACAGGGAGTCACGTTCATGATTTCTAATTTTGTAATGCTCCAATGGGCTCATATTGTATTTACTCTGAGTACCCAACATAGTAAACAGAAAAGCTGTATCCCTTTCATTAAAAAAATAAATAAATAAATAAAATAAAACCACTAAAGTGCTTGAGTAAATCAGGTATTCCTGTTATCCAGGGGCCATGAGCCCATGCGGGGTCACTTGATTCACAAATCTCCACTTTTGTTTTATTCATTTATTTTATTAATTATATTAGAAATATGGCTCTATGAAGCCAGGTTTTGTGTACTACTATTTTAAAATTTTACTGCAAGTTGCATTCAAACAAGCCACATTTAAATGAAGAGTATCCATGCTGTTTCAGTCTTTTTCACTATCCTGACACGCTGCACTAGCGTCAGAGTACAGAACATTTCTCTGTCCATCTACCTCCGATAATTAAAAACCTTTCATTTTATCATTTTGGTAAAAATAAGTTTATGTTTTTTTTTTAAAGTAGAGCTGTAAATATACTATATACTCCTGGCAGAAAACATAAGCTTTGTAAAAACCCAATTTTTGATTATTTTTGGCTGTTTGCCAGAATTCATCTACACTGACATCCAACTGGTTTCCCCAGACCACCATGTGTTTGTATTAGGCATGGAAGATCCAGAGCTATAATCTTTCATGGTGTCATGTATTCTTGCTTGGTGTCATGAATCCTGCCCAAATAGGTCTAATTTTTTGCCTCATTTTGACCACTAGCTGCAATAATAATTCTATGGAGATACTGTAAATGATTGGCCAACATCTAGAAAAGAGACCCAATCAATTGCTGGTCACTTAAAAGAGGTAATAAGTATTTCAACCAAATTTAAAATGTATGGAGTTTATAAAGATTAACATTTGTTGAATGGATGATATTCGGTATATTGTGGGTGACCCTTATGGACGAGCCACCACTGTAACTTAACTCAGTTCAGTTCTCAGTTCTGACTTATATCAGCTAATAACCGCAAACATGTTGAATAATGTTGGTTAATGTCAGTAATTCAGGGCTCAGTGATGTTATTAACAGTGGTTAATGCACATGTTCATTATTTGGCTTTTTTGATTTTCTTATTAAAAAATTGTCAGTTAATTCATATGTGTTATTTTGTTAATGTTACTTGTGGTGTTTTAATGCCTTAGTAAATGCTTTGTTCAAGTTACATAATGAATGTGTTACATAATGGCAGGTAATGGACACATGATGTAAGGTCTTGTGTTTGGCAGTCCCTGGTGAGGCATGTCAGCCTCAGCCCAAGATGCCAACTGCAGAAGAAGAAAAAAACAGCTTGCCTCAGGCTGGATCAAATCTGAGACCTCCTGACATGCTTCACACTGAAATCTCTCTCTCTCTCTCTCACTCTCTCACTCACTCTTTCTCGACACGATTAGAATATTGTGAGTGTTTATATTCATGTCAGGCCAGTGGCCATGTAGAGCCCAATGGATGGAAAATTTGCCTTAAAACTACTATGATATCTAAATTGTAATATTTTCGCTGCCCTGGGACAAGTAGTAGTCTTGCTTATTTGTGCATTTTGCCTGTTTTTACCAAATTTAGCTGTACGTATTTCTCAGTTTAGTCTAGGCATGTATTACTTAGCCTACCAGGCATACACCTGGCTCTGGGCTGCTGATCAGAAGGTTATGAGATCAAAGCCCAGCACTGCCAAGCTGAGCAAGATCCTTAACCCTTTCTGCTCCCCTTTCTGGGGAGCATATCATTTCATAATCTGTGCTCTGAACCCAGCTACCTAACAAGCTAGGATAGGAAAATAATTTTAGTGTACATGTATATGTGACAATAAAGTCTTTCTTCTCATTATTACTGAGTCCCTTATACAGACAAAATAACAGTAAAGAATGAAGCCTGTCAAGCATTTCTTTTTAATTAGTACCTAGCCAATTTTATACATATGACAGGCACAGATTATATTTAACGACAGAAACTTTGTGCAGGATGCATTTCCTTAGCCTGGATGCCAACGTTTTGAAAGACAAGACTGATGGAGAAATGGAGAATAGACAAACATCTCAATATATTCCAAATCTTTTGGCCAATCCCAGTTTCAGCTGCTTTGTGTCTCTCAACAATGTGTGAAATGTCTGTTATAGTTTTATTCTCTGGAGCCTGTTTGGAACAAAACGACAGTTGCACATTAATGTTCAGAGATGCACTGATGCCAGCACAACAATATTGCCTGCCATGAGTGCAGAATAATTTTGTAAAGATGGAGATACTAGAGACTGTTCAAAAATGTTTATTTTGCATGCATTAGTTCTTCTGCTTTAGTGCTTAAAATGTAATAACTAAGGAATAAAACACAAATTGTCATGGTGTTACAGGACAGTAATTAGCAACAGGATGGTGTGAAGTAGAGGTTGATTATTTGTCTGTAACAGCATGTCCAGAAGTGTTTTACTCCACTTACTGTATACTGCAACAATTTGCCAAAAATTTTTTTATTATTATTATTAATAAATGACACATCATACTTTCTATCAGTTTATAGTTGAAACGAGTTAATTTCTTTTATCAATTACATACATAATAGCAGCTATAAATGATCTCTGCTCGTTTGTTGCTCTCTTGAAGATAATAAGATAAAAACACATCTTGTTGTGTTACAGAGAAATTTAAAAGTGCAAACTCCTCTCTCCTGAAGACTATCCAGTGGCAGAAAACTTACTGACACCATTAATATTAAATAAACATCTCCTTACAGAAAACTTTAATATGTCAACTTTGCACTTTCTTAAATAACAACACATTTTTTAATCCATTTATTATTAATCTTAGATTATGTAGAATGTCTGACATATAAGTCCCTGTGTTAGTTTAGGATTTGCCTTGCTGCCTGCACTATTGTCAGAGCTTCTGTTTTAAAAAAAAACAAATCAACACCAGTCTGCATCAAGGATGAAATATTTATTACTCAAGTAACATGCACAGCACAAACACATACCTATATTCAGCATGTACACATACACTCTACACATGCATGCCTACAGACATTAACTCACACTCTACTCCATAAATCATGAAACAAAATGCTATGATGTAGTGTATGGGAAGTTGAAGCAGAAATCCACCAGACTGTAGGATTGTACATTTCAGCATAGAGTACATTAATCTTGTTTTGAGTTGACTATTTAAATTCATTCAGTTATTAATTCATCTCCAGTAACCTCCTTGTCCTGTCAAGTCGATGTCAATCTAGAATGGATCTCAGTGACATAAGTCTTGTTCTTACCAACTATCAGAGGTGAGCTATCATTGTATGAAACAGTATATTCATGTCCATGCTTTGGTTACTCTGTGGATGTCCTCACCTGTAGTTTTGCAACAAGGTTCTTATCAACTTATTCTAAATAAAAGAATCCAGCTCAGTGTTTGGTGTGTTATGAGATGCTTTTGTGCTCCCCACGGTTGTAAAGAGTAGTTATTTAAGTTTATTGTAGCCTCCCTGGCAGCTTGAACCTAATTGGTTGTTTTCATCTGACCACTCGTTCTCATCAACAAGGCGTTTCCACCTGCAGAACTGTCACTCACAGGACATTTTTTTTGTTTGTTTGTTTATTCTGTGTAAACTCTGAGACTGTTGTGCATGAAAATTTAATGAGATCAGCAATTACTGCAAAACTCAATCCAACCCGCCTTGCACTAACAACCATGCCACAGTCTGAGTCACTTAGATCAAATTTTTCTGTGTCTGTATGATTTTATGCATTGCTCTGCTTGTCATACATCAAGTGCATGATAGATTGTGGAATATAGACTTTCCACTCACCAGAAAGTCAACAAAGCTTTAAGTACACCCCATTCATTAGTAAAGCCATCTGCTTTTACTGTCATTGTTTGATGACTTGTGAAAGAGCTATGTAGAGAAACATCTGCCTTTTACATCGTTTGGAAAAAGCCCATTCAATATTCATCATTAATATTCATTGGAAAACTGGGAAAAAGTTTAGTGCAGTGTGCAGTTAGAAATGGGGTTTACTGTTTACAGAGATCATCACATGATCATTGTTAAATTAAGAGCATCAGAAATACATTGCCCATTGTGCAGTAGTTTGCTAGCTATGCAGCAACAATGCAGTTGAGTACCTACAAGTGTTAAAAACTGCTAGGCAGTGGACCAGATTGTCAAGGTTCGATAAGGAGGTGGGGATATGTGTAAGAATTCACGGGAGACAAGAAAAAGGTTAAAAAGATATTAAAAAAAGAACAAACATCATACAATTATACAATCATGTGCAGGAATTGGCTCAAGTTTCCCTTTTTGTTCTGCTGAGTTCATTTTCAACCTTTACTTAGTCTACTTAGTTTACCTAGATGATTATTTGAATTATGAAATTTTAGTTTTGCTTGTCTTTATTTTGGTAACCTTGCCTCAATTAACCCTACATTTATTTGTTTAGACCTAGTGAGTTTTCTCTTTGTAGATTTCATCTGAGCTTTTATCATAGTTTTGAGTATGTCCTGTTATGTTTTATCCTATATTTTAGGGTTTAAGTGTTTAAAATTCTCCATAATTTCAGACATATATATTTTAGCTTTGTTCAGATTGAACTCTACTTTATAGCATTATCATATCTTTATATCATTATTTTATTTAGTGCTACAGATTCTCTCTTTTCCAGGTTTTGTTAGGTATTATGACTTCTATAAATTGATGCAACTCAGACTAGAAAACCAACAATAAAAATATAATACAACTAGGATTGAAATACAATAAGCAAAAGAAAATAAAGGGGGACAAAAACAAGAAATGCGCTTTCGTAGTGTCTCGGTCCTACCACACTTCAGTGGGTAGTTCAGACTGGGAATTCTGATCCTTTAAAAAAACTAAACAAAAATAAAACTGACCACTGGAAAGAATGAGCAGCTTGGCTCTGTTGTCTCAACAGTTTTAACCAACAGTAGCCAGTATCCTGTTTATTAGGTATTATCAACCATTCACAGCTGTCACTGGGGTTTTCAATGTCTTCTTTCTTTCTTTGCAGCTTGCAGCTAGCAGCCCATCACTCAGTTCAATTAAGGTTTAACCCGTTTACTGCTAAGAGATTTTAAACTTGAACCTAAATTACTTGCATGAAATGTGGGTTACACCAAGACAGATGTGGCCGTGTTTTACATTTTTAGCTTCAACATAGTTTTGTAGGGAGTTACACATGACTTGTTGTCATTTGTTACTTAAAAAAGTAAAAATAAGCATTTTCTACTGGTTTATTATATTAATCCTGTTTAATATCCATCTTCCAGGGAGGTTTTGGCTTCCTGTTTTTTTGACATTCTTTGCAGGGAAAAAAAGACTGGTAGCATTTGTTCATTTTTCTTCTAATATTTTCTTGTAATAGGTTAAAGTTACCTCTGTCTTGCATCACCTGTCAGTCACACATGCATGATTCACAAAGCCACTATATCACACAGAGGAGAGGCTGAAGAATGCGGATGGTGCTGGCAGAAATTAAATTAATATCTTGGTATTACTTCATAAAATATCTGAGTTTATCTTAGCTGTTAGACACATCAAAATTTGGATTTAACTCAAATTGGGTTCACATACTTTAACATCTATATTTAAAGAAAGTATAAATATATTTCAGTAAAATTGTGTTTGTTGTATTATGTTGTATAACCAAAGTAGATGTACATAAATATATAATTCTATAATAAATGTTTAACATATGTCTAAAATATTATCATTTTTATGTTATACTGTATATTGCATATTAATTAATAATTAATAAATAATTTACGTTTCATCAGTTTCATCAGTATGGTGTTTTTTTTTTCTCTTTTCACTTATTTCTGAGGGTATCTAGATTGTTTAAATTATATAATTTTATTGTGATTGACATACATGCAAAACAAGAAGATAATAGTCAGTGACTATATTACAAGGGCATCATCCTCAGAATAACATCAGGATTAATGTATCTTAATTGTAAGTGCATCTTTCATATCATATGCACTTATTAATTCATTTAATTTTGTTGGTGTTTTTCACAACCATATGTATGGCTGAGCCTTATCACACACACTGTGGTTGAGTCTTTGAATATTCAGTGCGAGATGGAAAGGTTTCACTCTCCTAGAGGAATTACTGGGGGGTATCATACACGTCTGCTGTATTATTAAAAGCCAACATTGGAGCAAATGTCAAGTGCTCAACAGCTTAAGCCCCTAAGTCACATAGGATTGTTGGCCTTTTCTTCACTGCAATCCTATAACCTGCTGAGGAAGAGCATTAATCATCTTGTGACTAGGCAGTGGTGGCTTGGTGGTTAAGGCTTTGGGTTACTGATCAGAAAGAGGGGGGTTCAAGCCCCAGCAATGCCAAGCTGCCACTATTGGGCCTTTGAGCAAGGCCCTTAACCCTCTCTGCTCCAGGGGCTCTGTATCATGGCTGACCCCGCGCTCTGATCCCATCATGCTGGGATATGAGAAGAAAAAAGAATTTCACCATTCTGTAATGGATATGTGACCAGTAAAGACTCATTAAAAGAATGGAATGTTTGAATCCATAGTACAGTCACACTGGCATTTGGAAGTGCAGGTGTGAACTGATGTTAGGGGCATACTAGTGTCGAGTCCAGCTTTAGTTTTGCAGGATCCAATACAAGTTTAGTCTAGTAGAATCTGACCACCATTTTATTATCACAGTGCATTAACATCATTGATATGGTGAAATTTTCTGTAAAAATGTTTATTTAGCACTTTCGGAAGGAGTCTCCAGTGTCGGTGCTTTGGAACAGTCAGTATGGCTAACTATGCACTTTCTCTGTAATGACAAGATTTTTTTTGTCTTATTAACTTCAAGAAAGAAAAAAAGAGTTCTGGTAAGGGAATGATTGTTTATAGCTGCTAAAGTGTATGAGATAACAGGAACTAACTTGTGTCACAGACATTCCACAATCTTTAAATGGTGTTGTGCCTCATCACACTGTGCCCAATTGACACAGTTTGACTTTGTAAGGAAGCCATGTTTTACTTTAAGCATGAATTTTAATTAAAGCTCTCTCGCTACATTCAGTCCATGATTACATAATTAATTGCACCTACATCAGAGAATAATCCACACTTCATTTGTCTTGTAAGTTAGAATTCACAATTGCACATGCACTCTCTTGTTTTCCTTTGTGTTTCTGCTCAGCATGAATATTAGAATAAAACCCCTTAAACTTAAATCAGCTTAAAAAATCTTTAACATTTAATTATGAATTCAATTTGGATTATGTGAACACAGAAATATAAGAAAGAAATATATAATATGTAATTTACAAATTATAGAAAAATTTACATTTTTGCAGGCTACTGGAAACTTCTGGGTAATGATTACTAAAATACTTTTTACAGAATTTTCTACCAAGTGCTCAGTTACTGTTAAAACATCTGCTAATTCAAAAGACAGTCAAGATTTCAAAAACATTTCCGAGATTGAAACATTTCCGAACCAGTAATATCAATATGGATGTTTTTCAAAACATCCATGCACACAGAAAGTTTACATTTTGCTTTAGATAGTTGACTGAACTTGTATATCTCTCCATTAAGTGAAATGCATTTTATAGCATGCAAACCCGGGAAATATGAAGAATTCTTTGTCACACGTTTGTTGTCACATGTAGGGAGCAACCAGTACTTGCAAAAAATTGCTGCAATTATTTTAATGCTGCTGTAGGCCTCTTGGCAGCCTCCCTGACAAGTTTTCTGCTGATCTTCTCATCAATTTTAGAGAGACGTCCTGTTCTTAGTAGTGTCACTGTTGTCCTGTATTTTCTCCACTTGTTGATTACAATTAGATCCTTTACCTGCTTTGTTAGCTCTATGTGGCCCATAGTTTTCCACTTGGATGTTATTAAGATGTCAGGAAAACCCTATACGAACAGCTGTACTTTATTTAGGGGAAGTCAGTTAATTGATAGCAGGTGTAAATTAATTAGTATTTAACATGGGTTTGAATGTGATTGGTTGATTCTGAACACTGCCACATTCCCAATTTTAAAGGGTGTGCACACTTATTCAAGATGGGTATTGTTTTTTGTTTTTGTTTTTTTGTTTTTCCCCAAACAAAATATTTCTGGGTGTTTGTCATTTGATATTTATATATTACAATTTTACAATAAAGGTAAAAAAAAAAAAAAAAAAATCTTTTTTTGTAAAAATGTAAAAGGCTTTAACGTGATTCTCTGGTGGCCAATGGGAGATTTTCTGTCAGATCTGTCAAGTCCAAATCAGAATGTCATTTTCTAACGTTTGGGTTAAGAATGTAATTTTCTAAAGTTTCTTGATAATAGAAATGGTATTGGAAAGCACCTCTTAGGAAAGATTGCACTAATGGAAATTCAATGAAAAGTTCAAATCTTTCAGGAGTTACCCAAGTAGAGCTAGAAAACAGAGAGCCACAGAATACTACTGTATATGAGGAACCTACATTAAAGTTCACAACAAATCCCCCCCCACCCAAAAAAAAATAAATAAATAAAATAAAAAACATCATTAATATTAATTGTATTAACATAACTGGCCAATGACTCAGTTTTCATATTTTGTGCTGTGAAGTCAGTGCTGTAAGTCATGTCAGTGTCATTGGTGCAATATTGAATTTTAAATTCACATTCTTGGGGGGGGGGGGACGGACATAAAATGCAGAAAGCTTCAGTTTTGCTCCTCAAAAGGCATAACTCTTGAGGAACCCTACTGTGTAGTAAATCACATGCCTGGTCTACACTACAGCATTTTAAAGCATATTTCCCTCCAATTTGCCCTTTCCAACCAATTTTCAGCATCAGCTATAAATTCAGCAGTCAGCACAGGTACTCTGGTGGTTTGAGAGGTGAGATTAAGCTTTTTAATCTAAATCCATAACTATCACAGGCTTCCAGATATTTTCAAATATGCTCTTTTTTTTATAATAGAAAGCATATCTGCATTTCCTCCCTCTTGCATCACATTTCAGCATCTCTTGCATGATTCACAAGCCAAGTTAGTGACACAGAGGTTTGATGGAAGCAGGAGATGAAAAAAGGCAGACTGCATACAAAGTAGCAATCATTATAAGATGTTTTTAGTGTTGTGATAGTTTTAAAATTGGCTCTATAGGGGAACGATATGTCAACATGTCAAGCATCAAAAAGTATACTTACAAAACATAATGGATGACTGGGCATCTTCAGACAAAATGTCATCCATGGTATTAGAGTCTTAAAGAAAAGTCCCACTGCTTTTTAGCTAGAAATAAAACATGACTAGGAGTGCTCTCATAGGAATATTATTAATTATGCGGTGGCGTGTTGCAGCCTGATGTGAAGTAGATTTACTGTTACCACCCCAAAGTTGATTATTTTCCAATAATAGCATATCTCAAAATGTTTTATCTCTATTATACCACAGCAATTTGCTAAACATTAATATTTTATTTATTAATGAACAACACATTGTACACTTTATCTGTTTATAGTTCTGTTTCATGTTGTGGAGCATCCATGAAACAAGTTCACTTATGTTATAGAAGCTAAAACAGTTTCTCTCATTCTCTCTCTCTCTCTCTCTCTCTCTCTCTCTCTCTCTCTCTAGCTATCTATCTTGTAGACAATAAGACTAAAAAGATGCATCTTGTTATGTTACAGAGAAAACACAAAGCACAAAGTCCTCTGTCCTCCTGTGTCAGAAAACTTAAAGTTGTAGCTTTAGCTCTGACTGGTACAAATCATTGACACTGGAGCAGTACAAAAATGTAAAATAAAAATCTGCTCAAAGAAAACTTCACCATATCAACAATTACACACATTTTAAAAATCTGTTTATGTGGATATTCCACCATACAAGTCCCAGTCTAAGTTATTACAATAGAAAAGTTATCAAGCTCATTAATACTGTATGAACCTGCGATTTGCCTTGTAGTACTGTCAGCGCTCCTGTTACAGAAAATTACTCAACACCTTCTGACCAATCAGAATTGAGAATTCAACAGCGCTGTGGTATACAATCATTTATCAAATACACATTTAACATATTTTGAGAGCATTGTAATAAATTGCAACACGCTGTATGTTATTCTTGTCTTTTTCATGCATTTATCAAACCATATGCATTTATTTGAAGGTAATTTAATGGTGATTATTTTATTATTGGTTGCACACCCATGTGTTTGGCCAAAAAAGATCTCCTGAAGGAATAAATGCAGGGATGCTCACACAGATGTATCAGCTGTACAATTAAAAGCCAACACTGGAGCAAATGTCAAGTGTTTAATAGAGTAAGCTCCCTGTCACATAGGGTTGCTGCCATTTTTCTCTGCAGTCCTATAACTTGCTGAGAATGAGCATCAATCATCTTAAGTGGATATGGTGGCTTTAACTCCATAGTACAGTGACTGATGTTAAGGGTGTGCTAGCATTAAATCCAGCTTTACTTTTGCATACTCAAAGATGCATTTTGACAGCATGAGAATTAAATAAGCCCCCTCCCCAATACAGGTTGATTTCACACTCATGAAAAAACCCCAACTTTTTTTTTTAATATGCTAGTAATAAAACATTACTTTTGTTTCAAGTCAGAAGTAATCAAACTAAGACATAACGCCATTTAAAATCATGTTTTTTTTCCACTACAGTTGATCTTAAATAATTAACAATAATAGTAATAATAATAATAATAATAATAATAATAATAATAATAATAATATAAACTATGACAGACATTTTTAAAATTATTCCTAAGTACAGGGCTGGTGCATGCCATTCCGATGACATAGGCAAAAAATAATTGGGATACCCAAAATATGTATAGTACAAAATTTGTATATATATACAAAATTTGTATAGTAGATCTCTATAAGATAGTGTTTCTCCAAGTAGAACCTTAATAGAAAGCTAAGAACTATCCAAGATAATTATCCAAAGAAGATCCACCAAATAATCTTTTCTTCTAGGAGTGTAGCACATTGAGTAAGGTTCTGGGCTTGTTCAAATCCTGGCCTACTGTTAAGCCCTTGAACAAGGCATTTCACTGGATTTTGACTCACTTGTATGTCTTCAGACACCACACCAATGACTTCAGACAGATACACAGAAATATAAAGACACGAACAAACACATTGACAAGATCTGATGTTGTGTTGTAACCCTCATGAAAGATGAAAAGAACGAGCAGAACTGTTTCAACAGGAGTACTTTGATTCCCTCTGCTGGCAATTGTACTATAATGCAAGCTTCATTTTCTTTTAATACTGGATTGGAATTGGTCTCTGTAGTAATGTAGGCCTGGTTAGTGCTGAATTCATCACCTCATCCAGCAGGTCATCTCTGATGACAAGGGCAGCAGGAAAAAGATAATGGAAGAAAATAACGCCTTGGATACTAATGAATATTAATTGGATATAAATACCTACCATAGCATTGAGGAATCAGATGTAATTACAATCTCACATGATTTATATGTGCACTAGAAATGAACCACCATTCAAGTCCCATTCTCATGCTAATTGACATTCTCTAATTGCCATTACCATTCTCATGCTAATGTAACAGTGAGGGAGGCTTTATTGCACCACTACATTGTTAGTGATGTAAGGAATAAAACATGAGGATGTGTGCTACTGTAGGAAAATTATTAACAATAGGGTTGTGTGCTTATCACCCCATCTCTATCTCTCTCTCTCTCTCTCTCTCTCTCTCTCTCTCTCGCATTATATGTTTTACATTATATGTTTTACATTTACCCAGATGAGGATGGGTTACCTTCTGAGTCTGGTTCCTCTCAAGGTTTCTTCCTCTTAACATCTTAAGGAGTTTTTCCTTGCCACCGTCGCCACTC
>JANDJT010000169.1:7762410-7781494 GCA_024331685.1 Stegophilus panzeri | reverse complement strand
TGTAAAGCTGCTTTGAGACAATGTCTATTGTAAAAAGCGCTATACAAATAAAATTGAATTGAATTGAATTGAATTATATGTAAAAGCCAAAACAAACAGTGATACATATCTAGAAAATATAAAGTGTTTGAACCTGTTTCTTACCTATCAGAGAAATCGTTCCCATGTTAATGCCTCATAATAAAGTCATTACATTTTTCACAGGCAAAATAACTCCAGTCATTAGCGGGGAATTTATCCTAATTAGCTCCAACTGGAATAAACCAACACTGTAATTTCTATAGCAGCTTGGAGCTGATTTGTTAAAGTGTGTATTCTGCTTGTCCCAGTGAAACAGAGTGCATCTGGTTCCATGGGGGAAAATGAAAGTGCTTGGTGACCCTGGACAAAAACCAAAGGCCACCATGAGGAAATCAAATTTGACACCGTCCATACCTCACCCAGCCCCTCACACACAAATCCACAAACCAGAGGGAAACACTACTGAAGTTAACTAATGATCTGTATGTGTCAGTTGGATAGGTGTGCACCTAACTGTAAAGTCTGATTAGTCAAATAAAGATATATGATAATTCTGACCCCAAAGCCTAAAAAGTAAAGTGAATTAATCTAAAGTAAAAACAGACCAATAACTTGTCAAGTTCATACAGTACGTTTGTGGAGAAATATATATAAAAGAGATTCAAAATGCTTCTAATATCAAACATATTAAGATCATTTTCTACTTAACTATACAGTACGGGGGGGGGACCAAATTATACATTAGGGGAGGAATGAAAACATAAATTCACAGCAGAACATGTTATACATCCAAGTTTCGTAATGTTATGCTATCGGTTAAGAAGAGAAATACAATGTTGAAGCTGAAAGATATGCAATTTTTTATTTATTTATTTACTTATTTAACTGTATTAAAATCATGTAGCATTTACTGAGCGCCTAAAAATATATATTTTTTAATTTCATTACTTGTACAGGTATAGCATCATTTTAACAATCTAAACATGACAGTATACTAACATCCTGGCATTTCCCCATATCTCACCACAGGAAGAACAACACAATCACATTACTACTCAAATATCACAAGCACTGAAATGTAGAAAAAGACAAACATACAATATTTGTAATATCCGACATGAATGAATGACTTCACCAAACAACTGACACTGTTGCTTTTACCATGTGACTGCACACTGATAACATCCCCACACACGGGTTATAGAGTCAGTGACCAGGAGCTATAATAAAAAGCTCAACCTGAACCAAATGCACACTCCTGCACCCCTGACCCGAATCTCTACAGAGATAGATAACTCGTCTGAGCACGGTCAGTGAATTTCATCACTTTGATATAAATATGTTTGTATATGTCATTTGATGTGTGCTCCTGTGTCTTTAATATTTGCCATATTGCACTATTTGACCATGTAGTATTAGTACATTTATATAAAGGAATTATTTATAATCGCACTATCCAATGTCACTTAGATGGGTTCCTTTTTGAGTCTGGTTCCTCTCAAGGTTTTTTCCTCATATCGTCTCAGGGAGGTTTTCTTTGTCACCATTGCATCTGGCTTGCTCATTAGGGATGCATTCCTACTTTTAAAATCTATATCCTAAATTTATATATTTCTGTAAAGCTGCTTTGGGACAATGTCCATTGTTAAAAGCATTATACAAATAAAACTGAATTGAATTGAATTGAATTAATATTATCAGTGTTTACATTTATACACAAGCTGAAAAAAAATTGAGAATTAGTGTTTATAGCCAGGTATCATGTAATTTCATATAAAGGTTTTACATTTTGATGTGTTTTGGTCATTTCCATATAGTCAGATTAAGTACCACTATCATCAATATACATAAAACCCTTAAATGTGACTTCAAAAGAATCACCAATATTTCAGGATTTCCATTTTGTCAATTCAAACCATTTCATGTAAATGTATAAATCTCTTTTATGATTTTATAAATTGAGCAATGTCTTTGAACTGTCCCATCAATATTTGGCTTTTAGTAAAGAATATGATTTTATTCACACATTATCCTTTTCATCAGAAACTGGATTACAAAACTGGATTAATCCATGTGTACTGTAATACTACATGTGCATTGTCATTTAAAACATCTAAATTTGATTTCACAATAGAGTACATAAAAACACTCCAATTACAGCTACATTTTACCCAACAAGAAAATAAACATGGAAATAAAACATTATATAACATTTTTAACAAGTATTGTAAAATAACACATTTAAATATAAAGCTCTTACATTCCCCACAACAAGATCTGCAACAAATTTTTATCTTTAAGATTTTAACAAAATTGTCATTACTGATTTATTACCTTTCTTTATAAAAGAAGTAGAAACCCTCATGTATGTTGAGAAAAAATATAAACCTGTTGATAAATAATGAATTATTTTTAAATTGTATTTTAAATTTACATTTATTTCATGTGTAAACATCTGTGAATTTCTAAGCCTGGTATCTGATTACATACAGTATAAAATAATCGAAAATGCAAAACAAATAATTCTGTGATTGAATATTGTGTGACTTGATCTATATTTTGTCTAATTGATGATAAATATAAAAGAAATAAATCACTGACAGGAATATAATTGCCTTGGAAATCGCTCAACAGGAGTGAGTATAGCCTAGTCAGTTATTTATTGTGCTATTAATGTTATTATAAGTGGCACTTTTCTATAAGCTGAAACTCAGAAAAATGTTTCAGAAATAAAGTGTACTGTGCAATGTGTGATATTAAAGCTGCAAAAAAAAAAAAAAACTTTGCTTTTGAAAGTAGTAATTGTATGAATGTGAAGTGGCTATAAGTGAATAGGCACCAAATAACCTCTGAGTGCAACCTCTCACCCCAAGTCCGGAAGTCACACTGCAGTCAAGTCTTCCTCATCAATTAATTACAAGCCATCAAAGTGCACTGACACTCGTTGTTTCCATCATCAGATTGCAGACATATGGGAGGAAGATAAGAAATCACTTTTTTTATGTCACTAGGCATTAGCTCACTGTTAACGTGCTGGAAGAGATGGCAAGGAAATATCAGTTCAAATGGATGAACGGATAGATAGATAGATAAATAGATAGATAGACAGATACATAGATACTTACCGTGTTTATTTGTCTTCAGCGTACATGAACTCTGTAGTATTTTTGTTAACACTTGTCGTTCTACTGTACATCTGTAACAGACTGTGTGTGTGTGTATGTGTGTGTGTGTGTGTGTGTGTGTGTGTGTGTGTGTGTTCATGTTTGGTAGGAGGAGCCTGTCAGCATCTGATCTGGGTGGAGCCAAGAACTTGCGTGACAAACAGAGAGAAAAACAAGCATGGGCCGTGTCTCCTCCAGGCAGTGCATTAATACCACCGTCTTTCATCTTACATGTCACTTCTGGTTAACCCTTCTCTGCCTCCACTTCTCACATCCATCTTTAATCAGCACTCCACCAAAAGCAGCACCAATTAGCTCAAGCAGGCCATACAGGCCAGAGCGAGCCATCTCTGGGACACACAAACCAACAGAGGAAGAGATTCTAAGTGACTCACTATCAGACTCCCTGACACGATGATTCTTTACTTTATCTTTTGTAATAAAATTGGTCATTAGTTCTAGCTGTGGCAACTTAAAGAGGAACCCCCTTTAATGTACAAGGAGTTTCCCTTTCTTTTTCTTTCTCTCTCAGGAAAGATGAGAACTATTTCCTGTGTCCTGAGTCTTAAATCCTACCCTACAATTTCTATCATTCCTGTTATAATCAACTTAAAATATATTGTAAAGACTACTCAAATGTTCTTTCATTCCTCTCACAAAAGATGTTTGTAATTAGTTCATATCTAAAGATCTAAACTAAATCGTGAGAGTCTTAAAGCCAACAGACATACTGCATGTGAAAAAAAAACTTTTAAGACATTGTATTGTTTGCCAGTGTAGATCATTTACCAGTGATCTTTATCTGCTGATTTTTAGTGGCTAAACTGTAAGAAAATCTTTAGTGGTAAAGTTTTTCAAAGGAATATAATGAATTAATTTAATGAAAATCTAACGAAAAAATAAACACGAGACTGAACAAATGACGGCCGTGAGGTTGGATTTCACTTTCATATGAAAGAAATTTGTACTGTTATGAATTTGTGATTTGTGAGATCACATTAATAAAAATTAATCAGTCATCTATTGATTCTGTCCATGCTTTGTTTATTCCCTCTTATGAATGTGTGATAGAAAAGTTAGAGAAACCAAACCAAAAAAAATGTGTGTACATCTTTAATATCATGTTGAAAACAAATAAATATAGGGGTTTACCGATAATGTTTTAAACGTAAAGGTAAACTTAAACTTTACCTCTAATTGTTAAAAGGGGCTGACACTAGACAGTCCTAAAGAATTATAATTATAAACTGGATAGTTTTAATCTTTAGTTCCTTCAATGCCATTGGATAATCATCAATATACGCATACCTGTGACCACATCACAGTGACCTGTGACCGCTAATGTAACAGGTTTTAAAACAATAAAACTTCAGCCATTATTCTGTCCATGGAACACCCTAATGCTGTCTTTTATGTAACTTAGCAACCAAGGCTTACTTTTAACAGATTACATTGTATGGTGGAAGAATTGTTTATTCAAATATTATTAACATTAATAACAAATAAAGTTATTTATTGTAAACACTTGTTACAATGATTTTATCAATCAATGACACCTATCAATGATATAGATTATACAGAATGTTTTAATTTGTTAAATAACACCATATGTTTAAATGTTATTATAAGTCTTACATTATGTCAAGTCTCCAACTCCACAAATCATTGTGTAAGTTATTATAGAAACGATAATGTATTAAAAGAAGTGCATTAATATAAACCTGTGATTTGTATAACAGCCAGCACTACACTCAGAGCTGCTGTTATAGAAAATTAACCAACACCATCTGACAAATTAGTTTCAGAAAATACATACAATGAATGATCAATTATTTATTAATTATTAATTAATTATTAATGATCAATTAACTAACAGCACTGTAAAGCTTGTTTATATGTATAGAATGTTACCATTGCATCTTTTATGATTTGTAACTTATATGAAGTGATGTATAAGTCAAAATTCGGGCCATGTCGCAATCCAAAACCTTTAAATGGTTCATTAATTCATAGTGGTTTATATATAATACATTGAATTTGTAATAAGATTATATCACGAAATTAATATGAACAACATACATTTATTCTTTAGTAAGTGTGGTAACATTGGCATGTTGGACATCTAAGTATATTTGTATACTTTTATCTACCAATAAGAGTTAACCTTGAGACCAGTTTGCTTTCAAAGATATCCTCCACAGAACACTCTCTCGATGTCCCCGTTCTTACTCTCACTCACACTCTCTCACTCACACTCACTCACTCACTCACTCACTCTCTCTCTCTCTCTCTCTCTCTCTCTCTCTCTCTCTCTCTCCGTTCTCTTTCTCACGCAATCACTTCATCTGACAGCAGCTCAGTAGAGCGTGAAACACAACATCTCCCCATGCAGCAACCAGTTCAGGATCAGGTTAAATAAACTCACTCTGAGCAGTTCAAATCTGAGACGGTCACTAAAAAATCGATTATAACAACAGTGCACAAGCTCCCTTAGATAAATTCTATATTTCTTCTATCATTTTTTTTCCTCCACTTGACAGAACTTTCTCTTCAAAGCTACTGGTACTATGTATGCAAAAGACACCCCATACCATACAGTATTATTTATAAACTGTAAATAAAAGCTGTAGCCTTTCATAGAAACCTTTAAATCTCTCTCTCTCTCTCTCTCTCTCTCTCTCTCTTTCTCTCTCTCTTACACACACACACACACACACACACACACACACACACACATACACACGTGTGATGCCATATCAACAAGGCTTGAAGTAATTACTACACACACCACCAACAAAGCAGTCTAAAACCATAATGCAATCTTTTTTAGTCTAAATGTGGACAAGTAGAGTTAAGTTGTGCAAGCTTAGTAAGGTGAGACCTTAAATTTATAGTTTGTAACATCAATTAGAACAGTGACTGATGCGATTAAAAAGAAAAGCTGTAAGCACATTATTGGTGTTTCATTAAGAGCTTTTGGGTATTAGTGGGAACATTTCTAAGGATATAATGGCATGAGCTGGGAAAGAATGCTGGATTTCCTTGGGTCTTTCCCTCTTTCTCACACATACACATATGCACAAAAGCAAAAATACATGCACAATACATGGACACTTGTACACATTCAGAAATTAAAAATAAACGTGGTATTTTTGAAGAAGATCTTTCTTTCATTAATTAACAAGCTGTAATGTTAATCATTGCTGATCCTAATTATAATTAAGGTTTGATTTACAAAAATAGGAAAGAAAGTTCAAAATATTATATCCAATGATTTGTAAATCTGTTATTAGTGTTTGTACATTGTTATGTACAACTGTGTCTGCATGATTTCTTGGTATTCTTGTTTTATTAATAAACTTTTATGATTCCACTATAATCCCACAACTTTAAAGCCCCTCAAGCCTATGTTTTTCATGCCTGGACGTCTTGTATTCGCCATGTTGGGGTTGTGAGTTTTGCACTCTGAGGGTTGCAGTTTGGATGATGCCTGTTAAAAATGTTCAGCTCTTCGTGGTGATGAGTCGAGGCTGACAGAGGTCAACGTAGCGTGAAGAGGTTAAACAAATCAACTCACTTACTGAAAAACCTCCAGCTGATAAAGCAGTTAAACTCAGGCTTAAGTCTCGGTTTAAAGACTAGAATCTGTTGTTAGTGAGGAGTCTCCGAGCCTCATATGTATGACATTAAAAGTCATTTAGAGAGAAAATGGGGGTGTGGAACCAGTAAATTGCGGATAATAGAAATATTAATCCTAATGTTTCCATTATATTTGTATTTACAATTATATAAGCAATGTATGTACAAAATAAAAACTACTGCATGTCAAAATATACAGTATATTTGTTGTACAATAAAACATGTAAAACTTTTATTTAATTCATTAAAAAGCAATAACTTTTTCTTTTTGCTTTCCCCTCACTGGCTGGCAGCTAGAGTAGACTTTTAACGTAGCAGCCAAACGATGCAAAATCCTATTTACAGAAATTAAAACAGAACTGAGATCATTTTTATGTATTAAATATATTAAAATACATTTCTGCACTTGAGTGATGAGTAATGTGTTGCAATGGGATGGACTCTAAAAATCATAGTTTTACAACTTCACATTTAAAAGTCATATAACACTGCAGCAGTAGTACAAACATCAAATCGTTAATATAGGTGGGGAAAATTAGGGAAACTTTTCATTTTTAGATAGAAATATATTAGGATTGCTCTTACTCTTACTCTCACTAGCTTACTACAATAACATAGAAATCAGGCTTTTCTGGTTCTCACTTGGTGTGTTTTTTTTTCTCTAAAAACATTCTTGGCTCCTAGAAGTAACAATAACTCTATTTTTTAGAGATGCTCCAATACTACATTTCTCAGCCGATATTAATAACTGATTATTCAGAGTGATATCGGCCAATACCGATATAGATAGTTCTGCCTTTTATGCCTTCTTTTAAATTAATAATAATTAATTCCACAATTCTAAAGGAAATGCAAATAAAAACTTTATTCCTCCATTTCAACAAGTTGTTTTACAGTAACTGGTCTCATAAACAGAAAACACATTACTCTAATTAACATTAACACATGAACTAAATTAAAATTAAATTAAATCAAACTAGTAATATAATATAATATAACTTCATTATATATTAACATTAACTGAATATGAAATATACTACTCTACAAATATATTGTTCTGTGCAATATATATTTTTTTGTCAACTCACCTTCATTTAAATCTTTCAACGGTGTACTGGCCCTTTAATTCAGCTCGAGCAGCTCAAGCAACGCAGCAACAAAAAAAAAATAATAATTAGACTCAACACCGAAACTCCCGCTTCACTGCTGCAGCGTCCAGTGTAAACTTTTAGCAGTGCAGAGCTTACAAACTGCAGTTTTGTCATCATTCCACACAAGAGACATCATCTTTACACACAACACGAAATCGATGTGTTTTCCCTCCCTCTTTTGATTGACAGGATGTAATCGGCCCTGATCATCGGATGTTTTTAAACTATCGGCCGATAGCCCATAGCATGAAAAATTGCCTTTACCGGCCGATACCGATTATTGTTTGATAAAGGTAAGCTGAAAAAAATTCAATCTTAGTGTGTATAAATAAATGTAGCCTATAGTCTGAAAATATGTCATCTGTCCTGTCATTGTCCTGTTATCTTCGGACTCAATGAACATGTAGTAACGTACAGTGTTAATACATAAAAATGTGTGAATACATAACACATTCATTCTATTCATATAGTCATATACATATACTAATCATCACTTTACTACTCATTATTATTATTATTATTATTATTATTATTATTATTTGCAACTAGTATTTGTCAGTAAATGTAATTTTATTTTCAAGAGCCTATTTGTCAATGACATAATATATGTACTCAGTGCATTATTTTACTTTTGCATGCAGTTTTTTTCCACAGTTACTTCAGCACTGCAGTTCAGATTTGCCACAGACAGTGATTTAAGCTGAAGCGCAGTTCCTAAAACACTACCTGCAGTGCAAAAGCAATAATAATAATAATAATAATAATAATAATAATAATAATAATAATGTAAAGGCAGTAATGTAAGATTTATTTTTTTCCATTTGTGGAGTATGGAAGGTTTTTATTTTTGTTTTGTTTTTAGGAATGCTAAACTGTAGTCTACACATGTTTGAGTTTTAGAGACTTTGAAAATGAGGTGTAATTAAATGGAACTGACCTTAAATTGTAGGTAATTGAGAACGAAACTGGATCGCAATACTCTTTTGCATGACCACTAACTGGTGAAAGTCAAGAACCACACACTGACAGTAGGGGTTTGGCAACACAACAAATATTTTCACCAAGGATTTTCACAGCTCTAAACAGCGAAAGCAGATGTCTATATCAGGTCAGTGCAGTTCAAAACAGGTCAAACTAAAGGCAGGAATATAAAAATGGTTGCAGTACAGTAGTCCATCCATCCATTTTCCATACCAATTATCCTACACAGGATTGCGGGGAGCCTATCCCAGGGAACTCAGGGCACAAGGCAGGGGACAATCTGGACAGGGTCCAAACCCAGTGCATAATCGCATACATTCACACACTATGGATGAATTGGAAATGCCAATCAACAGACAACGGATTCAAACCCCCAACCCCGGAGGTGCACGGCAAACATGCTAAATGCTAAGTTCTACGAATGCTGAGTTCTAGAAAAGCAAAGTGCACAGAGTAGAGGTGAAAGAGTAAGATATATATTTTTTTTGTTTTTGTTTTTTTAAGGATAATCTGGGGTTGGTATTTTAGGGGTTAGTTGCGTGATGTGAAAATATGAAAAGAAAACTTGAGTCAAGTCAAATTATTCATAAATGAATCTTTCTTGCCCATTGAGACTTTGATAATAGATATGCTCATGCAACACACACTCATAAGTTTATTTCTCTGGTATAAACAAAAAAAAAAAAAAACAGTTGAGCTTGTCATTAAACACATCAGCCATGAAGAAAAACAGCTTACCCATCTGAGAATATGCTGTTGCAGATCGGAACCAATTTTTAGCAGTTATGTCCCAGAGCCTGGCCTCTTTGCTCCTAAGTGCAGCTCAATGAGATAAATTTCCTCTGGCCAAAAAAGGTCAAAAACAGTGTACAGTGCACATTTTATTAATTTTAGGTTTATACAGGGGGCAAATTCCATATGGCGCCAACCTCAAAAAGTGTTTAAGAGCTTTTGGCCACATTCTACTCTGTCTTTTTGGGCAATTGGCAAACATTAAGCCATGTTTAAAGAAGGAAAATAACAATTCAGGAGTTCACATTCAGGGAAAAGCTCCTTTTCCTGCTCGCATTGCAAACTATGTTAGCTTATGCTATTCATAGGAGGTGATGTACACTATATGGCCAAATGTATGTGGTCACCTAATCATCACATTCAAATATGCTTCACTCTTCTGGGAAGGCTTTCCACTAGATTTTGGAGTGTAGCACTGGGGATTTGTGTTCATTCAGCCACAAGAGCATTAGTATGGACAGGCGAAAAGGCTTGGTGCATAGTCAGCATTCCAGTTCATCCCAAAGGTGTTCAATGGGATTGAGATCAGGGCTCTGTGCAGACCACTCAAGTTCTTCCACTCCAAACTTGGCAAACCATGTCTTCATGGATCTCACTTTGTGCACAGGGGCACTGTCATGCTGGAACAGGTTTGGGCCTCTTAATTCCAGTCAAGGAAAATCTTAAAGCTACAGCATACAAAGACATTCTAGACTTCCATGTCTTTGTCATATAAAGACATGGATTGAGCCATGTCTCTGTTATGTTGTATATGGTGTGCTTATAGAGAAGGTTACCATGTGTAGAGCATCACTTTCTGCTCTATAATGAGCATGGTGTGTATCAGTGTCTTAAGAGCTTTAGGATAAGAATGTGTGCAGATGTGAGCAAGTCTAGCTGAAATAAACCCAAAAGACCTGAGGGAGACACAATTATCAAAATGTCACATCAGGACACATGTACATAATATAATGCTGATCTAGTGGAAGATGCAGCTGCCATATATTTTGCCATTTTAATGATTTTAAAGTGAATATTGTATCATGCAATCAACCGTGATAATAAACTATCAAATGGTTTATCTACTGAACTGCAGTATAATAACTTCGCCAACAGATGGAGTAGTGTATCTAACATCAGTCTATACTAAAAGTTTTTGTTTGTTTGTTTGTTTGTTTGTTTGTTTTTTTGTGGAAAGTGGCAAATTAATCATTGCTTTTAACTACAGTACAAATATGTGCTTGGATTAACCTGTATTACATCTATCCAGAAAAAAACATGGAGAAGAAAAAAAGAGAAGAGAAGAGTAATTCCATGTCAAGTTGCAAAGTTGGGTGTTTGACTGTTTTTAATTTTTTTAATTGTTATCTCTATATTTTGGCATTGCCAAATCACCAAGCTTTTTTTTATTTACTTGGTTTAACTACGGCGGCCATCATTGTGTTATGGCACATAACAAATTTAGGTTATACAGCTGTTTATGGAAACCACAATCTCTCAGCTCAGGTTGGACCTAGCTCCTTGGAACAAAAACTGATCTCTGTTCTGCATGAACATTATACTTGCCTAGGAACCCCCCCAAAAATTAAGGCTGAGACTCAAACCCTTCCCATTATAAATTGACCCTAAAAGTGGAACTGTAAGCTATCTTGAGCATTACATTTGGACTTAAGTCCTAAGTCTAAGGAACATGAATGTGCAAAATGTTTGTATTTGTTCATGTACCTTGTAATGTGTTTTTGTTCCAAGGAGCTTGGACCATCCTGAGCCGAGATACTGAGGTTTCTGTAAACAGCTGAATAAACAAAATTTGTTGTGTGCCATGATACAAAGATGGCCATCATAGTTAAACCATGTGAAATATTTTAATGGTGATTTTGCAGTGCCAATGCATAGTGGTAAGCAATTAAAAAAATGGGAAATTAAAAACAGTTGAGCAACCTGCATTGGAACACTTGAGATGGAATGACCCAGAAGAGATGAAAAGAAAAGAGAATAAAAACACAAAAAGAATGGAGAGTGAGTATTAGAGAGCGAGAGAGAGAGAGAGAGAGAGAGAGAGAGAGAGAGAGAGAGATGGATAGATGGAGAATTAAAGGTCTGTAATGCTCTAAATGCTGGTCAGCAGTGTGAAAAGGCCATGCCAGTCTGGATATAGATCAGGAGGCCTACATAATGTCTGCCCTCTCTTCCACAGGTCAGAGCAAGTAGATGCAGAAAATACTGCTGTACAAACAGATCTAAAAGTTAATTCATCTTTTTTACACACACACACACACACACACACACACACACACACACACACACACACACATGACTTAAGTGGGAGAAAAGAATGGATGTAATCCACTTGTAACCATGTGTGGAAACGCTGAAGTCTGGTCTTTGTCATTTTAGGGCTAAACCATTCACACATGAATTCTAACTTCATCAGGCAAAGAGCAAATAACAGGTCAACATGAAACACACATACAGTGAGCATAACATGGTGCTCAGTACAGTCTAGAGTCTAAATCTGTTTAGGATGCCCAACACCAAGCTAAAGAGTCATCAAGCCTCCTCAATCATGACCATGAACACTATTTCAAATAAAATACAACAATAATTATATTGAGATAAATCACGTTATGCTACATGACAGCTATGCTTATTCGTGGAAATACATTAAAACAACGGTATTAAACATTAGTGTCCTACCTTTCACCTGTCTTTATTGCTGTTCTGTAATCCTGAAAGACTTTTTAAAAAATCCGCGTGGTGTGATTCATTGAAAACGGATTGTACCAATGAGCAGTGAAATGGGGGTGAAATCTGACTGTCTCGATCGTTTAAAAGTGATTTTAAATTCAAAATTTGCGTATGGAACATTGAGTTAGTTAGATATTCATTCATTTTTCGTATTCTTCGTATTTTACTATTTTATGTAGTATATCTATGTTCTTTGGTATTGGTCATGTCCATCTGGCCTGGGTGATCCCAATATTAAAATTCCTCTATAGAGTAAATAATAAATGACACGTTACTCAGAAGATTATATTTTTATAGAGGGATAGTTTTAAAATGCTATAAAACGTTGTCAATGTTGCTAGTTACTACAGCCTAGATTATATGCTTTTAATTGCATTTCATTAAAATGCACTCAACTAAAGTAGGCCTACACGACACTAAACTAAAACGAAAATATAGATAGATAGATAGATAGATAGATAGATAGACAGATAGGCGGACAAACAAACAAACAAACAAAAATTAAAAGTCAAATTGCTAATTGTTAGGTTTGACGGTTTTGCAAAAGTTTCAGTGAAATGCATTATCAATTGAAATTGGCCTAAAAATAAAATTAACAGAGAGAAACCATAAAAAAAAAACAAATTAGATTTAAATAATTTTCATCGCAGTGTAATTTCCGAGCTCATATTTATAGGCTGTTATGCACTTTACATTACAAAATACACTGCACAAAGATGTGATTGAAGGAGAACTTTACAGCAGACATTTTGATTGCTGTATATTTTAATTGTGTATTTAATTGATTTTGATTAAGTGGTAAGTTGCTGACACGCGGAATCTGATTATATCTCGGAATCGAATAAAATGTATTTAAACGCACGTCAACTTATAAGGAACATGATAGACTAGCCTATATAGTTAAACAAAAATCCATAATCTCTGTTTCTTTCCCATTACGAACTAAAAGGAACGAATTCTACATTTTACATAGGGCCAAAATGTTTATATTAATTTTTATATTTCTTTAGACTCCGGTTTCCTCCCCCAGTCCAAAGACATGCATGGTAGGCTGATTGACATGTCCAAAGTGTCAATAGTGTAAGAATGGGTGTGTGAATGTTTATCTGATTGTGCCCTGCGATGGATTGGCACCCCGTCCAGGGTGTACCCCGCCTTGTGCCCCATGCTCCCTGGGATAGGCTCCAGGTTCCCCGTGACCCAGTTGGATGAGCGGTATAGAAAATGGATGGATGGATGGATTATATTTCTTTAGTCAAGCATTAAAGAAATATTAACAACGTTAAATGGTTCATTAAAAAAAAGTTCTGATCTAATACCAAGGTTTTTTGTTTTTTTTTCTAATAGGCTTTCCAAAGTTTTGAGTTGAGGGTAACTTCACATATACACGAACTGTGCGAAAAAAGCAATAAACAAAAAAGCAGTTGAAAAAAGCAATAAACAAACAAACAAATTAAAAACATTTGTCAAAGATTAAATTAAAAAAACTGAATTATTACAAAATCAGGTAAATCAGGTTCTAAATACATTAAATAATACATTGAAGAATTACCTACACACAATCAAATAAAAATTCAGTTTATAACTCGCTGTTAAATTTCAACATTTCAACATTTATATATTTCAGCATTTGTTTTTTTCTTATTTTGCAAACATGACTCAGACTGGGATACTTAAAAATTCTATTTATTTATTTGTTTGTTTGTTTATTGCATTTTATAATATTTATGTATTACATTTTATGATATTTATGATAGTTTGCAATGTATGATATACGACGGGGGGAAAAAATAGCCATTAAAGTTGAATTAAATATTTTTTCCCCATTTCAGAACGACGGACAAAAAGAAGAAGACTAAGATTAAGATTAAGAGCGGCAATGAGCTCAGTTAAATTCAGCTAAGTTTTCCTCATTTGCATTAGGCCTTAAATAAATCCTGCTGAACCCAGGCGCTTACTTTATAATTTAAGGACACAGGCTGAAATATTTAACTTACAGAATATCTAATATCAATTAAACTTAAATCCAAGCCTTTGCACTCATTTGTGCTATAACGAGCATTCCTTAGGTTGCTAATATTAAAATTAGACGAACTGGAGCTGATCCTGTTTTTAGCTTTGTTGACATGCACTGTCAGAAGCAAGCTGTCACATGACATTAAATAAGGAATAACCATAATATGTTTATTCAGTAAATTACCAAGACTCGAGAAGGATTCCGGGATTCCCATTAGTGCACCTTTTTAAAATCCGAAGAGTTTCAGTTCATTAAAAGCTCGAGAAAACGCAATAGCCTACATTTCAATGTAATGGGTTAGTGACTGGAAATAAAAAAGACTGGAGATTTAATAGGAGCATGCATATAAGTTAATATAATGTTTAAAATGTTAATACTAAATAAGAATATCTGAATGTTTATTGAAACAAACAAAAAAAATGTTTCATTAAACGACATGCACGTATGTCCAGGTTATGGCAGTGCAACGTCGGAGTTCCTTTTCGGCTGAACGCATGTATGACGTCACAACTCAGCCAGCCAATAGGCAGTCAGAATCAGTTTCCACGCGCAGCCTCGGTTACTGTCTATGGAAGTATTTTTGCTTTGCTCCCTAATTGACCCAGATAAAGCGCTCACTGACGGCGATCCTCCGACCCCCAGGCGCTATCAACCAGAGAGGAGGGATTTTACCGACACTAATAGCCTTTTTACTTAACGCGTCCAATTTACCGGTATATGTGATCGTCCAAAAACGGCCCGTTCTCGGAGTGGTACCTTTCTGCCAGGACTTAAGACATGGTACAGCAGGGAGATCGTGAGGTAACAGCTTCGTTAATTTTTGCGTGAGACACACGCGCGCACACTTACTGTATGAACTTGTGATATCGCTGGATTTTACACAAAGAAAAAAAAAGAAGATGCCTGATAAAATCACAGAGAGTCACACGTCGACGCCATCGCGAGGATCTTCGTTTTTTATCGAGAACTTGCTTGGCTCAGATCGCACCGAACCTCCTGCCTGTCCTGTCAAACACACCCGAGATGGCGACGGACTCAGGGAGACGATACACACAAGAGTGTATCAACATGAAGTGTGTCATGAAGAGTCCGACACACACCCCAAGATGGAAATGTGTCGAAAAGGGTCACCCTCGCCCTGGTACAGAAGAGACTCCCTGAAGCTCGGGGCTCTAGAGAGATCTGATAGTGAGTAAACAAAGCCTTAAATACACCATAAGGGCTGTTTTCACGTAGAGTCGGCTAATAATGAGATTTCTCAATGACAGGGATTGAGTTTTCCAAAAATCATTGCAGCTCAAAAAAAAAAAAAAAAAAGTGAATTCACTTTGCGATATTTTTTGGGACACTGAACCGTAACCAGTTATTAATTAAAGCAAAATTGGATGTGAGCAGTAAGCTTGTGGAGTGCAGTGTAAATAATTTTACTGGAGATATAATGTCAGCTACACTAGCGTATATGTCAGGATAAATCATGTAAGTCTGCTTTAAACAGCTTTATATACCAATAACATAGCCTAACATTAGACTAGCCTGTATGAAGTCCATCCGGGCTCAAACGAGCACCAAGCTCTGAATGAATTAATTCAACACTTTCAGACTCAGCTTCATCATTAAGCACTATTGTCTGTGTAGGCGTTCGCTCTGAGGCCCCGGAAGCAATTACGCTCCTGGCGCGTTCACATTACCGTTATGCCTCATTGCGTAAAACCAACAAGTATGTGTGTGTCAGCTAAAACTGGAGATGAGCATTCCCAAACCAGTTAATCCTTATCAGTGGATGTACTGTTCAGGAGTCACACCGACGTTGAGCAGCTGAGACAGAAAATAATATTTGAAATGACCAATTATGAATGCATCTAGCCTGTATTTTTGGGAAATACACACAAAACCACTTACCAGCTGTAAAAAACCCCTAAACAATAGAAACCGTCGCATGAATTCTAATGGTTTCCACTACACATACCATTACAAACCATCAGCTATCCATTAAAACCAGTATCATTTTGGTCCTTAATGGTATCCATTAGACATAACATGCCACCAAGAGAAGAAAACAAATTACCAGTAGAGACCCACAGGGACCATTACAGTGTCCATTAAAACCAATACAATTCCCATTATAACAATTAAAACCATTAAAAATTTTATGAGGGTTTCTATTGTTTTGTTTTGTTTTTCAGCAGGGTTCTCATGCCTGGGGATTCGCCTGCAAATTGTGTGTTTAATCAGGTTTGAGTGCAAATACTTAGGGAGGTAAAGTTACATGAAGTTAATTCAGCTGTTTGTTTTGTACTGGTACTGGTGTTCAGTGATATTTCATCCTTTATTATAGACTGTTCAAAATGATTCGAATGTACACTGACGCTCTGTAATATGCATATTAAGATGGTATAGCAGATGCACCGAAAATATATCTGTCCTTTCTCGTGTTGAATAGAGAAAATGAGCGAAACACAGAAATTCATGTTGAATTTTTTTATTTATTTCATTTTGACCCGAACAGAACACAAGGGGTTAACAGGGTAAATGCATAGAGCAAAAGAAACCGAAGGAGAAATAGTTCTTGCGCAGTGATTCAGTTCATGATTGCTGTAGTTTAAGTGTTTTCTCTCTCTGCCTATAATCATAACACACATAACTGTTATTGCTCAGGTCCGAAAGAGGAAACCCGCAGTTCATACGAGCAGATCGACTCCGTCTCCAGCGACAGGGACTCCCCGGTCGTGTGTGAAAACCCAGTCACAGACCGAGCGCGCAAAGTTTCTGAGAGAAGCATCGCGGATGAACGCGATGAAGCGCGACGGCTCTCTGATGAGCGCGCGCATCCTGACACCACCGACTCCGGCTTAGTGAGGAAGAAGAAAACCCGGACCGTGTTCAGCAGAAGCCAGGTGTTCCAGCTGGAGTCCACATTCGACGTGAAGCGGTACCTGAGCAGCACGGAGCGCGCAGGTCTCGCTGCGTCCCTGCACCTCACCGAGACGCAGGTGAAAATCTGGTTTCAGAATCGGCGCAATAAGTGGAAGAGACAGCTGGCTGCTGAACTGGAAGCTAACAACGTTTCGCACTCATCTCAGCGCATAGTGCGCGTCCCCATTCTGTACCATGAGAGTGCCACGCTGGGTCTCAATGTGCCGCAAGTGTCGCCTCCTATCGTGGGCTTCATGAGCTCCGTGAGCAGCTACCCCCTCGCTAATTTCACTCACTCCATGAGTCTGCTGAGGTCACAGCTAACAGGACTTGTCTAATTTCATGGACTGAAGAATGGACAATCGTACACAATCGGGTTTATCTTATTACTGAAGTGCAATAACACACACGGCTACAGAAAACTACAAACATCCAAAGATCTCACATATTATAATTAAACAGCAAATCCCCCAGCCTAATTAGTAATTAATATCTAGTGTTGAATTGTCTCTTAGAATTATACAAGTACAACTGGCCAAATAAATACACTCTTCTGTTATCCCTCTGGGGAACCATTAAAAGTTCTGTGCAGAACCTACAGCAGTGTTTCCTTTTTGGAAGAATGAATTGTTCAGTGAGCATTTTTTTCTAAGAGTGCACAATTTATTAAACAATGGGAATTTTACTGTGTATATAACAGAAATATTTTATTTTCAGTGTTATTTCTAATGTCTAAAATAGTCTATGCATGGGGATTCGGGCCCTCCTATTGGCCTAGAAGTATTTATTTGAGACTTTCTTTGTAAAAAAAAAATAATAATAATAATAATAATATTTTTTATTCAGATATACTTATTTTCTATGCTTATGTCACTTTTTGTTTCCACACAATGCATTTAACTTGGTAATAAATTCGTCACAAACCCACTGTATTTGTTGATGTTATTGCACTTTATTACAGATTATTATTATTATTATTATTATTATTATTATTATTATTATTATTATTATTATGTTAGTGTATGCTACGATTGTTGTGCAAGTGTTTAAATGAAAACCATGAGAAACACCTTTCTCAGTATTTATATTAGTGTCCTTAAACATCACAATTTATTTTAACTATTACTAGAAAATAATCATATATTTCTCAGAAGACACGATAAGAGCACATGTCTGTTTTTCACTGGAAAAAATCAACAGTTTCATTCCACTGATTGCTGAAATGAATAATGCATAAACAAATATAAAATGTAACACCGTGAGAAACGACGCTTAATAAATACACTGAAATGATCAATGATTATGCATAAAGAAAATTTCAAAGAAACAAAACAGCACAAAACCTAATATTTGATATGATATGATAATATCTGATATGAATTACATAACAATTTCTAACAATATCTATGATACCAATTTTACCAAAATGGTAGTGCTGCAATACATTAGGTACAATCTAATCAATAATAATATAAAGTACGCTTCTAATTACTAAAAATAGTTATCCTTCGTATAAATGCATTTGAATTCGAAATATCTAGTAATCTGATATAATATAAGATTATATCGTATATGGTATATTGTGTGTGTGTGTGTGTGTGTGTGTGTGTGTGTGTGTGTGTGTGAATATATAGTAAATAAGTTAATTAATGATTAATCAAACCACAGTGTGCAGAAAT
>JANDJT010000169.1:7744344-7762332 GCA_024331685.1 Stegophilus panzeri | reverse complement strand
ATATATGCAAATAAATTAGTGTTTTGTTTAATCTATATCCTGAAGAGGCCTAACTGGGGAGTGAGTTGTTTAATATAGATGCGCACAAAATGTATTAAATATGTTCTTAAGCTTGTTGGCATTTCGAAAAGAAATGTATGGCATGCTCTATACATTTAACACTGAGGAGTTTGCTGTGTTGTAGCTTATTTGAACGTGGGCCTGTGGTTGTGTGCGCGTGCGGCTCCCGCCCTTCTCGACTATTGGCCGCTGAGCTGAGGGATTCCCGCAACCAATAGACGAAAAGGGGAAACCACGTACTTCCGGTCAGAGGAGTAACGGTCGCGCAAGACTCCGAGTTGCTAGTCGGTTGCGGAGCTATGGTGTTCGAGGGGACCGAGGTCTGGATGTGAAGCTGCGCGGAGACTGGGACACGCCAAACGTCTGCCTGTGAATATGAGCAAGGAAGAGCCGCCGCGTCGAGCCGCTTCCTTTAAATTCACCATCGACAGCATTCTCAATCTGAAGTCGAGCGGACGAGCGTTTGACAGCTGTCACTCGAAGGCGACGCGCGCTCCAGTCCGCGGAGACGCGCTTCCTCTTCAGCTCGAGGACACTATTAATGGTAGCATGTCCGCTGCTGTTGCTGCTGCACGTAACCGTTTGCAGTAAACATGCGTTTTGTTTGTTTGTTTGTTTGGACACTCTTTTCCTTTCCTTACGCTAACTAATCTGTTTCCAACTTTCAGATCGCGCACGTGCAGAAGTAACCTCCGGATGCGAGGATGAACCTTTCCAGAGCGCCGCTGGCGGAAGCGCAGACTCGCACGGAAGCGCGGCGCGCGAGAGCGGCACCGAGAAGAGCACGCGGACGGCGGCGAAAAAGAAAACGCGCACCATCTTTTCCAAGCGGCAGATCTTCCAGTTGGAGTCCACTTTCGACGCCAAGCGCTATTTGAGCAGCGCGGAGCGCGCGTGCCTGGCCAGCTCTCTGCAGCTCACCGAGACTCAGGTGAAAATCTGGTTCCAAAACCGGCGGAATAAATTAAAAAGGCAGCTGCTGTCGAGTGAAATGGACGCACCGAGCGCCGAGTTCAGCGACAGCGCAAAGACAGCGGCGTTTCCGCTTTTCTATAAAGAAAGCGCTTTATTGGGAAGATATTTATTACCGACACCTCTGCCGCTCGTGTATCCCGGAAGCAGCGCGCCTTATTTGTGTTTCTCAAACGCCAACAAATACTTCGGGCTTTTCGAAGGAGATGTCTGACTTTCTTAAATCCACTTTTGAAAGGTCACTATAGGCTATATTTTTTGTGCTAGGCAATATGAGTGAAACACCTCGCTTTTTTTTTTCTAGCCTAAACCTGAATACTTATTCATTTGTATCTTGACTGTTTTTTTTACTGTTGTTGTTTTGATTATTTTAATTTAGGTTTGTTTGTTTTTTTTTTTGCTTTGTTTTGTTTTTGCAATGAAAGTTGAGAGATTAGAATATCGGCTTTCAGGGACCCGTTTATTTCTATGCAAAGCTGAAAAGCTGATGTTATTTATTTATAAACTTTAACTATTTTGATATAGCCTGACATATTTTATACTGTTATGACATCATATTGAGCAGCAGCCATATCCGCACCAGTGCCAATCACATCGACAGAACATCAATACAAACGTTTACACTGTTATTATTATTATTATTATTATTATTATTATTATTATTATTAGCCTACAGCTTCGCCAAAGATCGATGGCTGCATGTGTGTTTTTATTTTTTATAACCTCCTGCATATAGGCGTACAGTACATCCCAAACCAGCTCAGTTCAACCCATTTTAAATGAATGTAAATGCTATAAATTTTTTGTTATTCGTTTACTGCATGTTTATTTTTATCATCATAATTTCTTACTGGTGTAACGTGGCCAAGTAGCTTACATATAGGCCTCTTCACACTTTTTAAAATTAAATTTCCTGTTTTACACTTACTTCTCATGCACTTTTTTGGTCCTATATTTAGTAGCACACAGCAAAATCCCCAGTGTTGTCTGAATTAATGATTACAATGCTGACTTAACTCTCACAAGTGTTTATTTGTGTACATCTTCACTGATATAAACACTATAGGATTGATTATTATTATAAAATACTGTTCACTATGTGTTCATTCAGCACTGGGGTATGTGTTACACATAGGTTGTGTTTGAAAGCCCTCTGTGGCAGGAGAGTGTTTGGATTGATGTGGAATCTCCTTAATCCTATTTCAGTCTGCAAATTGTTGATTAAACACATGAGTGTGCTTCACAGGAAAGCAGGCTCACAAAAAAAAATCCACCTGAAATCTGCATGTTTTTATATTTTGTTTATGAAAGAATGGGTTTAAAATTTAAACAGACAGTCCATGTGCTAAATCTTCTCCCAAATAGTTTAAATCATCTCAGGTTCTGTAGCAATCCAGTTTACACTGGATCTAGAGTACAGAGTAAATCAGATAATAGTGATTTTACTTAAATAAGCAACAAAACATCAAACAGTTATAATGAGGAAAGCAGTAGTTTGGTTGGTGTATAGGCAGAAAATATTTAAGATTTAATATTGTTTTATTGCCATAAACAATCAGTACAGCTTAACAATCAACTATAAATAATAAAGTAAACTCTAAAGTGTAGGGCAAAACAATACATGCAAGACATAAGAGACACTACAAGTCTTAACAACATGAGCAATACAGAGTCTGACAGTGCAAATTTAGCAGGAGACTATATGTGCAAATGTGGCAATCACTCAAACCATGTGCAGCAGTAGTGATTGAAGAAGTTGTGTAACTTCAGTGACTATACATGAATACTATGATTTAAAAAAATTAGTGCAGAAGTAACAGAATGATAAAGTTTGTGCAAATATTACACTAATTCAGAAAGATAGAATAAGGGATTTGCAGCTTCTTCAGTAGGACTAATGAGTGGAAGAAAATATTAAGAAAATGTTCTTACACATTATAACACATGGAAATCAGTTACACAGTAGGGTTTACCTTGTTTTAGCCTAATGGTTTTTTGTAAACCAAAAAAGTAAGTTGTCAGCTTTTTCCTGTCCAAAAAAAAATCTAAATATAGGACAAAAGAGCGACCAGCCTGTCAGTTCTATTAGGATATTTTCCAATAATAAATTAAAATCCTAAACTCTAAAATAAATGTGCTGGCTGTTTTATGCATTTTAAGAGAGTTGACACACCAGTCATGGAGGTAACCTATTTTGGAGATCCAGGGCTCTGTACACTTGTTAACACAGTATGATATGACTGAATAAAATTGATAAGATTGGTTGTAAATCTTTATGGTTTCTGCATAAGTTTTATGAGATCCATAATAAATTCACAAGAAGTGACACAAGCTAAGATTTATGAAAAACTGACTTGCTGTAAAGTCAGAGACTGTGATATTCATCATAATGTATAAAAGACGGCATTTAAAAATACATTAAATTATAATTTAAACACGAGGAAAACATTTGGCATTCAATATATTTAAACATAGAATGTGTCATATAACACTAGACAAAGTTTATGTTTACATTCAGCAGATGCTGTTATCCAGAGCAACTGACAACCTGTGCAGACAGAATGAAGAACATCAGGAAGGCATCTTCTGTCACTCAGACTGATTTGTTATGTTCTAACATTTACAATACTGTGATCTAAATGAATTCCTACAGCAGTGAGCAGTAAACACACAGAAGACATTGGGGAAATGAGCTAAAGGTGCAGCCTTTATGAGTAGCATGCAACATTCCTTGATTTTAAGCAAAGATGAGTTGAAACACCTAAACAAACCACCTACTGTATCAGAAGTGTAAGAGTAAGAGTTATGCCTTTCTCAAGTTTAACAGCTTGACACTAATGTGAGATTTATTACCTAGTGTGTGTCTCAACTATGATAAGCCATCTAAGTATCAAAGCTTTGAGTACACATGATATGAAAATCTTCATTTTACTCAATGAAAATATTTAGAGCAAAAACAAAAAATACAGTGGTGTAGCTGGAAAATGTATAAATTATAGATCTTTAAAAAAATCTAATTTAATAGTGAAATGTGTTTTAAAAGATTTTAATAATTTTATGTGTAGATTTAAAACAGTACTATTAAAAGTTACATCATAATTTACTACAAAGATGTTCAACAGCGTATGGAAAGTCAGGTCCAATATACATAGAATAAAGACACTATGGAAGGATTATGCATGGTGTCCTCATGGACAGGGAAATACAACTGGTGTAATCATTTTAAATACAAGACTGCTGTACTTGGTCATTAAGACAATCACCAAAACACACAGAAAAGAAGCCTTCAGCTACTCACTGGTTATGACTAATTTAAGATTTATTTATTTCAAGGTTTATCAATCAGATCAGAATTACTCTAATTTCTTAATAGTGCTATTAAAGCATGTGGCTTGCACCACTGATGAATGACATTTGTCTGAAATATCCTGTATCTCTAGAATCCTTGTGTACTATTCTTACTATGCTTTTATTACATCTACTATTATTGCTAAAGTGCTCTGCTGTTTATTCCTACATTCTTTAAATGAATACTTTTCAATTACTAACTTAACATCCCGATTACAATCAAGCTATTACTATTAAATCATAAATTAAAAGTTAATATAAAAGAAGTAATAACTAGGTCAAAAATTTACATGCGTGAAATAACTCATTAATATTTTTCATACATAAGCGTACATAAAAATGTGCTCACGTATCAAAAGGTAAATAATTTTAACTATAATATATGATACATAGTTAGCTGAAACACATTGCATAAATAATATTGAAAAAAGGATAAACTTTTTAGTAGTAATGTATTTTAATACCAGTGATTTGGGGTAAAACAGCATGTCTCAAAAGTCTCCATACATAGAGGGAAATTAACCCTTTTCAGCAAAATGTCTTCCAATTTTTTTTCTAATTAGTTTAGATTATATATAGGCCTACTGTATGTGTGTGTGTGATTTTTTATATATATATATATATATATATATATATATATTTTTTTTTTTTTTTTTCCCCCCAGGATAGCCTTTAAGAATGCCTTTGACAAAAGAAGAAATCAGGGAAGCTGTCGCAAAGTTGCGATGGACTTTAACAGGAAAAATGGCAAGTACATCACACACGACGCTAAACTTATTAACAAACTCAAAAAGACTGAAAGTGTTGTTGACCAACTGAGAAGTGGACGTCCACGAACATCCACTGACGAAGGCACAACTGACGTGGTGCTGGCAAACATAGCTCCCTATGTACGGAGACTTTTGGGACACCCTGTAGATTAATTAATTTGTTATGTAATAGTTATGTAAGAGAATACTACATAGAGCTTACTTAAATACTTTTGAGCACATTCTTTACATACTTATGTTTAAAGAAAGTTCCTATTTTAATTGATTGGACTGATTAGACAAATATGGTGATAAATAATGGCATTTCAATGTTTCCATTTCTTCCACAGACCAGGAGTTAGAGCCTTAAAAATTGTGACTACCTGACACCTGAACCATTTCTTTCCCCAGGCCAATGAAATTTATAAATCAGCACCTTTCCACATTCCTCCTGATTCACTAACATACTGGCACTTATCCATACACACAGATGTATTTAAAATGTATATAAACACAACACACACTGTACATTTTGTAACTGTTCATAGAAATGGCACTTACAATATAGTGCAACTGTACATTATAACATTTAGTATAGATTTAGATTTCTGTACTGCATATTTACATCTTTTTATCCTTTATGTGACAGGAATTTAAATCCTTGTACACTTTGTATTTGTCAAATAAAAGATTTTATTATTACTTTTGGATCTGGGAAGATAAAAAAAAAGATTTAGACTGGCATTATCTAATGTAAAGTCGTAATAAACTGCATTAAGACATGCAGATAAATAATTGGACCTTTATATCCCTGCTCATCTAGGTTCTCAAATTCTTTTAACTGTAAAAAATAAATAAATAAATAAATAAATTATAATAACAATAACATTTCCACAGATCCCCATCAGCATAGATTTATTGTTGAAAATAATCCAACATAATGAAGTAGCAAGCTCAGTATGTGTATTATGATATTCTGGTTATTTATTGGTGGCATAGAGCTTTTTATTCCTGAACTGTCAACTCATAGAACACATTTACATTAAACTGTCAAACTGGCATTAGACAGTATATACTTAATACTTAACAGTATTTACAGGCTATTTGTTATTTGTGTTACTGAGGTTTGGATTATACCTATTCAATTCAACTGACCAGTCAAACAGGGTAATAACTATTAGAACTCAATAATAAATATAATAATTTTGATAATGGAAGATGATGGTGGATGAACATGGATTGAGTGGACTTTGTTTTTATGGGCATGGGCCATAGAAACCTTGCTCATCTAGGTCCTAAAGAGCCAGATTACAGTTGTGATGTACACATGCCTCCCAGATTGAGTTTCGGACAGTTTAGACAGGGTGAGACAGAGATTTTGATTTTGGTGCTGTGGTCTAGGACTCATCGCTGATCCTCCATATTGGATTTCTCCCAGGCTTCCATCTATCGCTGCAGTACATCCCATTAATGCATGTGATCTGTTAATGGTGCAGTGTAGTGTGTGTGTCTACGCGTGTGTGAGGGGGGACAGCAGACTTCCTGTCTCTGCGAGAGAGCGACGTTTGAAAACAGAGAGAACACCTTCTGTCGCCCTGCACTTTGCTCCAAAACCACAAGGTTCAAATGACCCTGCGGCCTCTTGCAGCTCTGTGCACCACACCAACACACACCCATGCTGGGTCAGAGAGACTGAAAGGTCCAGCAAAATCCATTAGAAACAGAGGCTGATCAAAGAGGCCACAACATAAACATGTACTAGTCTATGGGTATCGATGACTAAAGGAGCTGTACCGATGTCCTTATACCGCATCATTGATTGATTGCACTGTTAGTCAAAGAATAAATGACAGTTTCAGGTTTCATACGTCACACTCTGCTGCTCAACCAGTGTCTCCAGATTCTTACCAACCTTAAACTCACTCATCACCGTCCAGTACTGATAAATTGATGGACATTATTATGAGCATGCTTTCAATTATGGGTTATGAACATTCGTATTTCAGGTGGGGGGGCTTTCAAACACACCCAACACACAGAAGATTTTGAAACTGTGTCTGCACTGTAGACTTATTTATTATGAAAAGCAGAAGGACTAGAAAGAAAAAAATCCCACTGGAAAAGATTACACGATCACGACTTGTACAGTTTTCAATTATAGAAGGAAAGCTTAGCCGAGTGTGTAACTTACCCAGAACTCAAAAATGTCTGTGTGAATAAGCAAATGCATGAGTGTGGCTGTGTGTGTGTGAGGGTGTGTGAGCGAATGTGCCGGGGTGTTTGGGTGCTGGAGATAGCATCTCCTAAAGTGGCCTCCCGCCAGCCACCAGAGACTCTCGAGTTTCGAAGGGCTCGGCTTGCGAATGCCTGGCGACGGCAACCCGTATTACCCATGAGCCTGGGAGGCAGACATGCTGTCTGCATGATTGACAGCTGATCCAGGAAGGGTTGGGGCTAACCGATTAGTGACAATTATCCAGTCATAAATCAGGCAAGGCATCAGAGAAGATGGTGTGTATTCAATGTTCTTTTGGGGATCATACAGTAATCTTTAAACCATTAAACCGGGGATTAATAAATCGTAAAATATATTAGTGATCATAACTCAAGCTCCAGCAATGAATCTCCAAACCACTGAATAATGAGGCTCATAGGCCAAACCATGATTGCAGAAAACCACAGCCAATAATATAAGAAATAACACATAATTCATGGCCTCAAGATTACAGCATTCTATCTGACATTTTGGTTGAAAATCACTTAAACTTCATCACTGGATACTTTATACCACTGGGGTGTTATTTTTGCATTTCGCAATGTTTGTGGTGTAATATCAGAATAAAAAAAGTTCTTCAAACTTAGAAAAAACTTGGTTTTTATAATATTCTGTCTGGTAGCTATCATCATCCAGTATAAGCAACATAAGCAGCTTTAGCCACTCAAGATGCACTTTCCATTTACACTTCTACAGGACATAAAAGAACAGAGTGGAAGACTCAGTATGGTGAGCTGGACGAGAAAATAACTCTTAGCTGTAAATGTTCTACATATGCTCTATGAGAGTAAATATGTACAGTGCAGGTCTGCTCTTCTCACTGGTGTTACCATTAAACATTCTAGCACATCCGAAAGTCTTCAGCACAGTGGAAAGCTAATATTGTGGCTAACATCAGATAACATTAGCATTAAATATTAATGACATTACCTAGCTAAATTTCATGCAATGTGCTTAATAAACTGAAGTTTCTGGTGTAACTGGGGACTGAAGGTCAGCTAGCAGATGTGTAAGAAATGTTTGTGTGGTTGCACAGAAACATGTGTTATATGTTGTAATATTTGTTTTGAATGTTGTTAAATGTTTTGCTGGTACATTTCAGTGTTTTTGAACTACTTCAGACTTTAAAAAGTGAAATATCTTGGACATTCAGACAAATAAAATTTAAACGTATATATGATCATAATGTGGTTTTAATAGGCTCAAAATGTCTTTCTGTGCTGGGTTTAAACCACATATTATATGAGATTAACAGATTATTAAGACAGTATTTGATCTTGCAGAATAATTCAATTTCTCCCTGTATTCAGCTGGTGTTTTTGACTTTCTGGTTATGTCAGCATTTTTATAACATGAAGTAACCTTAAAGTGCCGTAAACTAATCATGTTGAGCTGCAAATGTAAATTTCAGTGGTATGCGGATTTGCCAGGTCGAAAGTCAATTCAATTCAATTCATTTTTATTTGTATAATGCTTTTAACAATGGACATTGTCACACGCAGCCTTACTAAAATATATAAATTCATGATATACATTATACATTTGTAAATTTATCCCTAATGAGAAATTCAGAGGCAATGGTGACAAGGAAAAGCTCCCTGAGACGATATAAGGAAGAAACCTTGAGAGGAACCAGACTCAAAAAGGAACCCATCCTCATCTGGGTAACAGTGGATAGTGTAATTATAAATAAATCCCTTTTTAACTGTGTTCTACATAGTCAAACCGTGCAATTGTGTAACCAGGAAATTCATTATAGTTTTCACATGAAGTCTATTTTGTTGAACTTATCCACTGTTCACTGATGGAGACTTGAGTGCAAAACTGTTTGTGGCAATAGCAGTCCTAAAGCTATTATAGCAATTGTAGTCCAAAGCCATCTTCATGGCTTTTAAGTGGTACCATCCTCAGTAATCTCATTGATCTTTAGGCTGTCCATGTGGGGCCATCCTCAGCAACAGCAAGTGAGTAAATCTCCCATACATTCATGATGTAACATTACATGTTGCATCCTAACTTGTGCAGATGAATATACCTAACAAACAAAAGTTCAAAAGATTATTTTTAAGATAGATGTAAGTCCAAACAACTTTTGAGATTTCTGTTTGTTTAATAACTATTGTCCTTCAATAGGGAAATTCACTTTACAATGAGGTGTAAGAAGCATAAATCAAATGTGATTAATTGCTATCTTATTTTGTGGAGTTACTACCAAAAAATTTAATAATAGAAAATAGAAAATAAATACTTTACATAGACAATAAATAATAGAAAAGTTTTGAGCAGTCAGTAAATTGTGAGTTCTTTTTTTTAGCACTCATTTCACAAAACGTCTTTGCCGTATTTTTTTTATTTTACAGTCATTATCATGTTTCACAATAAATTAACTGCATTTGAAGAGTTTAACTACATTTCATCATTTCATCTCTGCTAAAAACCTGTTCTCCACCTCACACCTTGTCAAAGCTCATCATTGATTCCTGCTCACTGAGCTCCAGCTCTGCATACTAGACATCTACATACACACACACACACACACACACACACACTGTGTGTGTGTGTGTAAGTCAGCAAGAGTGTGGACAGAGATTCTCCTTTGGTTGAGCTTGACATCGTTAATCACAGTTTTGGGTCAAGTAGACTCGGCTGGGGGTGGGTGTGTACAAGTGCATCTGTTCAAAAGTAAGCTACTGAGAGAGAGGGGGAGAGAGAGGGGGAGAGAGAGAGTGCGAGAGAGCGAGAGAGAGAGAGAGAGAGAGAGAGAGAGAGAGAGAGAGAGTATTGTTCTGCATGATTAAATAGAGGCCCTTGGTGCTGCGGGCAGTCCATCAGTTTGACCTCTTGACCTTTCTCAGAGGTTGTTGTTACTGGCAACCTGACAGACACAGCCAGAAAAAGAAGATTTTGAACTGAAAAATAAAACTATGAACAATCATTAAATCTAATACGATAGTGCAGAGTCATTACTGTTCATGTAATTTCAATTCCTAAACTGAAACCCTTTATAAAGACAGTTCATTTCATTTACACTTAGAATGAAATGTGAATTATGAGTTGTTTTTAGTCAGGGTTAACTGCAAGCTCAAACACTGAATTCATTTAAAAGTCGGCATTACATAAATATGCAAAGGTGTCTCCTCTGTATGTTTTTTTTTTTTTTAATCTTACTAAGATTTTATACAGTTAATATGAAAACCAGGTATCTCTCAAAACTCTCATAAAATACACAAAAAAATAGTCATACTAAGATTTATTATAGACATGTGCTTGTTGTAGAGTAACAGGTGAGCTGGCCATTCTCTATTAGACAACTGAATTTACATTAGATCTCACTTTAGCTATAAGTCAAATAAGAAATAAAACACAATAGGATGTGCCATTATGGGAAAATGATCAATAACAGGGTGGTGTGGTGTGGCCTGACATGAAGTGGAATTACTGTTACCACCTCAATTTGGATTATTTTCCAATAACACCACATCCCAAAGTGTTTTATTCCTTTTATACCACATCAATTTGTCAACAATTACAATTTATTAATGAACAACACATCATACCTTTTATGGGTTTAAAATTATATTTAATGTTGTGGAACATCAGAAAACTTCTCTTTTTCACTCATTTTATTTTTCTTTGGGGTTGTATGAGCCAATATGATTATATGATATTTCATTCCTAACACAGTATAGAAAACATGAAGACAGTTCCAAACAGCAACTATATTAATATTCACATCACAAATGTCTTTGAAAATATAACAAAATGTAATTACTAGATATTTAATTATAGTCGTACATTATTAATAAATAAGAAATAGATGATTACCAGTCTCCAAACAGTGGTCAGTCTTCCCATCCTGCCTGCTGTTATGTAACAATTTACTTGTTTCTTAAATAAAGCTTGGAAAGCTAAACTAAAAAAGCTGTGTTTGGGAAGCTGAAGGATGATTGCTGGAGTTGTTTTGTTTCCTAACATAAAATTGACTTCTATTGTCTGAAACGCCTGAGGAGTGAGAAAGCTTGAGTAGCATGCATATGTGTGTACACAGAGGTCATTTGGGGTCTAAATTAGGGAGGATGCGACTTTGGCCTCAGGGCAAGATCATTAATGGCAAAATAGAGCCCCAGATGTCAGTGTTTCAGGAGAGTGAGGACACACGGTTTTCCTGAAGGAAGCAAAAAAAGCAAAAAAAAAAAGAGCATATACAGTGCATTAAAAATTAAGTCTTAAATCGCTTGCACTGTGAGAATGTTAAATTCAAAACCTTAATTCTTTTGTCCATATCGTTCAAGCAAGAGTGTTCAGGTTGATGTGGAACTTTAACTAGTCTGACCAATTTTGTTCTTTGTTTGTTTGTTTGTTTGTTATTTAACCCAACACTAATTATATGTGAACTATACTATATGGAATAGCACTGTTAAGAGAACTGTTCAGAACTTACCAGAAACAACTGACCAGATAGTTTTAGGAGGAAAAACATTGCAATCAAACACTTTTTTAATTTTTTTTTTATTATTATTTATTTATTTATTTTACATGTACTGGATGTTCTAATTACTGTATGTGTGTTTTTATGTCCACCTGTGATTTCTCACACAATTTATTTTCACATGTAGGGCATGTGGTTTCATTTTGCAGATGTGATATTCCCACATATATATTGTTTTTCCCATGTAATGACATATTGTTCACATGATATCAAACTCATGTGTGCAGTTTCAGGGTATAGCATGTGAAATGCAGATGATATTTCCATAAGGAAAAAGGGTCATAAATATATAATATCTAAGCACTTCACTGATGATTACCATCAATGGTACTACAGCTTTTTATTCTATGAAGATTTTGAATGTCAAATTATTTTTCCAGCCTTGTTGCAAAGGCTGAAAAAGCAGGTGTAATTGCTACACTGAAATCACACATTCTGTACTAAGCTAATTGCCATAAAGTAAACAAAATGCAAATGAAAACGAAATGAGATCATATCATCATGTGTATGAGTGTGTGTATGTGAGATCACACACATCCCTGAAGTGCCCAGTGGTCCAGAGGGACATTTGTAACAAGAACTCCATGACACAGCACATTACAACGGCAACAACATCCTATTCGTTAGAAAAAGCAACTGGAGAAGAGAACATGGCTTCTCAATACCCCCTAAAGAGTTTCAGATAGCTTATTGATCCACTAATTTAGTCGACTTCTGTGGTCGGGGCAAGGCATGGTGCTTAAGGAAATTGAATGGGGGTTAAGGGACAACAAGGAGCTTCTAGGCATGGGAGTGGAAAGAAGAAGTGAGAACGGAGCAGTGTGTATGAGGGAGAGAATGTGTGTGTGTGTGTGTGTGTGTGTGTGTGTGTGTGTTTCACAAAAACAGCAAGCACATACAGTACTTTCATAAAAAGTGGTTGATGGGCATGAAGAATTGATGAGATTGTGTCTAGCTCGCCGTGGCAGTACATCATCTTTCAGTTCAGCCTGATTCAGCAAGCTTCTCATAGTAAAATATGAAACTTAGAGGCTCCATTGAGCTCACACACACACACACTCACACACAGTTCGTACTCTGACCCATCACACTGCTGATGTCCACTGGCCATTTAAAACTGTGTGACAGAAAAGACTAAATCAATGATCCAAACATGGGGGTGCTGAAACCCGAGACTAATGGGGAATGAATTAGAAGGACTAGGGTATGTTTGTGTGTGTGTGTGTGTGTGTGTGTGTGTGTGTGTGTGTGTGTGTGTGTTTGGGGGGTGGGAGGTTGAAGTGGTAAGACAGAGAGGGATGAAACATATCTGGGCATCACCAGCAAGGGAGTTCACTTTCGAGTGGGTGGGATGAGAAAAAAAAGACACCTAGTTGTTCATACTTAATGCATGTCTATTGACAAGCAAGATCATTGAGTGAATATCTGATATTGTACCTCTGCTGTGTTGAATTCTCAATTCTAATCGGTCAGAAGATGTTGATTCATTTTCAGGTTTATGAAAATTCATGAGCTTGGACTAATACATTATCTCCTCTATAGAAACAACTCATACACAGGAACTTGTATGGGAGACAATCCACATAATCACTTAATCCAAGCCTAATAACAAAAGGATTAATAAAACCAGTTGTTATTTTGTCAAAGAAAACATTTATAATTGTTGACATGGTGAAGCTTTTTGTAAGGAAAAAGCTTTTGTTTATTTAACATTTATGGAAGGACTCTCCAGTGTTAATGAGTTATAAGAAAGTCTTCAGGACAGAGGATTTTGAGCTTTGTGGTTTTCTCTTTGACAAGCTCATGACAAGCTGCTTTTTGATCTTATTAACTTCATAAGAGTGAAAATAAAGAAAGGCAGGTGAGGGAACGGCTGTTTATAACTGTTATAACGTTAGTGATAACAGGATCTAACTTTTCCACGACTTTAAATTGAACTAAAAATAGATCAAGCATACAATGTGCTGTTCATTACTAAAAAGTTTTTGGGTTTTTTAAAGAAAAAAACAAAAAAAAAAACTTCTTAGTAAGGATTTTGCAAATTTCTGTAATATAAGAACTATAAAACTCTTCACTTTGTGCCGTTATAGGAAAATAATTACGTTTGAGTGGTAAAAAGGACTCCGCTTTGCATCAGGCCACCTCATATAACCCTTCGGTTGATTATTTTCCTATACCAGCACACCCATAGTGTTTTATTCCTTACATATACAATAACACCACCACAGGTAGCTGAGAAACATCTGGTATGTGTTTTGTGAGTAATCTGCAGAGATGTTTGTGTTGGTATTAGTTTCTCTCTCTCTCTTTTTACTTTCCCTTTTCATACTCTTTATCCTCTGACCTTTCAATCCATGTCCTCTTATCCTTCTTGCTCTTTCCTCCATCTCCCTTTCTCCTCTCTGTTAATTGATCAATAATCTGCTTTTAGTTGCTCGTTATCACTTACATTAACACAGTGGGAGTGCTCAGATGCTGTGTGTGTGTGTGTGTGTGTGTGTGTGTGTGTGTGTGTGTGTGGCTGGCTACTGGCTATGAATCTAACCAAGGATCTGAGGCCTTATAATTGATAAACAATAAGCAAGCCTATAAAGTTGTTTATATTAGTTGATACAAACTGCAATCATATAAAAGTTTATAACCTCTTAGATTATAGATGCATTTAACAGAGTCTCTCATAGTGAAATGAAATGCCCAGTAAACAGTAAATAAACCTCTCTGAAGTTTATCCAGGTCTAATATCCCAGAGCAGTAAGTCTTTATGTTACACTTCAACTCATCTGTGAGACTTCACTAGTTCCACTGAATGGTACGAACTATTTAAACACTTATGTGATTTACACATTAGGCATTACGAAATGTGATACCGGGGTCTTAATTGGTGTGAAACCACCAGAGTAAATGTGACAAGACAATATTGTAAGTACGTCATAGGTGGTCTCACAAACTCCCCTTTATTACACTAATTTAATGTTGGACTTTAATGTTGTGAATTGTTTATATTTGTGGATTTCTTGAGTTAATACTGATATCTGGTGAAAATTTCATGTGAATATTGGAAATATATTCACTGAAAAAAATGTTGATGTGTTCAATACTTATTTCCCCCACTGTACTTTTTTCAGCCTTTTGTTGCCCAGTCCCAACTTTTTTTTGAGACATGTTGCGACCATCAAATTTTAAATTAGCTTATTTTTTCCATAAAATGGAAAGCATGCTCTGATGTATCATAATTTGTCTTGGTGTGTGGATGCAGATACAGGTAAAACAGCTTTAATGGAACACAGATCAACAAGTCCAAAACATAAGGCAGGATCAAGGTCAAAAACAGGCAGTGCTCAGGTGATGAACAAACAGACTTAATTATGCAATGGCAGGAGATGTGAGTCAAGAAACTAAACCAGGTCCAACCAGAAAAATGATCAATAAAAACAGGCTTGATATAGTCAGGAGCACAAAGACATAACTGAGCATACTACCCTTGGCAAAAATTATGGAATCACCACACCTAGATGTTCACCTAGATGTTTTACTTCATAGCAAATAAACAAATCACAGATATGACAAAACAATTTTTGTTTAATAGCTGAACATTTTGAAAACAAATTTAATGAAATTATTTTAATTCATGGCATATTTTTTTCCATTTCCAAATCAAGTAGATGAAAAAATTATGAAATCACTCAATGTTGAAGAAAAAAATTATGGAATCACATTTCTAAAACAAATACCAGTACAAATTTTAAAATGCAAATTAGTACGCAGTTAAGAGAATGCTTACAGCACTTAACAAACTGTTGGATTTGGCTAATTGAAACGAAACATGGCCCCAACAAGGGAGTTGTGGCAAAAGATGTGCCACTCAGCTGTGTCTAAAATTTGGTGCAAGTATAAACAAAATGGGAAGGTTATAAAAGGAAAGCATATGGGTAGACCAAGGAAGATGGCAAAAGTCAGGATAGAAAACTCAAAGTGATATGCCTTGAAAATAGAAAATGCACAACAAAACAAATGGGCGGAAAAAAGGAGTCAGTGTTTGTGACAGAACTGTAAGAAATTTTGCCGAATGAAATGGAATTTACATATAGAAAAGCCTAACAAAAACCAGCACTAACACCTAAACAGAAGAAAACCAGGTTACATTGGGCTAAAGAGAAGCAATCATGGAGTGTGGATTATTGGATGAAAGTGCTATTCTGTGATGAATTATGAATCTGCATTGGCCAAGGAGATGATGCTGGAAATTTGTCTGGTGCCATTCTAATGAAACATAAGAAAAGAACTGAAGAAAACAATCAGATTTCCCAACTCATTTATGATATAGACTTGCATGTCAGGTAAAGGACCAGGGGAAACCTCAACAGTAAATGTATAGGTGAAGTTTTGGACACTTTCCTGAATCCATCGATAGAAAATAGATTCGGTGATAAAAAGTCATTTTTTCATGATGATAATGCACCTTGCCACAGAGCAAAAAGTGTTAAAGCTTTTCTTCAGGAAAGGCATATCAACTCAATGACATGGCCAGCAAATAGTCCGGATCTCATCTGACTGGAAATTTATGGTGGAAATTAAAAAATTGGTCTATGACAAGGCTCCATCCTGTGAAGCTCATCTGTCAACCACTATTCACAAAAGTTGGAACCAGCTTGATGGTAAATAATGTTTTTCATTAATAAAGTCCATGCCTCAAAGAAAAAAAGCCAGAGGAGGAGCAACAAAGTATTCACTGTGATTTTCTTTGTTTATGATTCCATAATGTTTTCATTTCACACTGATATGTGAACATACACCAACAAATAACTACATACATACACACAGAGTAAGAAGCCTGTGTGTACTGCACCCCATTCATTTCACTGGCTTCACTTTAGTGAGTGCTGATGCAGAAATAATGTCTAAAGCAAACATGTGTGTGTGTAGCAAAGGTGACCTAAATGTGTGACAAGCAGCAGAAACGCTTTAGACACAACAACCACAGATTCACCATCTACTGCACACTCATTGTGACCTACAACCCCTGGCAAAAATTATGGAATCACCACACTTAGATGTTCACTCAGCTTTTTTACTTTGTAGAAAATAAACAAATCACAGATGACAAAAGACAATTTTTGTTTAATAGCTGAACATTCTGGCTTGATAAAACATACCTCAAACAAATTAAATGAAATTATTTTACTTAATGGCATGATTTTTTTTCCAGATCAAGTAGAGGAAAAAAATATGGAATCATTCAATGTTGAGGAAAAAAATTATGGAATCATCAACAACAATAAAAATTTAAAAAAATCACAATTAGTACTTTGTTGCTCCTCCTCAGGTTTTTATGACGGCCTGAATTCTTCACTAATGAAAAACAATATTCTCCATCGAGCTGGTTCCAACTTTCTTTAATAACAGTTGACAGATCAGCTTTGCAAGATGGAGCCTTGTCATGGACCAATTTGTTGTAAATTTCCACCATAAATTTTAATCAGATTGAGATCCGGACTGTTTGCTGGCCATGGCATTGAGTTGAAATGCCTTTCCTGAAGAGAAGCTTTAACACTTTCTATTCTTTGGCAAGATGCATTATCATCCTGAAAAATGACTTCATCATCACCAAATCTATTTTCTATCAATGGAATGAGAGAGTCCAAAATTTCAGTGTACACCTGTGAATTGACTGTTAAGGTCTCTCCTGTTCCTTTACCTGACATTTAACCCCATATCATAAATGAGTGGGGAAATCATCTGGGTTACGCATGTAACCCTGTTCCCTGAGAAGTGTGACCGGCATCTGAAGCTTGTGCAAAATCATGCCTATTTATAGGCGTGCCATGATCAGGTGAAGTGGCAATTAAGCGCGTCACCTGATATAAATATGGCACCTGTGAACCGTGTCATCAGCCTCTATTATCTGAAGCGAAGACACAATTCACAGGCCTGCCCTGGTATGACAAAACGTCTCGTTCCCTTCTCAGGGATCAGAGTTACATGCTTAACCCAGACGTTCCCTTACAAAGGGAACTTCGGCGTTGCGTTTAGCATAACACTATGGGAATGAGAATACCCACTCCGTCATACCGAGGGTACGGCCTGTTCAAAAAGAC
>JANDJT010000169.1:7719157-7741101 GCA_024331685.1 Stegophilus panzeri | reverse complement strand
GCATTACCATGCGCAGCCTCTCGAGGCTGCCATCGCATGCTACATCCCTAGACACTTCACCCAGAAAGTGTGCACTACTCCCGTAATGAAACGGGAGCAAGCCGTAACACACTTCCTGAATTCTCTCACTCATTTTTCTCTCTCGCTCATTTTTCTTCTCTTTTTTTAAAGGGATAGAAAAGTTCTGAGATTTTGAGAAAGATAGAGAGGAAATGAAGCGTCTTTTTGTTTGTTTACACAAACAACCGACATGCACTCTTTCGCTAAAGATAATAAGGCTGATGGCGCAGTTCATAGGTGCCATATTTATATCACGCCACGCGCTTAATTGCCACGTCACCTGATCATGGAAGGCCTATAAATAGGCATGATTTTAAACGAACTTCAGATGCCGGTCGCGCGCAAGAGGCGCTCCAATAGTGTTATGCTAAACGCAACTTCTTGTTTTCTTCAGGCAGTCATCTTCATATGTTTCATTAGAACTGCACTAGACAAAAGTTCTAGCATTATCTCCTTGGCCAAAGCAGATTCATAATTCATCACTGAATATCACTTTCATCCAATCATCCACACTCCATGATTGCTTCTCTTTAGCCCAATGTAACTTGGTTTTCTTATGTTAGTGCTGGTTTTCATTTGGCTTTTCTATACATAAATTCCATTTCATTCAGTCGATTTCTTACAGTTCAGTCACAAACACTGACTCCTGCTTCTGCCCATTTGTTTTTCATTTGTTTTGTTGCACATTTTCTATTTTAAGGCATATTGCTTTGAGTTTTTTTATCCTGACGTTTGCTGTATTCCTCATGTTTTCCTTTTATAGCCTTCCCATTTTGTTTCAACCTGCACAAAATTTTAGTGACAGCTGGAAACAACCAGCATCTTTTGCCACACTTTGTGTTGGATTTCCTTTTACTGTATAATCGTTTCCATTGTTTTAGTTGACAACTCTCTTGTTGGGGCCATGTTTCCTTTCAAAAAGTCCAAGGTTAAGGTCTGTAAGCAGTCTCTTTTAACAGCAGACTGATTTACGTTTTTAGACTTGTGCTGGTATTTGTTTTAGAAATGCATATTACAAGGTGATTCCACAATTTTGTCTTCTACTTGATCTAGAAAAAAATCCATTAATTAATCTAATTTCATTTAACTTGTTTGTGGTATGTTTCACAAAGCCAGAATGTTCAGCTATTAAACAAAAATAGTTTTTGTGTCATATCTGTGAGATGTTTAATTTATACGAAGTAAAATCTGGGTGAACATCCTCTAAGTGTGGTGATTCCATAATTTTTGCCAGGGGTAGTAGAATCAGTTTACCTCAGCTAACATTCAGCCCCCTTCAGATTGTCACCATCTACTGTACATTAATACTATCCAAGAATAAGCTCAACTTCTCAGATCTATTTTAACTTTGCATGTTCCTATAGAGCCGGATTAATCTAGAGAATCTAAATCCACATCCAATCCATAAATCCAAATTCAAATTTAGGCCAAGGGTCTTCAATCTTATCCACAAAGGAACAGTGTAGCTGTATAGGCACACTTGATAGTTGATTGAAGACCAAGTTGAACCAATTAAACAAGTGAAATCAGGCATGGCTTCTGCTTTGTTGGCACCTGCAGCCACACTGCAGGTTTTTATTTTAAAAACTAAATATTTAAAAACTTTCTCTTTTTTAAGTAAAACTTTAATTAATAGATGGTATTAATTCCTATCCCATGCATTCATTCAGCAGTTTCAAACAAATTATTACATTATTTCATAATATTAATATATTGTGGCCCTTTACAGATCAGAGGTCTGGTTCATGGTTCTGGTTTTAATCTTTTCTTCAAGGAGTACACAGAACTGATTTCAGCCAAGCTACTATGATTGTAAGCTAATTAACTCATCTAAATCTATCTACCAGAACATCATCACAACTCCATCAGCCTCTGAAGCATACGAAATTACAATAAATATATTTTTGGCTCAAGCATTATATATGGTTGGTTGCACTTAGGCTATTTTGGGCCCAGATTTCAACTGCTGGGCCAAACACTAAATGCAGCTGCTCACAATTGGACCATTTTTTACTATAACGTGCCATAAACTACTGTCATATTTAGATCGGTAATTGTTTGAAAAAGCAGATGTGGACATGCTGATGAAGATTCAGGGCCACTCTGTGAACAGGCTACACAGCTACCCTCACTCTCACTGAACAGGCTACACAGCTACTAGTCCAGGCTCTTGTCATCTCAAAACTGGACTACTACAACGCACTACTCTCGGACCTCCCAGCCAGCTCCATCAAACCTCTTCAGATGATTCAGAATGCAGCAGCATGCCTCGTCTTCCACCAGCCCAAAAGAACCCATGTCATAACCCTCTTCATCTCCATCCATTGGCTTCCTGTAGCCGCCCGCATCAAATTCATGGCCTTGATGCTCACGTACAAGAACTTGTCTGGAACAGCACCCTCCTACCTCAACTCTCTCCTTAAGGCTTATGTTTCCTCACACAATCTGTGATCGGTTAACGACCGACGCTTAGTAGTTCCTACTCAGCAGGGCTCATGGTCCCTTTCCAGAACTTTCAAACTAACTGTCCCTCAGTGGTGGAATGAACTTCCAACCTCAATCTGGACCGCAGAATCTGTCACTATTTTCAAAAAACAGATAAAGACCAACCTCTTCCGTGAGCACTTAACTAACCCTTAAAATGCCAACCCCCACATTATCTTTAAAAAATAAATAAATAAAATAAAAAACTTACTCTGGCATGGTAGCACTACTTGTATTGTTCTCCGCTTGATATATCGCTTTGCTTCTATTTCCTCATTTGTAAGTCGCTTTGGATAAAAGCATCTGCTAAATGAATAAATGTAATGTAAATGTAAGGAAAACAGCATGGTATGATGGCACAGCAGTTACTAGTTATAGTAAAGTGTGTGCAGTCGGGGAATACACAATTTTTAAAAGTCTAACATAAGTACTGATTTTTTCTTAGTTTTTGGCTGATTGCATAAATGCATATAAAAAATTGATTTGTTGGCTTTTAACGGTTAATAGTTATATAAAATTACATGTCTAAAGTGGAATATACCGAAGGATTCAGACTCCCCAAGGAAAGGCAAAAACAGCAAATCCTGATGATTATCCCCATCCAACCTATAGCACCAGCTTTTTAAATGTATCTGTCAGTAAGTATAGTGACAGATTTAGAGCATCCCACTTCACTCCAATGGCCGCTCCACTTCTGCCTGTCACTTTGTATCACAGCAGCCTGTTGTGGCCCAAAGGCATCTTTCATTCAGCACTGCTTTAAGGTTCCTCTAATGGTGGGGAATAATTGCAGCTTGTCGGTATGCCATGATGGTGGAAGGAAATAAAGAAATAAGATGAATAAATAAAAGCACAAGGGCACAGCCGGTCAGACGAAGCATGTTCCATGATGAATATAGATTGAGCAGCTGAAATATTGATGAGGTGTGAGGAGAAGTGGTCTGTTAAATGGTTCTGTCCGGAGTGGAGAGTTAAGACTAATCTGCTCCCCCATGGCACATAAGACACTCCAATCCAGCTGTGATGTCATCAAAGTACTTCAGACTCAGGACTGAATGTGCTGCACCAAATATGGACAGAAACGCATGTGAGGTGAAACTCACCTTGCTATGGCAAATAAGAATTATGTCAAGCTTGAAAGTTTGCCAGTGAATAAAAGCAACCTTCATAAGATTTTTGCTTTTGAAAAGGTAAACAGTGTAGAATGCTTTAAAAACTTTAACATGTATGCTTCAAAAACTTTCTCTTTTTAGGTAAAACTTTAATTAATAGATGGATTTAATTTCTATTCCATGCATTCATTCAGCTGTTTCAAACAAATCTGCATTTCATATTTAGTGTACAGTACTTCATTTTAAACACCTACAGACGGAACAATTGTTGATTAAAATAAAAGGGTTTAAATCATGCAAATAGGATTAAAATAAAGGTACTAATAAATGTGAGATTTGGCTTTATATGAGGGATAAAATGATAAGCCACTTATATCCCCCAGATATAAGTGACAGAGGTGTCAACAAGCAGAGTTGTGCAGAGTTGTGCTTATATTGTGATCGCTCAGGATCTTCTGTGAAGCCCAACATAAGCTCCATCAGGCCAAGCTGAATGTATCAGTAAGTTAATCCTTTTAAAAGAAATAACATTCTATTCGAAGTACCTACCGGTTTGTATTGTTATAATACCTTTGTTAATGTACAGAAATAATAGATTTGGAAACAGGAGACAGCTTGATTAATCAGCAGCTGGCCCATATCCTTACCAAGAAAACAAGCACATGACTCTTGTTCAATTCAAGCTACACTGGCTGCCTATTAAGTTCTATATTACAATGTGCAGCTTATGACAATTGCTGATCCCCTGAAGCAATAAAATCCATCCCCAGTATTTTTCTCAGCAGAGGCAAGCTTATGGATGAATGAATGTAAATGATTAAGAATAGAAATAAAATATAAAAATGCAGCATGCTAAGTATGTAGTCATTGATGCACCTCTAAAACTTTACATTGATCACTTGTATCGTGAGTCTATGGAGTCTGCACTTATATAAATAAACAAATTCAAATGTACAGTATGTGCTCAAAAATACATGAACGACTGAGTGTAAAGCAACAGTCATCATGTGTTGGCATTCAGGGATTTCTAGGGAATTATTCTAGCAAGTAGAGTCTTTTAACAAGAACAACAACAGAAAGAGGGGAGCATTATTGAAGAAACACAAGGCTTTTAGCCATGCATTATTCAGTGCAATCAGTTGACCAAAATATACAATAGAGATCATGGATATCGCAATGTGTGTCCAATGTGCAGTCCTAACTATAGAGCCACAACACCCCAATCTCTTTTTCTCACTCTTCCTGAATTAATAATGTGATCCATTACCACACACTGTGGGCATATCCTTAAACACCTTCAGAGGCACAAATACACTCCACCGGATACTTCTGAGAACTACGAAGTGGGAGAGTGTAAGAGGGTACAGGGAGGGGTGTCAGAGAGAGAGAGAGAGAGCGAGAGAGAGAGAGAGAGAGAGATGTAGGCACATGTGATGTAGGCGCCAAATTACGTTGAGCTGCTTTTGTATGTCTTTAATAGTTTTAGTGTGAACTAAATGTTGCTTGATGGACAGCATTATCCAATCAAAAACCATTATGGGACATTTTCTGCCATGGTAGCACTAATTGATATCTTCTGTATGCTCTGGTTTACATATAAAAAAAATAAAAATAAAAACTAGTCAGACGACAAAAGAGGACACATATGAATAGGCTTATACACACATAAAGACCCTTGCAGGCAGGGCCAACTAGTATCAATGGCTGGCAGGGCTTAGACCTCCCTCTCGTTCAAAGAAACTTTCATAAATATAAGCGTCAAATGTGTGTTTATTGTTAACAAATGGCTCAAAGTGAATTATTGTATGACTATGAGGAATCAAAAACAATTGCACCACTGAAGTGCAAAAGGAAAAATACACAGAATGGTATGGATTAGAGGCTGAGGCTTATTTCTTTCTAGGCCAGGCTGTGGATACACAGCCTATCATTGAAATTCATGTCAAGTAATTATGCCCTCCAAGATTTTGTGTGTAATGAGATTTATTTATTTAAGCTCACTTTCTTATTGTCTTGAATAAAAAAATATGAACCACAAATGATTGTGTTCTGATTTTGATTTAAGTGATGTTGAAAGGAGGTTCATTATTGAGACTGGAGCTTCAGTTGAAAACTCTGCTCAACTGCCCTGTATTTTCGACGTGATTAAAGTGACGTGTATTTAAATATATATGAAAATATATCAGTAAGTTAAAACTGTGGTCAAAAGTGTACATTCAGTGAACATGATGCTTGTGCATTAGTGCGATAAGCAAAACCAGCAACAACTTCATCAGGTTACTGTGAACGTCAACACAGTATTTGATTAGTCTGTCACCAAGAACGTTTAATTTGCCACCCATTTGTCCAGGGGGTTCAAGGGGTTAATAAGTCGTGCAGTTTGTTCCAAAATCACTAAATCAGAGGCTGAGAAGGGTCTAGGTTTAGACTTGTACCACATACTGGTGTCACTTGGTGCTGTTTACTCAGACTGTGGTGATCAGCTTGGCCTTTATGACTTCATATAAGCAGGTCAAGCTTTACTCTATAGCCAAGTGTGATGGACTTGTGTGAGTGTGAGTACCACATTGTTTTGGATCTTTTACAATAGTTGATTAGTCGGATTTGGTGTATACTGGAGTAATTGTTCTCTAAACAAATTGTCTGTCTATGTTAGAGGGTTTCAAACCTTTTGACTTTTTAACACCCACTAAGTACCAAATTACTTCATTCCAAATCCAGGTTGAAATTATTTAAAGAAATACCTGTTTTTGAGTTATTGAGGTTTGGATTAAACTCATTTGATTCAAGTGACCACAGGCTAATAACTATAAAAACTCAACGGCAATGGTAATAATGTTTACGATTTCGACCACTGTAACAAAATAAATTTAAAAAATCAAAAACACACTCTGATTATGCTAGACAGACTTCTTTGGATCTTGCAACCACACATTGAGAAACCACATTGAGAAACCATGTGTCATGGACATCTTTGTAGTGTTTATAGCAATATACTGCAAACAACCTTTGTTCACAGCTGGCTTTACTGTGACGAATAATGTACTTGTTCAATAATAACATGAGGTTATGGGTTAACTAGAAGATACTGTTCACACATTTAAAAAAAAAAAAAAAAAAACAATTTGGAAATTGAGGAGGAATAATGGATGTATGAACAGGAAATTTTTGTAATGACATTGAATTGCCCAATTGACCTAATTAGACCTTATTATATGTTATTGAGCGTGAAAGAGCAAGAAGGAGACAGAGTAAAAGAGTGAGAGAGGAGCAAGAAAGATTAAAAGAGAAAGAGAGATTGAGTAAGAGGCTAGTGTGCCTTGTATGGCTTTAGAAGACTTTCACAGAGCAGCATGTATGTTGCATTTTGCATGACTCAAGAGCTTTACTGCTTGGGCCTGTCTTTTCCTCTCACATCATCAGCCTGCCCACTGCATGCACCACTGCATCATCTCTGAGAAAAAGAGAGAGAGCGAGGGAAAGAGAGAGATAGAGAGAGAGAGAGATTGTGTGTGTGTGTGTGTGTGTGTATGTGTGTGTGTAGAGAGAGAGAATATAAATTTAAACCCACACTAATAATCTGATATTTGTCTGATATCAGGTGGCCACATAAACAAATATCAAAATCAAATATTGTCATACATCCATCCATTTTCTATACCACTTATCCTACAGGGTCGCAGGGAACCTGGACCCTATCCCAAGGAGCATGGGGGGGTACACCCTGGACAGGGTGCCAATCCATCGCAGGGCACACAATCACATACACATTCACACAGCCATTCATACACTATGGACACTTTGGCCATGCCAATCAGTCTACCATGCATGTCTTTGGACTGGGGGAGGAAACCGGAGTACCCTGAGGAAACGCACACACAGGGCCACAGCAGGAATTGAACCCCCACCCATGGAGGTGTGAGGCGAACGTGCTAACCACTAAGCCACGATGCACCCCAAATGTTGTCATATTTCAAAAATAATAAGCCCACCTGGATATTGGTTTTAAAAAAGGTTACTCATGGCATCTATACCATAAAAGAAGTATTTTCCCCCCATACACATACATAGAGAAATGCATTTAATACTACAGACCTAATTGAACACTTTATTACACCCACAAAATGAATTCAAGCAAACAGAAAACTGACAGGTTTTAATTTAAATGAGCATGCCAATTCTATGTCAAATTAGCAGATTGCAAAGCAACTATAGAGGTAGAAAGACCTATACTATAGAGGTAAAAACATGCTCCTGCAGGAAATAAGAATATTGTGTAGTATTAATCAGACACAGGCTCCCACAGGAAGTAAGAATATTGTGTGGTGCTAATTGGACTAACACACACTCCAACAGGAAGTAAGAACATTGTGTAGTATAATTCGGACATGCTCCCATGGGAAGTAAGAATATTTTGTAGTATTAATCAGACTAAAGCATGCACCTATAGGAATGAAGAATATTGTGTAGCAAAAATCCGACTAAAACACACTCCTACAGGAAGCAATAATATTGTGTAGCAAAAATCAGACTAAAACACACTCAAATAGGAATGAAGAATATTGTGTAGCATAAATCGGACTAAAACACGCTCCTATAGGAATGAAAAATATTACTTTTATATTAGCACTAATCATACTAAAACACGTTTTTATAGGAATGAAGAATATTGTGTAGTAAAAATTGGACTAATCAAACACATTCTCTCAGTTAGACCTTTTAAAGGGTCCTTCTTCTATGGGGAAAGTTCTTTTAGAACGACTGCACCATATTCATGTTACTCAAGTGTGTGTGTGTGTGTGTGTGTGTGTGTGTGTGTGTGTGTGTGTGAACTTAATGCACTTTTAATGAGACTGGCTTTGCTGCCTGAGGCAGAATAGCAACAAGGCCCATCTCCCTGTCTGACAGGGTGCAGAGTGAGATATGAATTATTGCTCATTAAAGCAATGAATTACTCTCCTCCTCTCTCTGCAACATTTATTGGACAAAGGTGGGATTTCAGGCTAAAGATAACACGGCGGATGAATTAAAAAGGAGGAAAGCAGAAACATAAAGAGAGAGAAAGTGGGGTGTCAATAAAGAATGCCCAAAACTATTCATGCCATTGCCACACTGAGCCCTTGGTGGAATGTGACTCTTACAGACATCCATCATATTTAACAGCAAAAACAAACACTCATTGGTAGATGCGCTATTCTAGTGCATCTTTTAGTAGATTTTCTCACAAAAGCTCAGTAATGATGGCAGCCAGAGGACACAGCTTGTCGAATCTATTGTCTGGTAATTTGAGCTATTAGTAAGAAGTTTACTAGATAAATATAAGATGTCCTCCTTTAATTGAGTGGTTGATGCAGGGCTTTGGGGAAAAGAGAGAGAAAAGAAAGAAAGAGAGATGATGCATTTCACCTTAAGGAGCCCACGAGGTGTTTTTAATGCTGTAAAAGCTTTCAAGCAGCCAACCCTACTGTGAGACATGATCAATATTGCAGAGAAGCGCATCTCTGAATGTGCTTATTACTCCAGTCTCTCATCAGTCAAGTATATAGTTTAGTCTGAACTGTGTGTCGTAGAAGGAAAAATAAGGATCTTTCTGGATATTTTGTGACATGGAATAAATGTTAGGTTTAGAGTAAATCACAATACCAGTGGCATTATGTATTAATAATCTAAAAGCTAGTGTAAAATTTTGATTAATCCATGTTTTATCAAAATTTAAAATAAGCATCTGACTCCCTCATACAAAGATGCAAAAACAAACGCACTTCTAATTGCTTCAAAGAAAATATTGGCCTTGGATCTGACGCACCAGTGGAACTTTTAAACTGATTGTTGTGTCCTGTTGAAAATTTGCACTCATACAAACATGCCCTGTTTGCCCTGTTTGATAAACAATTCAATAATAAAATATTTGCATGTCTCCTCTGTGATCAAACTATTCCTCCATTTAAAGTTATGGCTTTATACTGGTCAGGGTCACCCTAAATGGGATGCCAGTCCATCGTAGGGCACACACACACCTGCACCTATTAACATAACTTAACATTAAAAATTAACATACAATCCACACAACATACCCCGGCATGTTTTTGGGAGGTGAGAGAAAACTGCAATACAAAGAGAAACAGGGAGAATATCCAAAACTCTGCACAGTAACCCAAACTCAGGAGCAAACCCCAGAGTCTAGAGCTGTGAGCCAGCAATGCTACCTGCCGTGCCACTGTGCCACTCCATTAAACTATTGCAAAGTGGTGGATGAAGTACCTGAAAGCCACACTTGAGTAAAAGTACAGATATCTCACCAGAAAATGACTTCTTTATACTTTAAAGTCACCTTTTAGAATATTACTTGAGTAAAAATCTTAAAGTATCTGATGTTTATTGTACTTAAGTATGAATTTTTTATTATTATTTTTTTTTAAATGTACTTAAGTATTGTAAGTGAAAGTACATGTAAATGCTGTTAATAAAAAAAAAAAGTTTATTCTTTTTAATTATGTACACTAGCTTAAAAATGGAGCCTACTTGAAGAAAATAACACTTGAAGAAAAACAAGGTCTTCAAGCTGAAGCTATCGAACGAAACAAAGAGCATTTCTTGCAAATATGGCCACGGGTGTGGGTGTTCATCTTCGTTCCTGTAGTAGCAGGTGTCATGCTATTTCTCCATCATGAAATCAGCCTCATAGTCTTTCTTGTCAGGTGAAACTCTACTAAGTTGCTTGCTAGCATCTGACATGCCTAGGCTTGAGTCGAAACTTAACCAGGGCTTTGAGAGCACTTGTTTGCACTTGTGCAACCTTGCCTACACTTGCCTAAGCTTTCTGCAAATACCATTTAGGTAAATAATGATCCAGTTTAACAGTTCTTACCTCACTCAGTGAATATGCAGTATGTAATGCTTTGATCAAGTTAATTGTTACCAGCATTGTTTGCACAGTAAATATGGCAGCAGACAATGTTGTAATATTTAAATGCTGAACAAGAAATTTAGCCAATAGAATAAACTTTGCAGAATTCGTTTCTTGCTCTTTTGGCAAATTTAACGCAAGATTTTTGGCAAGATCTTTAAATGCAATTTTGTAATGCAAGAGGCAACATCTTCCTGTAAAATGATAGGGATGTTTATCTAGACTGCTAATAAAACTTTAAAACTAATTATGTTTTAAATTCACAAGCGAAATCTTGTTTACCAAGATCAGAATAATAAGGGTAGATGGAATTTCAAAGATCTTTAAAAACAAACCAAAATACTGAAATAATATGGTCATTTTAAAATGGCAACAATGTGAACTAATTCTTGCTCCTTTTCAATTTAAAAGAATCAACTATAAAACCATAAAATTAACAAAAATTCCTAGAACACTGATTTCAAATGCTATAAAAGTCCTGAAGTGTCGCATTCTTTCCTCGTCAAAGGCAGCAGTGAATTTCACAGGCAGCTCTGCTGTTGAAATGTGTGCCCTGCTCTCAGGGCTGGAATATGGCCGAGGTCGGAGGTCAGATGGCGATAAGGGCCTGTACAAACCCGTGTCTCTGCTTCTCTTTCAGCACTCAGCGATGTAAGACTCCTGAGCAAGAGAATACCAGGTTAAATTCCCTGCTCAAACAATCTGTAAGCTTTTATGAACTGATTTTGTGAGTGTGTTAGGCAAAATAACATTTATACTAGCATATCTAGAAATAGTACTTACAGACTAAAAGCATGACGTAAACACCAAAAGATTTGAGGCTTGTAAAATTTAAATGCTATTTTTTTTGTAAAATTCAGTGTTGGAAATTGTAGTAGAAGTCAACCTACTGCAACAAAAAATTATGCAAAACTAGACTATGAGCTAAACTCATTATCAAACTGACAACATCTGGGTAACGTGTCAGCACTTGGAAATAAATTCATGAAAGAATATAGAAATGGGGATAAGCAGGAAGGGGTAATCAAGTCAAATCACTGCGGTCGCTCGGACAATTACTCAGGAATTTCTCTATTGGAAGTGTCGAGGGATGATGGTAATATTCCTGTTATCGACCTTTTGTGATGTGGGACACAGGAAAACCAGCAAAGAAGATCCTCAACATGGCTAGTGTTCTTCCCAAGTCCAAATTACACTAATGTCAATAAGCTCCATCACCACACACACACGGATGACAGATAAAACCAGTCCCTGAAGAAGAAGACAAGACCATTATCTCCATTACTAAATCACATTTGATCAAAAAAGTGGAATAGAAGAAGAAAATAATGACAGACCAGTTGACAGACAGATCCACTGAGCTGCTTTGGTTATAATGAGGGTCATTTTTACATCTAAGGTTTGGGGGCCATTCATAACCTGAGCACAAGTTTCTTCTTTAAAAAAATATGAAAAACAAAAAATAATGTTCGGAAAAGTTGGCACGTCTGACGTGCCATTTGACTAGAACCCAACGCTATCGTATTCCCAAAGCAAGGCAATCATGGATTATAAACGACATTGGCAGGGACATATGCTGACTCCTTTACTTAATAACAGCAGCAGACTTCAGATGAGAATCAGCACTTTGAAAACGATTCGACGGCCCGAGGCCAGAGTGTGGGCAAACAGGGGCAGGAGAAAAGAAAGATGGCGAGAACAAGGGAAATAAAAAGGGATAAAGGTCATTGGTAACATTTACAAATTGAAGCCGTGATCAAAGCTCAAGAGGCCGTGTGGATGAAGGGAGCGGGGGCTGAGTCAAGCAAGGTGTGGATGGCCAAATGCTATTCATTAAGATTGCCTTTTTTTTTCTTCACCATTCCTTCTCTCTGTCTCACCCTTTCTTGCTTTCCCTCGCTCTGCTCTTCTTCTGCCAATCTGTGACTGATTTGAGCGTCTGGTGGAGCAGCTCACTTGGGGAAATGGGATCCTGTAAAGACAGAGAGGCGCTTAGAGAGCCCGGAGCAGAGAGAAAAAGAGAAAGAGTCACTTCCCTTTACAATGACACTTGCACTCACCTCAGTGGAGGCAGCTCGAAATCAGACTCCGCTGCCGAGCCCAGCGTGAGTAATCTGTGTGTGACTTCATGCTGCACAGTCCACTGTGTTTTCACACCACATATTATTTCTCCTTGCTAAAAAATGTCATGCTGATGTAAAACTATGGTTGCAAAAATTTTGATTACAGCAAGTCAACTTGGTTTATCTTCACCATTTTTTTTACATTTACAGTGGGATGTAAAAATCCCAAAATAAAAATAAAAATACAAAAATAAAATCATGCAGTATCTTGTTGCATGAACAGAGCTTCGGCATGTGCTTATGCCCTTACAGAAGAGTCACTTGAACTTCTGAATAATTACATGATTCACATGAAAGTTTTACATGTGGTTTTAGATGCTTCACATTTTGTTTCACACATTTTTCACATGTTGTGCATTTGTTTTATTTTCACACTAATGTTTTTTTTCCACAATTCCTTTTTCACATGTGATTTTTAAACACAGTTCATTTAATTTGTAATTTTTTTCATGATTCGTTTAATCTCACGTGATATTTCTGCATGATTCATTTACCTTCACTTGTAAATTCAAGCCACGTTGCAACCAATATTATTACATATTTTTTCACACGGATTTGCACCAGTTAAAGCCTGCTTAAGTTACACCTAGGAATAATTTTGGTTAGTGTAATGGGCATAAATTCCTCTTTATACTTAATCCTACAACTATTTCAATATACAATGCCTACTAAAACACAGATGTAATAATAAATAAACTCCCTTTCCATATTAGCAATTTTCTTTTTATTTTAAAAATAAATTAGAGACTTTTGACCTCAAGACTTTTTAATTTCTTCTGAAGGGGACAACTATAATGAATATTCCAATGAAATATTCCAATGAAAATACTTCTTGAATTTTATTTATTTATTTATTTATTTTATCCTTTTCTCATAAAGAGGTGACTGCAGTGACATTGCCATGATGGCTTCCTGTTCCTTTCCCCCAAATTAATTTGAAATGGCAAATTGACCATTGCTCACCTTTGTAAGTGCTCCTTGGTATCTGATTTGTGATCTTCAAAGCTTCCTGACTTCCTGTTTTAAGCCCCCTGGTATGAGCCACCACTGGCAGGGGGGCAGGAGGGGGCAGAAGGAGGAAGAGAACATTGAAATGCTCTGGAGGGGGGCAGACTTTGGCCCGCAGTAACTATTAGTGGTAATTGTTGGACAGGGTGAAGGCCTTTGATGGGCCAGTGTTTGTCCCAGGGCCTTTAACACTGACAAATGCAAGGGTTTCTTTGACTTGTCATTGGCAATTGAGCCAGGATTAATATTTAAAAAACAGATACACTATTCCGGACATGAGGCCCAGCACTGAAGTGTTTAAATATGTGCACAGAAAAACATGTGACTCTTTGCTATAATGCTGTTAAGCTTTTTTTCCCTCCTTTTTTTGTTTTTTCCATCTTAGCTGAGATATGGATGATTTATTGTAAGCTAGGGGATGAAAATAAATGAAAGTTGAATGCAGATCTAAGAGCTGTGTGGTTAGATTAGGTTATGTTTGCAATAATCCAGAGACAAGTAATCAAATTACTAAATTCTTTTCTTAAGAACATTTTTGGTTTTATGTCTAAAATCAGGACCTAACCACCAATTTCGACATTGCTATGAGTAGACAAATGGATTTCTAATAGTCTTGGAGTGTGTGAGTGTAAGGGGGGAAGGGGGGTTAAGTAAATTTGCACCACATTATATAAATTAGGCCAAGGGGGGAAAGCCTCCCACAAACTGCCCCCTTTTTGATCTTAACAGCCCAAAATTGATCCAAGCTGATGAATTTGTTATCGGTTATGATTGATTAGGCCGTGTCCCGGAAGAGAAAGGGCTGGCGTCAAATTCACTTTCACAGGAAAACAGGCACCCCTCGTCCATCTATTATCATCCCTTTTTCCCCAAAGGAAGGAGAACCGGGACGAAAAAGAGAAGTGATGTTTAACGTCCATCGAAACAGATGCCTCTTCATTAAGTCTTGGTTCAAAGCCGATGTGGAGGTAGAGTTGGATTCAACATGGCCGCCAGTCGCTGGAGGCAATACGTTGCGGGGTGGGGACAAAGGGCAGATACTGCAAGAGATGATTAAGGTAGTGAACAAGCATAATGACCGGGAGAGGTTCCCAGCACTTGCCCAGTCAAAAACCAGAAACATGTGGTCTAACGTTAAAGTTTCAAAGGCTCGGCTGTATCACTGACACGTCTCAGCTCTCACAGTTTTAAGGTAGACATTGGGCTAAATCATAAACATGTTGCAAGTGACTCCCTTGGGTTTGTGCAGAGACTATGGATAGGCTTAATCATTGTGCCTGAAGCTATACCACAAAGAGTAAATCTAACTCATAAGGAATCTACTGACACGATTAGTCAGCGTGATGCAGCCAAGCATTCGGTTATTTCTCATCCCTGTTTGAGAGTGTATTTAAATCCAAATCAATCTTCAATGTTATGGACTATATAAACAACATGATGCATTTTTGTTAACAATGATTTAGTGAAGTTAAAAACATTGACTGTGTGTTTGAAGCACTAAATCAGTTCCATTAATTCCACTTCATTGCCATTATACACAGACACAGGTGTAGAGGTGAACGAGGTAAGACGAGCTGCTCAGTAAGTCGAGCCTCCTCATGTATTTTGGCAACAATATATAGAACAAATCATGACAATATTTTCAATAAGAGGTTGTGATATTAATTAAGAGCGGAAAACTGCAGGTGAGGTAAGGAATAAAACATGATGGTGCATGCTGTTATATGAAAATAACCAACAAAATAACAGGGTAATGAATTTTACTATTTTCCATCATTTAGTTGATTATTTTCCAATAACAGCACAACCTAAGTGTGATTTTCTTACAACACCACAGTAATTTTCCAATTATTACATTTTTACATAATCACTTAACTAGAGGAGGCATGATTCCACTTTTTCTTTTTCAATAGTGTAACCTTGAGTATTGCCCGATATCAATCCCCATCTAATATGTTATTATTTAAACACTCCTAAGCTTAATGTTTTGTTAACTGGAAATTAAAAATATTTCTATACAGGAAAATACAGAAAAAATACAAAATGCAGGAAAAAATACGTAGCTAAAAACACACAAAAAATGCAGCTTTTACAGAAAAATCACTTACAATGCAAATATAATTTTAAAAAATAAGTATAACGATAATAAAAACCAATCCTAACAAAAAAAAAAACAATTAAGTCTCTTTATATGTAAACATTTCCAATTCCAAAAGATCTTTTCAAAATCCAACTCCAATCTTTTGTAATTATCAAAGCTGCTCTTTTATCTCTGGCTGTTACAATGCTCTGACACTGGAGACTCCTTCCATAAATGTTAAATAAATGTTTCCTTATTTGAAAGCATCACCATATAATATTTTTTTGTTAACAGCATGTTTGTAATGTGTTTATTATTATCCCTTAGATTATATAGTGTTCAGTGAATTATCTGCTACTATAGTAACAATAACATATTGTCAAAGTTATAGAAAATAGAAAATACCTTCTGACCAATCACAATTGAGAATTCAGCAGCACTTTGGGATAAAAGCGTTTAATGTCCGAAATGTGATTTTTCCATCAGTTCCATCAATGTCCAGTGTTATGATCATATGAAGACAAATGATGTAGGAGATTTGAAAATTAGCTCATTAAAGGGCATCGTGTTAATGTGACAGCTGAAAACGGAAGCATGTGATCAACGATTGTCTAAGTGGTAATGGTTGGCAATAGTATGGGGGGTTGGGTGCAATGGCACGCAAGGGATTGGGGGTCATTTTCTCACATACTGTACTTATGACATTAACAGTACAAAATATTTCTTTTCAAAGTAGACTGTATAAATGCCAGACAAGTCTACAAATACATGTTGCTGTTGTTATGATGATTATCTGAAATTTGAATAGGTGAGCTCTGGATGTAATGGTTCAGAGATTATAGATGTTGGCTACTGATTGAAAGGTTGAGAGTTCAAATCTTGATGGTGTCCAGCCACTGCTGAGCACGTCCTTTAACCCTCTACTGTTTTGCTCAATTGTATGTTGTGTTGGATAAAAGTGTTTGCCAAATTAATAATAACTTCTTTAATATAATTATTGACTGTAAAATTAATGTATGCGTCAAAAACATGATTAGTTGTAACATAAACTAAAAAAATTACTAATACAACCACTAAAACCAGACAAATAAACATTAGTCAGTGTGCGTCCATGCAACAATTTTGCCTAAAAAATAAAGATTGCCAAAAGAACATCTTAATATTTTATTTGGTATAAATCATGTATTTGAAAGAAATTAAAGTATGAAAAGATAAATAAATGAAAAGAAAAAACACCCATTTAATGTACAACAAACTGTATACAGTATTGACATATATTTAAAGAATAAAATATTATGGCACATACTGCTATGGGAAAATTAGTTATTTTCCTATAACAATACATCCTAAAGTGTTTTATTCCTCTTATACAGTACAAAAGCAATTTGCCAAACACTTAGATGTTTTAGTCATTAAATAATGGCATCTCATACTTTTTATTAATTTATAGTTATGTTTCTCACTTTTGTCTCTCTTTTGGAGGGGTCTAGTGGTTAGCAACTCGCACGTCCGGGGTTGGGGGGTCAAATCCCGCCTCTGCCCTGTGTACACGGAGCTTACATGTTTTCCATGTGCTTCGGGTTTCCTCTGGGTACCCCAGTTTCCTCCACCAGTCCAAAGATATGTATTTTAGGCTGACATTCATTTCCAAATTGTCTGTTGTGTGCGAATGTGGCCTGTGATGGGTTGGCACCCCCACTAGGGGAAAATGGTAATAGAAATGCTAATGTACATATATAAACCTATAATTTGCTCTGCAGTGAGAACCACTGTCAGGTCTGCTGTTATATAAACTTTTTTCAACGCTTTTAATCAATGCTCTCTGACTAGTTAGAATTTAGAATTGAACAGTGCTGTGCTATAAGTAATACATAAATTATAGTACAGTTATACATCTGAAGCGTAACTGAGGTCACCCAGTGTTATTTGTAATAATGTTTGCAATGCAAGTTAAATGTACATTAATTTACAAAAACAATACAAATTCATAAATATAATTTACAAGCTGTGAGTTATTTCAATAAGTGATGATGAGGTTCCACAAAATGCACCATAATAAGGTTTTGAATATTTCATTTGATGCATGATAATGCTTAGTCTCCTGTGTGCTTTAGTGAGAGAATTTCGCCAGTGGAACAGCTATTTAGTTCACTTAAGAGACTCACATATCGATTAAAACGCAGACACTGTTTCTGTTGCCTCTCAAGTGCTTTCACCTTTCAGTCAGTTAATGTAATAGTAATGAAGTAGAAAGAGTGAATTATACCTTAGCATTTATATAGATATTGTAAAAGAAGGGCTTTAATGGTGAATAATGTCACACATTATTTAAAAGCAGAATAATTAGTTTATAAATTTAAAAAAAACGATGCGGAAAAAAATGTCTGTTGTATAGTTTCAGATCAAGCCTATTCTTAGACTAAAATCCACGAACAAATGTCATCTGTGTATTTAAAGACTCCTACTCTCTTACCATCAGTACTTTATCCATGCCACCTGGTATAATTTATACCCTGAATAAACCCACTAAAAAAAAGATTCATGCTGGTCTCATGCATTTTCACTCACTAAACCTCCTCATCCAGGCCACGTTGCCATGGCAATGCCCAATTGCATATTGTATGCATGCCTGAGCCAGGCTGCGCTTGGAGCACGGCATAGCAATGCATTCCACTTAAAACACTAATTTTACATGTCAGACAGACCTTTACATATAAGAGCCAAAGAAAGGGAATCACAGAGGGAGAGACCTTTTTTCCGTCCATCCTTATTTCCACAGCACTCTTGTAAACATATATACTGCATCCATTGCATTTAAATTGTTATAATATTGAGCTAAACCAGACCATCAGCCCAAAAACTATACACTAATCACCAACTCAAATCACAAACTCTCCCAGAAAAAAAAAAAAAAAACAACAAAAACAGGCAGTCTGACTTTTCTCTAACTTTTTTTTCCACCCCTTACTTTTTGGTAAAATGACACACCAACCCCCACGTTCATGCTTGGTTAGTGTGATTAGGGTAAAGTGAGTTTGGAAGAAATGGGATGTGTGTAGTGAGGTGGAAGGAAAGGCAGGTCTGTTCTCATCGACAGAAGCCTGGGTGGTTCACACTGAGTTAATATACAGTAGTGTTCGTTTTTCTCCTACACCTGTGGTCGGAGTTGCTGCCTGCATTATGTTTATCTTTATATTTATATATTCATAAATCCACACAAGCTGTTTTGGGGCACTCATACTGTATATCAGCTGTGTTATATAAATAGTAGGTGTGTAAATATTAGAACTAAAGTAAGCTTTGCTGAGTAATAATGTTTCCTGGATACATGGTACGGTACCATGGTGTTAGGCGAGCTGAAAAAACAAATCTGGCTGCAGCTAAATTCTGGGAATGAGCCAAAAATAATAAAAAGTTGGGGTTTATAAGCAAAATTGAGGGAGGACGGGTTGTCAGTAATATACTTTCATAAAAACAAATATACTTCACCAAAATGATTTTATTTAGAATACTTTTTAACCTTGTCTTGGCGTCTGCCTGCAAAGATCATGTTGCAGTTTAACAACCTTGGTGGTAAAAACACTTGGCATTGCAAAGTCTGCTTTTCTCAGAATTGTATAAAATTTTTGTGAGTTGTTTTTAGAGAAAAAGACATCATAAGCCCTAGAGAAACAGACATAAGCTTAATCGATTCAGTTTATATTCAGACACTGGATATCAATATGTCGGCAATGTTCTTGCACCTTCACCTCATCATCAAAGAGAAGAGACAGCAGATTACGTTTAAATAGACTAATAAGAAGAAATTCATAACAAGAAATTTAGTCAACAGAACATAATCAGAATCAGCACTTATTTCCCCACCAGTGTTAGTGTGAACAGAGATCAATCAAGTGAAGAGGCGATGATGAGGCTTATGGTTAAACGTCTTGAGTAACATGTACCTCAACTGATGAGACAGAGACTGATGTAGAGGGTTCTGATAATCAAAGTGAGAACTCGTTTCCCATTATGAACTTATAATTCTTTACAATTTGGCAATAATGTTTTTTCTCCATACTTAGATTAGGTTATAAATGTTGAGGTAGATGGGGCATATTTCAGTTGGAATAAAACCTTTAAATGTAGTTTTCTCCCTTTTCACTTTTAGGGGTAACCAGATTTTAAAATGCTAAAGCTTTGTTTCTGGTAAAGATACACGCAAAAGAGAAACATATATACGCATAAATATTTAAATTTACAAGTAAATTTATTTTTCAATCCCCTCAGTTTGATGCTTAGAAGAACGGAATAATCGAAAAGAATAACAAGGACACACAGTATCATTCCTTTGAAGCAGCTCTCCTACAGATTATTTTGTCTTTGCACATATCCACATGCTGGCTGAAGTACACAAGTCTAGCGTGAATTTTGGTGAGTGCAGATTTCTTTCTCCGGCTAAATTCATAGTCAAATTCATACTATGAGAGAATCATTGATGAAACCTGAAGTCCAGACCTTCAGTACAGTATGTTGCTAATAAAGCTACTTTAAATCACAGTGTGGACATTCTATATTACAAAGCCTTTCTTTTTTTAGCATTAATTGTTAACTGCTAACCTAAAACCCATTATAACTGATCAGGCTTAAGGGAAAACATAAAATTTTTAAGGTAAAAACAGTTCCAACAGTGATCTGACATTCCTAATTATGCCCATTGTTTCTTCAATAAACAGTATTTCAAGGGGCAAAATTTGACAAGACTCTTTCTTCTTCTAATTCTAAAGATGTGGATGCATATAGAAGTAGATGTGTTGCACCTGCTGGACGGGAAGCAGGTGACTGCAGAAATGTTGGTGGTCTTACAAAGGTACCATTTGCTGTAAACTTCTTCCGAGGCTGGTAGCATGGTATGTTTCCACCAAGGTCCTGGAACTATAGTGTCTATAGAACTATACTTTATAGTGCCCTATAAAGTAATGCAACTATCATTAATAAGAACTGCAGAGTTCCTGTTTTGCATTTCCACCACTCTCTAGGGATAATGACCATTGTGTAAAATATCACACAAAGAAAACACATCTCACCCTTGCTTACCCTGGAGCTGTGAGGCAACACCACTCCCTGCTATAAAAACACTAATTCATAAACACATACGCAGCATACTAGCACATGCTGTCAAAATCTTTTGTCATGCAGGTCATTAAATCATCTAACAGTAGCATGGATGATGTTTGCAAAACCAGGGGTTTCATCAGTTCTACTGCATGCTGGGAAATTCCTTGGCATTCAAAACTCTGTCAGATTCACAACAGGAAACTTGTTACGGTCTCATGACAGGTGTGAATTGCTGTTAAACTGCCATGATAAAGTCATCTGATGATACGTGGCTGATAAGTGATGTCAAAGACCCCCCCATCCATCTCTATACCAGTGTTTTCATGCCAATTCACACCTCTAGACTTCAACAACAGTCTTGAGAACATAACTATTTTCATAGGTGTGACTCACACAGGATGTGGGGGAATTTCCTACTAGTCACTAATGAAACCTTTGAACGAGTGAAACAGTCAATTGTCTTAAGTTATTACTAAATGATTGAGTGACGTATGAAGAAACTCTTCAAAGGTATTTGTGCTGATGTGAGCGTGATACTGGACTGAAGTGTGTGTGATACTGGATTGATATAAGTATGTCTATAGTAAGGTCTCCTTGCTTTTCCTAAGGTACATGGTAGATGTGAACAAAGCAATCACACTCAGGTCCAGACAAAACAACCGGTCCAAGAACAAGGTGGTCCAGTGAACTCTAACACGATTGAATTGCTGTTAGAAAGTGATCCAACCCTGAATAAACCTAACCCGCAAGGCATAAACTGAGCCAAAGAACAGAGCTGTAGAACTGCATAAATGCCATATGTCATGGAGATTTGGACAAATAAACAAAAAGAAAATAAATGCTGGATGTGATACACAAAATGTTTTTAACTAGTTACTAATAGTTATCTAATAATTTATTTTGCCTGATTTTGTGATTTTTGTGGTCAGTCGGCAAAGTTTTATTTACTTTTTTTGTTCCTGTAGTTCTGTTTTGCAAGCACATTTTCAGCTTTACATGCCATTTTCTATTTGTTTTTTATTTTTTAATGATGTTCAATGTGAAACCAAACATCATTTATTTTATTTATATAT
>JANDJT010000169.1:7694199-7719089 GCA_024331685.1 Stegophilus panzeri | reverse complement strand
CAGCTTTTGTGACAAACTCTGCAAACAAAAGGTAAATTGTGAAACTGCACTTAAAGGTTTAAAAATGCCCTTCTTAGTGGGAACTAACAAGGCCAGTTAGAGGGTACTGTCGCATTTAGGAATGCACTAGGTTCAGTAGGTATGAGAGAATGCTGTGTGTTAAATGACCAGAGTCTTGGAAACAGATTGGGTCAGCATGAGATTCCCATTTTGCTGTGTTTATTTTGGCATGCAATTTTGCACGTCTTTACTAAATTTAAATTCCATGTGTCATTACTAAAACAGCGAACATTTCAGTCATCTATCACAAAGCTGCTGCTTATCTGGTGACTGTACAACAATAAAAGAAGGACAAAACTAACTTTCAGTTGCTTCACTACCAAAAATAGCCCATTTACACAGTTGATATTGGGGGAAATCATAGATTAAGCCAACAATATAATTTGCTAAAATGTTGCTAGTGGGTTGGAAAGAGAAATAAATTAGCACATCTGTTCGACACGGCTACGTAATCCCTAAATCTGTTTCTTATTTCCCATGAACAAAACAGACACATGGGCAATATTCTGCAAAATAAATTTTGAGTCTCTTTCTCCATTTCAAAGCTGAGCATGGGGATGTTCTCGTAGCTGAGCTTTAGCGTTGTGCAATTAACTCAGTGTGTGTTAAAGGAGGATCATGCCAAGCTTTGCTGCAGGCTTATGGATCACATGCAGGGGATTGGAGAGATGATGAAGGCTGAGAGGTAGAGGAACACTTCTTACCCATTTTTAGTGTTGGTGATTTGGAGAAAAGCATCTATTCTAGTATCTAGAATCTGAGAGTTTTTCAGCAGTGGACTCACTCTCATTTATGTAAGGAAGATGAAATATCAGAACATAACTTTATATCTTTCTTTGTATCTTATCTGCCCACTCAACTACATTAACATCTGATGTTTTCTCCAGTCTACAGAATCATGGATGTGTCATTAAAGTGCAACTGTCACTAATGACTCAGAGTTCATAACAAATGCACTGCTTGTTATCCAGTGCGAGATCATCAGTGAGTAATTCTTTCCATCAATACAATGAGCAGCATTTGAAAACATTTTCAGTGCAGAAACATCGGGGAAGCCAATGGAATGGTGCGTGAAGTGACATTTTGGCGTGGGAGAGCCCTTGGTGTGTGCCATGGTTCTGTCTCTGCAGTTGCAGTGAAAAAGCAAATAAGTTGCAGTAATGAGCTGAGACACAGAAAACCCAACTCAAAGAGACAGTGAGTCTGAATCCAACTTCAATCATTATATTCTGCTTAGATCAAAATGACCCATTAAAAATGGTCCAAAAGTGTAAGAAACACCATTATAAAAGAGTGTACACTATAAATGTGTATGTTCTGCCCGAACTCGGATAGTGGATAGCATCACCAGGTAACCGTGGCCAAGAAGTGCAAAACAAATCACAAATATGAAAACAAAGCATGATACAGCGGCTGAAAAAATGCATAGAACATAAGGGTGAACTTGTAGAGCATTTGTTGAAAATAATAAATATTTAAAAAATTTAAGTATATGTAGTTTTACTCTCATTGGTTCCTAACTTTTCGGAAACCCTGTCGTAACATTTAATGGTGTGGAACGCTTGTGAGACAAGTTAGTTCCTGTTATCACTTATATTATAGCTGCTATAAACAGTTGTTTCCTCACCAAGCCTCTCTTTTTCTTCTCTTTTTAAGTCAATGAGACAAAAAAGCAGCTTTACAGAAAAACTGGAAGGCGTAAAGTCCTGAAGACTTTCTCATGGCAGAAAACTTAAAAGTTACAGCTTTACCTCTGACACTGGAGACTCCTTCCATAAATGTTAGATATACCTTACAGAAAACTTCACCATGTCAATGATTAATCTTTATGGTTTTCTTTGTTAAATCAGATGTTTTTAATCTGTTTTAATCGAGCATCCACCATATAGGTCCACGTAAACAAGCTGCTACTATAGAAATCATAATGTATTAGAACGTTGATATACACCTGTGATTTGAAATATAGCCAGCACTATTGTCATAGTTGCTTTAATAAAAAAAAAATAAAAAAATCAACAACTTCTGACCAATAAGTTTAGAGAATCTTCAACAGCACTGTGGTATAATGTACAATAAACTAATCAGTTATGATGGTTTTACTAAAGTAGAACACGGTTTTTCAGCAAAGTGGAATAAATCTGCACACTCTGAATATATCTTTTCACTAAGCCTGCTAAGAGTAATGTGTATTGGATGTAACAGAATACTGCTGGATACAGAGATGTAGCTGAGATGTAGGGATTTTGTGTCTTCAGCTAAAAGGATGCCATTGTGTGACACCTGAAAGAAACAATCCGAGAACAGATTTAGCAATGTGTAGACAACAGTCCGGTAAGCAGCTGTGCACAGACTCTGCCTAATATCCTAAAACCATTTATTTGTTGAAAAGTAAATAATAATTCAGTTTAATCACTAAATAGCTAGTAGAGCATTCTGTCAGCAGTTCTTTTGACTAGGTGGGATTTGTGCATTAGGTTTGTGATGACAACTAAATCCTTGCTCTAATCTTTGATGACAAGAGAATACACACACACACACACATCACACACACACACACACACCACCACCACCACCAAAAAGACATTATTAGGCAACAGTATTATTATTAATTGTCTTATAATGATTTTTAGCTCTCGTTGTTTTTACCATTCTTTTTATTCTACTCTTTGGTTGTGCCCTGTTTTTCTATGGGTGCATTTCAATCAGCTCCCCAGTGCAGTAGTCAGGGCAGTGATCAGGAAGTCGGCCATTTTAAGTGCTGTCTCAATCGCCAAATCCTTCCAGTGTACTGGAATGTTCGCCCTCTAAAAAATCCCACAATGTACTGCAAAAACCAGGGAGCATCAATGCTCACTATGTTCCCTTGCTGGAAATGACGTCATAATTTCTGAAGCCTCTCAGCTTGAAAGAAATGGCGGACAAACTCTCGGTCAATTTCCGTCTACAAATGTAAGTAGCTTGTTATAGTTGTTGCAGCTCTCAAATGATTATTTATGTTAACGATTTTTAACTTCATCTGATGTTCTGTATACTGTTTGTTTGAGTCCAACAGCGTTTAAGTGCTAATGATTTTTTTTTAAAAATCCACTAGCTAGCCTACAATCCTGCTTGACGTAGCATGACAGAAATGCGAGTGATTAATCTAACAAATTTATATGACATATAAAACATGATATGTTTTTACGTTTTTAATTTTTTGTGATGTTTTACAACGTCAGCAAGTACGTGGTCATGTCGCCGGAAATTGAGTTATCAGTGTCCCGATGTGTAGTGAGCCCCAGTGCCTGAACTCATGTACATGAGTTATACGTACATGATGTACTGATTCATGACCTATGGAGCTAGGGAGCTGATCGAGACACACCCTATATTTCTTTGAATTCTTGATGGCAGATTTCATTGTTGGCATCCCTCTGATATCTTTGATTTTACAGTATATCCAACTTTTTACATTTGCTGGTCCAATACCCAGATGAAAAAGGAAGAAGGTTGGGACAAAATTATTATCGGACAAAATTTATTTGATCGCCAAGCCTGGAGAAGAATTTTCCAAAATTCACCCATAATTCACCATTTCACAAAATGCGCCCATAGCAACATACTGGCTTTGTGAATCCTTTAGAATTTTCTATAAATATGCATAAATATGACCTAAACATCATCAGATTTTCACACAAGCCATAAAAGTAGACAAAGAGAACCAAATTAAACAAATGAGAGAAAAATTATATACTTGTTTAAATAAGAAATAATAATAAATAAATATGATCCAATATTACATATTTGTGAGTGGCAAAACTATGTGAACCTCTAGGACTAGCAGTTCAATTTGAAGGTGAAATTAGAGTCAGTTGTTTTCAATCAATGGGATGACAATCAGGTGTGAGTGAGCACCCTATGTTGTATTTCAATAACAGGTGTCTATCAAAGTCTGATCTTCACAACACATGTTTGTGGAAGTGTATCATGGCACAAACAAAGGAGATTAGTGAGGACCTCAGAAAAAGAGTTGTTGATGCTCATCAGGCTGTTCTTATCTCTAAAGAGTTTGGACTCCACCAATCCACAGTCAGACAGATTCAAAACCATTATTACCCTCCCCAGGAGTGATCAACCAACAAAGATCACTCCAAGAGCAAAATGTGTAATAGTCATTGAGATCCAAAAGGAACCCAGGGTAACTTCTAATCATCTAAATGCCTCTCTCACATTGGCTAATGTTAATGTTCATGAATCCACCATCAGGAGAACACTGAACAACAATGTTGTGCATGGCAGGGTTGTAAGGAGAATGCCAAAAAGAACATTGCTGCCCGTCTGCAGTTTGCTAAAGATCACATGGACAAGCCAGAAGGCTATTGGGAAAATGTTTTGTGGATGAGACCAAAATAGAATTTTTGGTTTAAATGAAAAGCATTATGTTTGGAGAAAGGAAAACACTGCATTCCAGCATAAGAACCTTATCCCATCTGTGAAACATGGTGGTGGTAGTATCATGGTTTGGGCCTGGACTACTTGCCATTATTGATTGAACAATGAATTTTGAAGTATACAAGCAAATTCTAAAACAAAATGTCAGGACATCTGTCAGTGAACGGAATCTCAAGAGATATTGGGTCATGCAGCAAGACAACGACCCTAAGCACACAAGTCATTGTACTAAAGAATGGTTAAAGAAGAATAAAGTTAATGTTTTGGAATGGCCAAGTCAAAATCTTGACCTTAATCCAGTAGAAATGTTGTGGAAGAACCTGAAGCAAGCAGTTCATATGAAGAAACCCACCAGCATCGCAGATTTGAAGCTGTTCTGTACTGAGGAATGGGCTAAAATTCCTCCAAGCCGATGTGCAGGACTGATCGACGGTTAGCGGAAACGTTTAGTTGCAGTTATTGCTGCACAAGTGAGTCACACCAGATACTGAAAACACAGATTCACATACTTTTGCCACTCACAGATATGTAATATTGGATCATTTTCCTCAATAAATAAATGACCACGTATAATATTTTTGGCTCATTTGTTTAATTGGGTTCACTTTATCTACTTTTTGGACTTTTTGAAATGATCTGATGATGTTTTAGGTTATATTTAGGCAGAAATATAGAAAATTCTAAAAGGTTCACAAACTTTCAAGCATCACTGTATCTATCATTCCTTAATCTACTAACAACATGCTGGTGTGAATGTGTAAGTGTGTTTGTGTGGTGCCCAGCAATTGACTAGTATCCCATTCAGGGTGTATTATCTCCTCATACCAAGTGTTCCCGGTATACTCTCTGGATCCACCATGACCCTGACCAGGATAAAGCTCTTATTGAGGATGAGTGAATGTCAATGGGGATACAAACTTTTGAGCTTGAAAATAACATACATCCGTATTTTTGTGCCACTCCTTTGTCACACTAAAATGGAATTGAATTAATAAAGACAACTGCTGACTTAACCTCAATTTGCTGTAATATTTAGGTCATGTAGAAAACACCATAAATAAGAAAACACTATTAAATGAACACAGCATTATAAAGTAAGCACTGGGACTGTTTTAGAGACTCACAAACTCATCCACCTCTTTTTTTTTTCTTCTCCAGCCAAAGCACTTAAAGAGTGAGTGTGTAATAATGGATGGAGTGGCTTCTCAGAGACGTGTAAGAAAAATACGAAGGATGGAGAGATGCAGGAACACTCTGTGCCTCAGGGCAGACAGAGAGAGAGAGAGAGAGAGAGAGAGAGAGAGAGAGAGATGGGTTTATCCAAATGGTGCTGTGTTACGCAAAATGAAAGCATGTGAGCATGAGTTAGATTGAGAAATGGAAATAAAAACATAAAAAACTGTTTTCTCCAAATATTGCAGCATTTGAGGCTCACTCAAACAGACACAGAGGACTCTGCCCTAGTGACCTCTCAAAGCAACCAACACTTCAAACATTATGAACTGAAGCCAGATGACGGATGATGCTGAAAGCTCATGGCTTGAACCACAGTGCACAGATATACAGTATGCAGCACCACGTCCAGGTGTCACAGACATGATTACATGCTGGACAGAATACGGAACATTTCTATTTGTGTTGTATAACTGCTTCAATAAATAAACACATCTATGCTTCTGTGAATTGGAAATTAAAAAATGCAAGGTAATCTAAGCATGTAATCACATTACATCAGTGCTTTGTTTGGTGTCAGATGGTTATTCGATCACATTGTTTATTCAGAAGCCTCTTAAAATAAGCTTCTAAATATAAGTATGCACAAGCATCTGGCTGTGGCTGTAGGCTAAATAAATCATTACAAGAATTTAAGGTTCTCTGGACTTTAACTACAAAATCCTAGCAATGCCAACATCTAACAACAGCTTTACATACAAGACTGCTTAGTTTATTCCTGACTGAGTGTTTGGTGAATCTCCACCATATTAGGGTTTGATCATAAAAAAGATAATCTACTTTCAAGCAAATATTTTTTAATTGACTTTCATTCAAATATTTTTAAATTATGTTCTTACATAAAATTAATTGTTTGCTACTAATCGGCTACTAAAATGTAATGTAAATGTAACAACTGTTAAATAAGTCCCTGCTTTCTGTATATTGGACCTTTTCAACTTGATCAAAGCAAGTTTTCATTCTGATCTTATATTTGTTTCATTCAATATTATTTTATATGTGAAACCAGGTTGGGACAGTGGCTCAGTGGCTTAGTGGTTAGCATGCTTGCCTCACAACTCCAGGGTCTTAGTCCCGTGTGCACGGAGCTTGCATGTTCTCCCCGTGCTTCAGGGGTTTCCTCCGGGTACTCTGGTTTCCTCCCCCAGTCGAAAGACATGCATTGTAAGCAGATTGACATTTCGAAATTATCTCAGTTAGGATCCGTTTTTGACTAAAAGAATCTAATTAAATAATAAAAGAACTGTAATAATAATTATTACTATGATCCCTCATGTGCATACAGAAGATTTGCTAAGCCAGTAAAACACTCTCTTAAAAACCAGTTTCAATAACATTAACAGTTTCAATGACTAACGGTTATCTCTTGTTAGTGGTTTTGCATATTTTTTAGCAGTTAAACAGTCCTGGGTATTCTAATGAACAATACAGTAAATTTGCAACTAATAAAGGCATAACAGGAAGTAATCACAGATAACACTGACACAGTGTGTCACATTTCACATGGGTATTGCAGGTGACCTTTAACCTTTTTTTGGCCAAAATAGAAAATGGTGTGAAAAGACCTGAAGGACTTGAATTGTTTTTGAGTATGAGTTTTGAATAAAACAAAATAAAAGAAAGATCACGTGCATGCTTATTCTGAAGATGATAATCTTGTTCTGCTCTAGTGTGAAAAATGCTGCTACCGTGTCTCCTTTTCATTTTTTTCTCCATCCACCACCAGAGAAGAGAATGAATCACTTAAAGAGAAATTATAACAAATTAACAAATGGAGATAGAGAAAGATTAAAAAAAAAAAAAAAAAAAAGAAACAAACTGTCAGCTGTGAAGAGCATTAAGCTGTCAAATTAGTTTCGGGGTCAGAGTCCTGTCCTTTGTGCTGTGTGACCAGGGATCGTCACACCTCTGGAACCAAAATCAAACAGAACAATAGAAGAGAAAGGACACAAATCACAAAGCCATTTTACTAAACCCTGTCATTGTGTGCAAGGATGCATGACTGCTTGTGTGTTTTAAAGAAAGTGACTTTATCAAGCAGACTGAAGGGGACCTGGACTAAAGGAACCAAGTCGTGTGTGGTGTGGGTGTGTGTGTGTGCGTGTGTGTATGTGTGTGTGTGTGTGTGTGTGTGTGTGTGTGTGCGTGTGTGTGTGTGTGTGTGTGTGTGTGTGTGTGTGTGTGTGTGTGTGCACGCGTTTGGATACTAATGAATAGACTGTGTTAAGTCTGCTCTGTTGGAACTTCACTGACACTGCATAAAAGAAAGAGAGAGACAGACAGACAGACAGTCCCTGTAACCCTCTAATTGCTGTTAGTGTACAGTAGGATTCAATTAAAGATGACACTGAACCTAAGTTGTACAACATTTGTATCATCAAAATTTTACTTAATGAATAATTAACTTTTTATAATGAAAACATTTATAGTGTAGCTGTAAGTAGAATCTCTCTACAGTTCATGAATCTGCAGGATTCATGGCTGCTACCTGCGAGCTTGCAAACGCTAATTCAGTCTGGCAGCCAGGGGACCAGCAGAGGAGACTTTCTCAGCCTCCACGAGTAATTGGTGACCTCTGAACTTTAGCTCACATGGGGGAACTGAGTGAGAAAGAGAGAGAGAGAGAGAGAGAGAGAGAGAGAGAGGGAGAAGGTGGTGTTGATTCACTACCATCTCTATAGCTAAATGTAAATATACAGTATAATCGCATAAAGATTGCCGCAAATTATCCCTAAATTGTCATTATAGAATATTCAAAGGCACGTAGTAAAATCAATACCGCAAAGATTTCTGAGAACCATTAAGAAATGTTTAAATGTGTTATGCAGACACCCAAAAACAAGCAAAATTTTGGATTCTATTAGAATTTTAAACATGGTCTCACATTTCCAAATCCATCATACAGGATGAAAAAACTTTACGTTTGGGACAGGGCAAGAACTAATGATTTTCACATTAGATTAAAGTGAATATTTCAGAAAAGCATTATCTAGTGCCATTTTAAATCTGTTTTACTGGCAGAAAGAAGCATTTCTGTCAACAAAAAAAGCCAGCATTGGTAATAATAAATGCCTAACAAGGGCTTTGGTAATACACTAGACAAAGTCATGCCAAGTAATCCTACGTTCCTACTACCTTCAGCTACAGTATTTGTGTTTGAAGCACTTTGTTACTCAAATGAGTTTACAGATAAAGATTCAGCAGTATTTACTAAATTTACACACAAATTACTCAAACCTCTTCACCTACACATGCAATAGCTTGTTTTTCATCTCCTTTATTCATAGCAGGGTGTCTGACTGATTTTCCATCTGTACACTGGCTGCACTGTTCATATTCAGGTGGATACACTGCACTAAGTGTGGCACTGAATGGAGTACGTATGACGGGAACCATGTCTCTGTCTGTCAGCCCTCAACATAAGCATATTAGCTCTGCTCTGTCTGCTTCGAGCTGCTCGCAGAGCGCTATTCCCGCACTGTTGTTTTCTGCTGTATGAATCAATTTGTCTCCACTCACAGAAAATAATTGCAAAGCAAACAAATTATCCATGGCACATTGAGCACACCTCACTGTCGAGAGCGAGCAAATGAGAGAGAGAAAGAGAGAGAGGTTGACGACAAAGCATAGTTCATAAAATCCTTAGTCATATAAGATTGCTTCTGGCTCCTGAATCTTAAAGAAGGGTATATAGAAAAGGATATGGCATGGGGAAGACTAAGCAAAGTAGAAAACAAAAAACTATCAAGGACGACCTAGAGGAAGTGCTAGAGAGATGAGAGCAACATTTATATTATAGTATATTCACATACTATAACATACTTACACACAAACAAACCTTATGTGGCGTGAACAGATGCACTCAGATTACATGTGACTGCACAGCAAGACTGGGGAATTAGGCATCACATTCACTTCAGGAATCTACCACTCAAAGCAGAGCCCTATGAACCCACAACTCTGAGTAGATACAGTGAAAACCCTACACAGGAACTAGTACACCTCATGATAAATAATTCCAGTGTTCCCAGTATATACACTACTGACTAAGAGCTTTACCAAGGGCTATTTTTGCTTCAAAAAATCAAAATGCAAATATAAGCACGTTTTAACTGATACTGTATATATATAATAACACATTGTTTAAGACTAAGACAATTCAGTGTATAGATCTCAGAGAAATCTTCACATTGTTATACATGTTGTAATGCACTATTGTACACTCCTACTCAGACCAGTGATCAAGAAAACAAGTGCAAAAACAAGACTAATACCAAAAAAACATATACAACAAATATTAATCTACCAGTTTTTTCATACAATTTCCAAAGTAACATCATACAGTACATTTTTAATCAATCATGCTAAAAATAAAGAATGGGTCAGAGAAAAATATCAAATCATCTTATGACACATGATATTCATTCATAAATACACATAGCTGAAGTTGAGAACAGGATTAAGAGGCATGCAGACGGCTCGACATAGCTACTAATGCATGCTGAGAAATTCATAGATGTATTTGGCATCCTTTTGCTAATGTGCATTTGTGATTACTTTGAAGTATGGAGACATCACTTACACAAATCCTGTGCATACCCTCTCCCATACACTTACACATGCATACTATCAAAAATTCATTCCTTCTGGGCATACATTGGTTCAAAGCCACGCTGATAGACAAGCAGTATAATTAAGACCTAAATACATTCAAGGGTAAGTTGAACGCCACTCAAGAGCTTTTAAAGTAAATCTGGCTACACTTATTATGGCAGTTCATTACCTAACATATCAATGCAAATACATATATTTCAGAAACAGGCTGCTGTTTAAGAGAGACTTGCTACTAGCTATATGAAATCCATACCATGCTTTTTACACTGTGAGAAAAAAGTACTGTACAGTAGTTTTTATGGTCCTATTCTTAACTAAGATTTAATGGTGCACTACACCTTCTACTTATTTTAATCAAAAGTTGTTGTTGATTTTTTTTTATCCATGGTTCCACCTGGTACAAGCATTTATACTCTGAATAGTACAGCTTAGCATATTGTTTTCTGGGAATCTGAGGGGAAAAAACCCACACAAGCATTCTTGGCCACATCCACTTTGCGTTTAAATCTAAATACAGATACCAAAATCTGGAGCACAGATACAGATACACAAATACAGATACACAGATACAGATAGCTGTGTTGTGTTATAATCCTATAACAAATGGTTCCAGGGTTTAAATGATACCGTAAAGTTTAGCCTATCATTGACAGTCATGTCAGGGGATTACACAGAGTGGCATGCCCCCTATATTTAATCTCCATTTAGGCTGATATTTTCAGTCCACTTCACTGATACATCCATAACACATTATCAGTAGTGATTGAGAAGGTGCATGTGAATACAGTCACAGGTGAAATGAACATGAATGAGGTGTATTATTTACTCTTCCACCAAAATGGCATTAAAGGACGAGACTAAAGGAGATATGCTGAGCACACATTGTCCAATCAAAGTACAAATTTCACAAAATGGCATATGAGAAACGTGCCAGTTTTGTGTTTTTTTAGAAAACACATCATGACCTCAGTAGAGCATTACAGACATGAAGCACTTTTTTTTGTATTAGAAATAAGCAAAGCAGGTGTCTATCTGCCTTTAAGTACGTTATGATAGTTTGTCATGTATCGACCTTATTATGCCATTGATGATACCATGTGATATAATGCACTGCTCAACCCTGATAGTTTCATTAGATTATAGCCTTCCCATATAATATCACAACCAGCTGTCACTGAAAATTAGCATTTATGAGTAATGCCAACAGAAAAGTCAGCTACATTGTCTTATTCATGATACATTTAGACATCATTCAAAATGCTCAACTCCGCATATTGAAAATGACTACTGAAATCCAGGAATCTTAAACAGCTTTCTCTCAGCAAATCAATCGCAGAGCTCTGAATGCGCTGCGGTCAACCTAAATATATCATTTATTCAGAGTTTTTAAAATAGCATTTTGGCGTAAATGTTTGCCAGATGACCACATATAGTGCTACAATTACATATTTTATTTGAAGTGAAATGCTATATATGACACTGATAGGCCTCATTTTATAGACTAAAAAGGCGCAAACCCTGTCAAGTGTTTATTACAAAACTGTCTGATCTAGACATGGGGGGGGGGCTTCTTGGGCTACTGAAGGGTTCGAAGCTTCCTAAGCGAGAGAACTCCTTGGTTGTAGGGATATACATAAATTTTTATTTGTTAACCAGGCTAGTAGGATTATTCTCATAGCAGTACATGTGCATTTTGAATTATTACTGTATGTAGACCTCATTACAGATCAAACCCAAAGTAGACATTGGTTAGAGATTTGAAACCCAGTATGGAGTATGATTACAGATATCAGGTCCAATGTATGGCTCAGTCACAGAAGTTTGGGGGGGGGGGAAAAGTAGACCTGGGTTACAGACTTTAGATCTAATGTAGAGTTCAATGAAAAAAAATGTTAGGCCTAATGTCTTTATCTTCTGTTACACTCATAGAAAAAGGGTTATCTGATAGTTCTTTGGTTAGTAAAGGATTCTAAGCTTCCTAAAGGAATTGGACATGGAACACCCCCTGAAGGTTTCCAGGAGTGTGTAATAGTAAAGTTTAGCAGAATTAAGTTTTATTCTTTCAGTCATAATGATTAGTATTTGCCTTCTGAATGAACATTTTGATTTTGTCTGTACACTATTATTATTTATTGAAAAGGGTGTAGAGCCAAACAAAAAGATTAAAATTAAAACCTAGTCCAGGTTTAGTGTTAGGTATGCTGGGTACGTTGAATACCTTTCAGGTGATTTTCACATATTGTTCTCTCTTTTATATCAAATTAATGTGTCTAATTCTGGCTTCTTCTTGTGGCAACTACTTCTTGAATCAAAATCCTTTGTGATATTGCCATGAATCCAGCCATTCATGGATGTGCTCAATCACTTTTTTTCTCATAAATATAGGTTGAGATTCAAACAGGGACTCATGTGCAATTGGTAAATGCTTATATGATGAATGGACAATGTTGGCAAGTCATTACAGTTAAAGGCAACAACAGTGACATCAAACCAAATATTTATTTTTGGTAAAAATGACTCAGTGGATTTAAGGGTGTTACTGGTGGTACTCAAGGTATTAGATAAAGAATTAATGCCTGCTTGTGCATTTTAGTCATTTAGGGAATATAATTATGAGTTACACCTTTAAAGAAATTGCTAATTATTATTTGGCTTTTGCAGCATGTGGCTTCACCAGCACTTGGGACAATCCAAACACATTGTGTTTGAAAAATTTCCCCAACAGCTGTAAACAGAAAGAAAGCAGATTTTTGTTGCTTATCTTCTAAAAACAAAGCATTCATATGAAAACACCAGAGGCTACACATTTTTGGGTTACATTTGGTTGATTGTTCCTTAATATTTTGTCATGCACTACTGTAATTATAATTTATGGAGTCATACATATTAGATTACGATGGACACAGGAACACAGGAGGTGTGATAAAGTGCAGTGGAGAAAATCTAGAAAACAAGGACTGATGTCCCCTGGGTGCCAGATTTTATACAAAAAAAAACTCTAAAGCTTTGCTGACACCTTGTGGTGATATTATGACCTACAGTGGTGCTCGAAAATTTAGAATTTTCTATATATCTTCATAAATATGACCTAAAACATCATTAGATTTTCACACGTCGTAAAAGATGATAAAGAGAAGCCAATTAAACAAATGAGACAAAAATATTATACATGGTCATTTATTTATTGAGGAAAACAATCCAATTTTACATATCTGTGAGTGGCAAAAGTATGTGAACCTCTAGGATTAGCAGTTTAAATTGAAGGTGAAATTAGAGTCAGGTTTTTCAATCAATGGAATGACAATCAGGTGTGAGTGAGCACCCTGTTTTATTTAAAGAACAGGGATATATCAAAGTCTGATCTTCACAACATGTTTGTGGAAGTGTATCATGGCATGAACAAAGGAGATTTTTTTTGAGGACCTCAGAAAAAGAGTTGTTGATGCTCATCAATGTGGAAAAGGTTACAAAACCATCTCTAACGAGTTTGGACTGCACCAATCCACAGTCAGACAGATTGTGTACAAATTGTTACTCTCTCCTGGAGTGATCAACCAACAAAGATCACTCTAAGAGCAAGATGTGTAATAATCCACGAGGTCAAAAAGGAACCCAGTGTAACTTCTAAGCAACTAAAAAGGCCTCTGTCACATTGGCGAATGTTAATGTTCATGAATCCACCATCAGGAAAACACTGAACAACAATGGTGTGCATGGCAGGGTTGCAAGGAGCAAGCCAGTGATTTCCAAAAAGAACATTGCTGCCTGTCTGAAGTTTGTTCAGATCATGTGGACAACCCAGAAGGTTATTGGGAAAATATTTTGTGGATAGATGAGAACAAAATAGAAATTTTTTTTTTAATGAGAATTGCTATGTTTGGAGAAATGAAAACACTGCATTCCAGCATAAGAACCTTATCCAATTTGTGAAATGTGGTGGTGGTAGGATCATGGTTTGGGCCTGTTTTGCTGCTTTGGGGCAGGACGGCTTGTCATCATTGATGGAACAATGAATTCTGAATTACACCAGTGAATTCTTATGGGAAATGTCAGGACATCTGTCCATGAACTGAATCTCAAGAGAAAGTGGGGCACACAGCAAGACAATGACCCTAAGCACACAAGTCATTCTACCATAGAACTGTTAAAGAAGAATGAAGTTAATGATTTGGAATGGCCAAGTCAACATCCTGACCTTAATCCAATAGAAATGTTCTGGAAGAACCTGAAGCAAGTAGTTCATGTGAAGAAACCCACCAACATCCCAGAGTTGAAGCTGTTCTGTACTGAGGAACGGGCTAAAATTCCTCCAAGCCGATGTGCAGGACTGATCAACAGTTACCGGAAACGTTTAGTTGCAGTTATTCCTGCACAAGAGGGTCACACCAGATACTGAAAGCAAAGGTTCACATACTTTTGCCACTCACAGATGTGTAATATTGGATCATTTTCCTCAATAAATAAATGACCACGTATAATATTTTGTCTGATTTGTTTAATTGGGTTCATTTTATCTACTTTTAGGACTTCTTGAAAATCTGATGATGTTTTAGGTTATAATTAGGCAGAAATATAGAAAATTCTAAAGGTTTCAAGCACCACTGTATGTGACTACAAGTATGATAAATGAAACACACAAGCTATACAGCAACATTTTAATAAACACTGTGCAAATGTCTAAAACAACTAACAAAAATATATGTATATATTTGCATATACTCAATGCAGGGCATAGAAGTTGTAACAATTGGACTAACAAAATAATTCTCATGGCAGTACATTTGCATTTTCACATAAGTCTCAGAGATTAGACCAAAAAGACCCAACCTCAATTATTGTAATTAGATGCAAAGCAGACCTCAGCTATAGAGGTTAGACACAAAGTGATCCTAAATGCCTGAGACCTCAGATACAAAGATTAGATTAAATGTAAAACTTTGTTGACCTTTGCAATTAGAGCTTAAATAGACCTTATCTTGAGAGATTAGACCAAACATAATCCCCAGTGACTGTGATTAGAACCAATGGAAAACTTAATTAAAAATTAGATCCAATGTAGACCCTAGTTACAGATTTAGGACCCAACATAGACCTCAGATATGGAAATTTGACCCAACGTAAAGCCCAGGTACAGATAAGACCCAACATAGAGCTCAGGTACAGATGAGGCCCAATGTAGAGCCCAAAGACAGATAGAGGTCAAATACAGATTAGTCCCAATGTAAAACTCAGCAACAGATTAGACCCAATATAGAGCTCAGGTACATATTAGACCCAATGTAGATCTCAGATACAGAAGTACAAATTAGACCCAACAGAGCTCAACAGCAGATTAGACCCATCATAGAATTCAGATACAGATTAGATTAGACCCATCATAGAGATAGCTCAGATATAGATTATACTCAATATAAACTCAGATACAGATTAGACCCTATGCATGTCTCAACAACAGATATAGGCTAAATGTATTCAGATAACTGCATACAGTGCTACAGTTACATATTTTGCTAAATATGACACTGAAAGCCCTCATTTTACACACTGTAAAGTTACATAACCTGTCAAACATTTACTGCAATACTGTTTGCTGCAGGAAAAAAAAACTTTGGTTAGTCAAGCTTCCTAAAGCAGAGAAATACTGAGTTGCATGGTTCAGAATAAAATTTTTACAATTTAACATGTCTTAACAATTGGTTTAGAAAGATCATAGCAATGCATGTTTATTTATATTATTACTGTATTAGACCCAATGTATTGTTGTATTAGACCTAATTTACAGATCAGACCCAAAGTAGACCCAAATTGGTTACAGATTTGAAATCTAATGTAGAGCTCTGTTCCAGAGATTATATCCAAAATAGGGCTCTGTCACAGACATCAGACAAAAGTAGACCTCGGCTGACAGAAGTTAGACCCAGTGTTGAGTAGAATTGTAAAGAGTAAACCTAAAGTGTTTAGTGCTTAAAAACTTTTGGATGATAAATGGAATTGTAAACTCCTCAAATGGAAAAATGTATTGTACATAAGTTATACACTGAATCAGAGGAAACAGATTTTCACACCCTAACTTAATTATTCCAGTCCATTTGCAATTGTAGGTCATGTGTTTTGATGAAAAACAGATTCCCAGAACCACTGGTTTGAGTCGAATGAAAATCCAAGGTTCCATTAACATTAAATAGGTTTTGGCATAATGTGCCTGCACATGAAAAGTCTGCATGACAAAACAAATATATATTTTACCCTAGCCAAGCAATGGTCTAGCTAAAGTGTTAGACTTTTATAAACAATACATTATAGCCCCACTTTATCTTAAGAATGGGATGAAAACTATATATTTCAAATCTTCCTGACAATAATTGAAACCTAAGGTGCATTAATTTGTATACAGGAGGCAGTTATGGGAATAAGGGGCAATGTGAGGGTGCTAATAGTTCCTGAGAAGCCAGGTGGGAGGAGACGTCCCTAGTTGACTAAAGTAAGCCCACCACCAAGGCTTCTCACTCCTCTCCTCTCCATTCTCTCCACGGTCTGGCTCATTGTGCTGCTCAAATGCGTTAAAAGGGTCGAAGCGCTCATAATTATCCAGCTCAGGGATGGATAAATAGTCATGGTCAGGTTCTACTGGCTCCTTTTTAAGCACAAAGTCCACACGGCCCATCTTCTGCATGGTGTGAGGCAGCTTGATGCGCTTCACCAATTTAGAGTAGCCAGGAGCTGTGGCAGTTACAATGTGGACACCCGGAATCAGCAGTCTCCAATAGTCACCATCTTCAGCTACGGAGAAGAACCGATCAAGCAAAGGATAAATGGTGTACACATTCTTATTCAGCAGGTATTTGAGTCATTTGAAGGGCTGTGAGTCTTCTGTTTTATCCTATCTTTTTTTTAAACTGTGGTTTTATTTTTACTGCTTTTAATTTCTTTACTGATTCATGGATGTGTACATTTATTTATTTGTACATTTCAGTGCTTTTTGAAATGACTTGATTTTATTGTACAGCACTTTTACCGACATATGTTATCTCTAAATATGCTATATAAATAAATATGGCTTGACCTGAAGTCACTTAAGGCCAGTGTTTTTTAATGCTACGTGACCCCTACATAAACAATTCATGACAACTGATATAATCTACATATACATTAGTAAAGGCGATCAGTTGTCATTAAAAAAGACAACTTCATGTCATGTTGAGTCAAGTGACAGATTTTTGTTGACATAACATTGTGCTATGACACTTTTCAAGCTGATTAATGTTACAAGTGTGTGATATGCAATGACAATGTAACTCGGTCATTATGGTGCCAAGTCATTGACATAAGTTTATAAGTTATAAAATTCTTATAAATAGTAAAAATCAAAGTCAAAGTCCAAGTGAAACTGTCTTTAGTTAAGAGCTACAAAAAATATAGTCTGTAATGAAATTTGTCATTACAGAGTTGTATATTTTTTGTTGTCAGATAATATATAACAAGTATATAACCGATATGATAAATATGACAAAATGTGATAAACAAAAGTGTCATTGTGATACGAGCTTAGCTTTGAATATCTCTCTTTAATTCACCCTTCATTTTCCTTCTGTTGTCATTACCTGTAGTGATGTCATGCCGTATCCCTCTAACTGATATGATGGCACCTTTAATTCCATTCCCATCTCTGTCTTTCACAATACCCTTTATTCCTCTGTGAACCTGCATTACCACATAAAAAAAGTTTTAGTGTTAGATAATAATCCCATAAAAGCCTACATACTGCTCAAATACTAGAATGTTTTGTAATGATGATATATTAAAATATAAGCATAAAATGACAGAAACGTAATTTTATGAAAAGTCTGCCTTTGTGTGATGGAAGTAATGGTTTGCTTATGTTGCCATCTTGTGGTTTTATCTGCACTCTACATGAATTTTGTAATAATTCGCCCTTCAAAAATTTATGATGAATTAAAACAATTCGAGTGGCAATAGGCAGGAGTCCATGGTAGTCTGCAGGTATTTACAGTCTACACTGCCAAAGAGATGATTTGTTCTCGGACCCAGAAATACATTACATAGTTCCTTAGAGTTTTCCTGCTTGTTTCTCTAACAGACATGTTCTCAGTCTTTAGCTAGGCCTGGTAAAATGTTTATTGATGTAATATACTGTAGGCACCCTTCTTTATTCCTTTTCTATCAATATCAATTTTTATGACACAAAAATGCACACTGTTAATTCTGATAGCATTAATTAGGCCTAGCTAGTTGTGGGACACTAACAATTTCAAAGGATTGCCTCATTAATTTATTAATCTGTATCAACACCATTAATATGTCAATAAAGTAGCAGAGGGTAAACTCACAGACTCCATGAAACTGAGCAGAGCTTCCTTGTTCCTGCGCCACTCTGGGTAAAGTTCTTCCTCTGCAGGGAACTTATCACAGCCGAGTTCCACTGTCAGCTCCAAACAATTACTGTGCAGGTAGTTAAAGTCTGACATGCCTAACACACATACACAGATTGTACTTAAGGAATAGAACACTTGGGGACATGCTGTTATAGGAAAATAATCAATGACAGGGTGTTGTGATGCGGCCTCTTACCACCCCAAAGTTACAGTGTGAGAGGTGCATACAGAAGAGCTGCATATGATTAACCAGGCTTTAAGGTTGTCCACTCCATAAACCCCCTTTCCATTTTCTAATCTTTGCAGTGTATCTTACAACAGAAATCAGAGAAACACTGCCTGCACTTACACTTTGCCTTTTTTTTTTTTTTTTCAGAAATGTATTAGATTTTATTCTGATTACTTGTTAGAAAACATGATCTAAAAACAGATCTCACTCCATAAACCCTGGTGTAAAAACCATGACCATTAACTGTCTCTCTGTTTCTCCTTCACTACTGAAAACATTCATAGAGCAAGCATGGAGAAAAGTGATTCCTGACCCAATAGGCCTCTATTAGCGCTCGTTAGAGTTCCCATTTTTGACTAGCAAGTTGTTTCCATGATTACACATCATCTGGAAAGGTAAGCAAATTGACAGAACATCAGCTTATTATCTGTCAAAAAGCATTTTTTTTAATTGTTGGTTACTTAAAACAGATAACTGGTATTTCAAAGGAATTTAAAACAGATGGAGTTATGAATGAGGACTAATGAAGATTCATGAGTAAAGATTAATATTTGTTGGTTGTTATAAATGCCCCTATGAATGAGTTGCCACTGATCTGCATCCTACATTCTTTGCTTTGTTTTACCTCCAGCAAAGCTGTACCACAGAGCTCCATTGATGATGCCTCCTCTGCTGGCAAATGAGCCTCCACATCTCTGTGTCTCATTGCTGGACATTGTCGCATGAGCATCTGCATAGGTCCTGGCCAATTGCTTAAATATCTACACACACAAAAAAAAAACTCGTTGTCATCTTCAAAATTAATGAAACTGTGGGAAATGCACCATAAATAAATGTTTTTTAAAAAAAAGAATAATAATAGTAATAATAATAATAATAATAAACAACCCAAACCTGCTCATCAGGTGTGGGAGAGAACATTTTCTCCTCCTGGGGGTGTCTGGAGAAGTCAAAGGGATACGAGATGACGAGCTCCCCCCCGTGTAGACTAGCAGAGATAACAAATGGAATGGACCTGATCCATTTCATCACAGCGTAGGTTTCTGGAGCTACCTGGCAAAGAAAGAAAGTACTTAGTTAAATCAGGATATACTTGTCAATTATTCAATCAACTAGCTCACAAACAATAAACAAAGTCTACATGAGTTAGGTAAAGTGTGTTAGAGCACGTAAAATACTGAACTGGTGTTTAACAGTAGCACTTCACTTTAGGGCTAAGAGGGCAGATAAGGCAGTTAAATCTTATGACTAATATGTTAATGTGAATTAGCATAATGTTCAGTGTGCTTTACTCAATTTCAAAACAGCTTTACTCTGGCATTGTTTTGAAATCAGTGTAAAATCAATGAGACATCAAGTAATTACTACTCCATAAGCACCTTATTCAACCAGTAGGTGTTAGGGATGGGGAGGTGGTCGGTGCGGAATCGGATGAAGCGTCGTTGGTTGTAGTAAATGGAGGTCAGGTCAGGGAAGTTGCGATTCAGGTCGATGTTCTGAGCATTGGCTCTGCCACTGACCCAACCATTATACAAGTGACCCTAAACCATTCCACACACAATCCAGACAAAAAGATTAGGACAACATTTTATTACTGAGTGCAGACAGCGCCCTCAACTCAATGACATGAAGCATAATTGTGCAACTGTAAAAAGTAGGGAGAACTCTGGTGGTTTCTGATTTGTTTTAGATAGCCACGCCCACCACTAAAGATTCTTGGATAGGAACAGTTGAGTTTTAGGAAGGAGAAGGGGAGGTTTTGGGTGAAGAATATTCATCTCTAGTGGAGAGAGAGATGGGAATTTATAGGAAGTTAACTAGGATGAAGGTGGGGCTTCACGTATGGTCTTTCTCCCAAATTTCATAACTCTATTAAAGATTTCAGAAAAAGTCCTTGCACATTTTAGCAGATAATGTGTTTGATATTCATAATGTATTTTTATTCAGTTGACTAGCTGACAATAATTTGGATATTGTTAATAGGGCTAACTGCATTTTTATGTGTCACAAACTCTGTAACATGCAAGAAGCATTTCTGCCAGAACAAGCAGGATACAAGGCTCATAGTGAGTGAATGAGAAAAAAGAGAGGCAAAATCAGACCAAACATTAACATGCTCATAAAACAGACTTGAACATGCTCACGAAATTGGGCTTCTGAGAAGCGGACACAAGATAAAACATGAAAAAGACAGAAAATGCGAATAGATCAACACGGTTTAGCCATTTCCTTGTGCCAATGACAATTGTTTTCATTACCCATGCAACAGCTTTTTCATTACCCAAGAATTTTGGGTCGGGGTTTGATTTAATTCCAAACCATTGGTGTAATGTCTGCTTAAGTCTTATCACAATGCAAGCTAATCTAAAAACATAATTAATAAGAAATGAAGCAGACTTTGTTACTTCTGGCTGACAAATATAAATAAAGCAAAGCTACTCCTGTATGTCCAAATTTTAACTAAGCATTGTAAGGTCAGACAAATTAGTGAAAATCCAATATTTAACATGCATGTACTAGCTTGCAGATTACACAGTACATTATTGTACTGTATTATTATGTTTTGCATATCCTTATGGCTCTTAACCAAAAGCCGTGCTGATCATTTCAGTGACTGAGAAACTCATGCTGAGGACTAATCTGAGTGTTACATAGCAATGGAAATAAAGTAGAAATATCCATTAGTTAGTCAAAGGCTCCCTTTACCAGTGGTCCACTCTCCTGCACCATTTCACCCCCTTTAGAGGGGTATCCATCCATTTGTTTTGCATTCGTCTGCTCTGAAACACTATAAACACTATAAGCATGTTTATTCAATGCTTCAGGTCTACAAGTCCACAAACTAACTTTACTTGAGTGAATTAAGTACTGGAAGAGCCCCTATAAGATGGGATTCCCCAAAAGGCAAATGTCAAGGTTAAAATATTTATTGAAAGCAGTATTGTGCTTTTGGTTGGTGCATTACCTCGTTGAGCACGTCGAAATATAAACAGGTTGATGGAAACACAATGATACATATTGTATTTGGCCAGCCTAGTCAGAAATTTAGCTTCAGACTGTCTACAGTTTTCAAAATAGTCAAATCAGGCCCCTGCGCTTCTGAGGACCTCGTCTGGTGCAGGGAGTGTAGAGATTGTAGACAGTATGCCCAAAAAAAATGACAGACAGGCACTAGCTGGGTCGCGGCTTACACAGACGGATATTTACTTCTGGGTTGGCGTTTTCAGGGTCGTTGCTATCGGCTACCTCAGAGGCGGCAATCTCATAGCCGTCTGGGTTCATGGAGGGCAGCAGGTGGATGCGTGTGTTGTTGATAAGGTTCTGGACGCGCTCATTTCCCAGCAGGTACTCAGAGCACAGGTACTGAGCCAGGTAGATGAGCAGCTGCCGGCCCAAAACTTCGTTCCCATGCATGTTCCCGATCAACTTAATCTCCGGCTCCACTACAGGATAATGCAGATAACGAGAAGAAGCCAGTAAATATTCTGTTCAGGCTGTTTGTAATTTGTCATTTAAAACGTGCTTCTGTACATGAAATGAACACAAAAAATATTAATATATTAATGACATATGATTGATTTTTAAAACGCATACTACAAGACAATAAAGTAAAAAAACAATCAAGTAAAAATGATTTTCTAATATGAAGCATTATGTGCTCAATTCTGGTTCTCTAATAAACATTTTAAAAAATACATTTTAAAATCATTTGAATTACATAAGTGATTCAGACTAACAGTGAAAAGTGTCTAAAATTACATTTTTTTTAACATTATTATTATTATTTGACTTGCAGTTGCTGTCATGTTCTCTTTCTCTCTACAACTTCAAGCTTGGCCATCTGTGTGTTCATTTACATAAATATTGTTTATATTGCTGAGATAAAGAGAAGTGAGATAAAGAGAAGATATAGTATATTGGGTATTAGAAATAACTGTACAGTTGTATTGCTATAAAATAAGAAATGGGTATTGGATCAGTGAGAGATTCACTGCTAATAGCGCGCACAAATTGGGGTTAATTTGTGTTAGGCTTTTGTAGGATAAATAAATCGTTTAATAGCTAATTAGAGTCATTTTGTTGAGACATAGTGGGATACTATATAACAATGGAGGGTGGATGCATGAGAGAAACATTTTGTGTGTGTATGTGGTGCTTTGCCTTTAAGGCCAGAAGGGGGCAGGCCCGAACATGAAACTTATCCCTGCTTCCTCAAAGCAATGCAAAGCTTTCAGTTTGTACTGAGAATAGGAAAAGGTAGGTTGTGCTCACATAGCTCATGTTGTCCAGGATTACTGGAGAACTCAATGACCAGCAGGTCCTTGCCTTCCACACTACGGCCGATGCTGTAGGTTCGGGAAATCTGAGAACATTTGGCTGCCGTTTTCTTCAAAATGCTGAACATTTGAGCATTAGTGTGGTATGTGAACTGAAGAACGGTAGCCTGACCCCCATCTGAGATGCCGGAGAGGGCAACATCTTGCCTGGCTGGGAGAAGAGAGCAAGTCTAAGCAAGTGACAAAGAAAATAAGATAAAATGTCTGACATAAGGCTCACACAGGCCTTGCAATCCCTTCATGTAGACACAAGCTTGGGCTCACTTGTGCTATAGCAGTTCCATTCATATTCTGAGGTTTCTTTCATTAAACATAGCTGTGTTTATCTAGGCTTTTCCACTGCAAAAAAGCTGGTTCTCATCAAAATAAGCACTCTCAAAGCCACAAGTGCAAGTACAACTTGGAAACTTCTCCAGGGTTGTTACTATTTTTACATCATGCATTAGGAAACCCCAAAGGTCGAATTACATACTTGTTCAGCTCTCAAATCTTGGGTTTGTTGTAAAAAAAAAATAAAAAATTTTGCTTGTTTGGTGACATCTTTAAAATGTGACTAAATCTGTCTATCTGGTTGACCTCTGAATAAACTCACTTGAGTCAGGGAACAGCTGTTTATAGCTGTTATAATGTAAGTAATAAGTGGAACTTGTTTTGTTGATATTACACAACATTAAAAAAAAAATGTTATTATTGCCAAATTGCTGTGGGATAAAAGGAATTCGGGATGCGCCATTATTGGAAAGGAATCCATTTCAGGGTGATATACTCAGCACAACACCCTATATTTGATTAGCTTGCTATAAAAACACATTGGATTTTATTCCTAACATTAACAGTATAACTTATCATATCACCATATCAGTGTATTTTCTCCAGTCTCCTAATCATTACCTCTGAGCTCAAGCAGCGGGTCGTGGCAGCCCTCTTCCTCAGCTGCAAAGAAACGATCACAGTCCAAGAAGTAAGGCCAGGCCATGCGGATGGAATCGAAGGCATGCACGCAGTTCTTCTTCACTGCCTCACATGAGCTGCGGCAAGGCTTGACTCTGGCATTATTCCGACATCGTGGAGCCAGCACAGAGCATCCGAGTAGGCGTAGCTCAGGCAAGCACTCGCCCCCCAGCAGGCCGTGCAGCACATTAAGCAGCAGGTACTCAGTGCTTTGCTCGGCCTCCTGTCGCGACTGCTGCCCGATGAGGTTGGGGAAGACAACATGCCTATAGGGCACGTCCTGGCAGTAGCTCAGCACCATGTCTGTGCACTGCACTAAGGACAAGACACACAGTGAAATATGGACTTGGAATGAGTTACAGTGCTTTAAAAAACTATTTGCCCCCATCCTGATTCTGTTTTTGTGTATATCTCATACTAAATTGTTTCAGAAAATAAAACAAAATCTAACATAAAACAAAGCAAACCTGAGTAAACACAAAAATGCAGTTTCTAAATGATAATGATTACTGAAGCAAAAACTTTATCCAATACCAACTGGGCCTGTGTGAAAATGTTTTTGCCTCCATAGTTACTAATTCCCCAAATCTATGAAACTGCATTCATAATGGGGTTCAGCTGGACTAGACACAACCAGGCCTG
>JANDJT010000169.1:7667422-7684443 GCA_024331685.1 Stegophilus panzeri | reverse complement strand
CCCCCCCCCCCCCCCCAACACACACACACAATCTACTTATAACACAGTTACATATTATAGATTACTTATTGCACATCTAAGTACATATTTCTATTCTAGCCATATACAGTAAATGTACAGTATACTGTATAGTGGGACACAATTATAGATCCTCCAGGATCACAGGGCACAATACAGACAATAAAAGACCTCTGTACATAGAACTATGATATTTTATGCCCTAATACAAATTAAATAAAACAACAAGAGCAACAATATTGTGATACATTGTGGGTAAAAAATATTCTTTTGCAGATGTATCCTTACTTTCATCTGTAATGCTCAGTAATCAATCGAAGCAAAAGTTTAAATACAAATAATTTCAAATGTTTTATGGGTACTTGTACTTTTTCGTAACAACTAGGTCAATAAACCATCATTATTAGGAAAATCACTGTATGTTCTAATCTGTAATTAAATGTCTTATTGTCGCCCAGGTGACACCAACATGACTTTACTAATGCACATTTGAACTTTGTTGAACAAATTATTACAAATAATTGTAGTTGCTGGGCTTTTCTCATCACTGCCAATCATTTTTCATGTAAATATGCTCTGTATCTTTTCAGAACAAGCTAAGGCACAGTTCCCACAAAGGCATGTTACAACCCAGCACTAAAGTTCTATATTAATATGACACAATTAATCACAGGGATTACTGCGTTACACAATGCTCCAATGGCACAGAACAGCACACATGCAGGGATATTACAAGCAGCTGATCTATCCACTATTTAATCCTTTATGTTAGTACACCAGGTGGTGATTTGAACCCATGATCTGGCAGCTACAAACGATAATCAGGTTACATCATTCAATTAGTTTCTTTCAGGTTCCCATAACAGCTACCTCTTTTAATATCCAGTGTAAATGCACACTCAACAGGCTACTAAACTAGAAAAAAAAAACTACAGAAGTTATTTAATACCTTGTTATGACATACGGAATAAAGCAGAACACAAAAGAGCCAATAAATATGCAGACTTTCTGGGTAGTCCTCCGTCTCCTTCTTTTCTGCTCCATTAAGCAGCTTTGTTTTACACTGTTGAGTTAAAAACTTCACATCATAAACCACATAGTTACAAGCAGCATGATGATAAGAATTTCAAATCTGTTTCTATAGAAAATGGTTCTTATGTAAAAAAAAAAATCTCAAAATAATGCTTGAGGGAAGCAAAAATAGGAAATATAAATTGTATGATTTATATACACCTTGTTCCTATATTGTCTATTTTAACATATACTGTACTGTCTAGGTGCATTTTGTGATTATACAATTAATTATACAATGGTTCTGATACAATGTACAATTTATCAGAGCCACAGCACCATCACTGGCAATAACATTTGTGTGCTGAATCATTTGTGGGAGAGTAAAAACAGCTGGTGCTGATATGAGTGTAGCTTAGTTAGAGATCACAGCAGGGTTTTTTGTTTGTTTGTTTTTGTTTTGGTTTTTTTTTACTGCTGGGTTGAGAAACCCAGGGTGAGTTCCCCAAGCGAAAATACCCAGCCAAATAAAAGTAAACAAAAAGGAAAAAATCTCAGGGTGCCCTTTTATTTCTGGCTGAAGCCACTTCTGCACATTAGATCTAGGTATGACTTCAGACTCATCAAGCAGGAACTTCCAAAGAGGACCTCATGGCAGTATAAGTCCAAGGAGCGATAGATGCATAATTAGATTTGATTCCGCCTTTGGAGTTGCTTTGGCTGAAAGTGACGCAGAGGACGAGCAGCGTGAGCGCGAGGCTCGCGCAATGAAACACCACGGAGAAGACGGCGACCCCGGTTTCCATCCGCCACAGGTGCAAGCGGGGCTGTAGTCTGTCCACGAGAAAAGCACGGGCACCGTGGACAACGCTAGATAGTGCACCCACGCATAAGCCAGTGTCACGGCCGCGGGCTTGTGTCTCACACTGCTTGAGTAGGTAAGCGGAAATGCAACGGACGCCCACCGGTCCACACCCAGGGCAGCCGTGCTCAGCATAGGGTTTGTAGTCAAAAAAGTGTCCGTAAAGCTCGCTACACGGCAAAGCGAGTCCCCGAATGGTCTCTGGTTCTTGGAGAGCTCGAGCAGCGTTGTGGGCACATTGAGAACAGTGGACAGGATGTTGCACAGGGACAGGGTGAGGATGAAAAGTCCTGGAGCGCGGGCGCGGATCTCTGAGCTTCGGGAGAAACACCGCTGAGTGAGTTGGATGAGAGAGAAACGACGGTTACCGAGGCGAGCATTCATTCAAGCAGCAGCGTGTGTCATGAACCCATGACTTAGCTCGTGCTTAACGGCGGTTCTTCACGCGCTCGTGGGTGTCCGGTGGGCGCGTCGTCTCTTTCCATCAGCGTGCATTTTGCGTTATGAAAAGTACGAGTGCGGGAACAGTCAAGGAGCGCTGTCCAGTGTGCTGATCCTAGTTCATTAATCTGCTGAAATTCAGTTTAGGCTACACTATTACAGTACAGAGCTTTACAGATTATCCTTATTAATTAATGCGAAATATAAAGCAATTTCTGAATAAGCAGTATGCATTATACGACAATTATAATGGCAATTATTCTTTGCGAATCAAAGCCTACAGAAAAATCCTGAAAGGACTATGACGATTACTCCTTATTAATCAATATTAATGCAAACTTGTCTATCAATATGCCACAAATTTAGTCGCACAAACCAATATGCAAAATATGACTCTGCAAGCATGCAAATACACTGCAATATAAGTGTGTGTAAATGTCAGGTGCTCGTGCTCCAGCGTGTGAGGTGAACGGTGGGATTGTGAAGTGCACAGCGGAGATTTTGCACGCTTCCTGCACACTGTACACGAGCGGAATCGAGTTATTCTGACTCACGTGCGCCCGGTTTGTGACATGTGACGTTTGAATGCGTAATCTAGACATAGTGTTTACAAAGTGTACAAAAGAAGTTGTACGGGTTTTTTTTTTAATAATCAGGAACACGTAGAACTTTATTTCAATCAAAGTGAAGGCTATAAGAATATGATAATAAATGTACCAGACTGTACTTTTTTTTCTTACTGCTGATGGCAGATTCAATGTACATTAGTGTATCTTTAATATGCATCTTGCACCCAGAAACGTGAATATCGTATACCTTTAAAAAAGAATACAAAATTGAACTTTATGACTAATAGTGTACCCTTAAAGCTTTACTCTGAAAGCTCATTCAAGTAACAGCAATGGTACAAATGGTGTACCCTTGGTACCACCCCAGTGACAAGAAAAACTTAAGTTCGGTACTTTTGTAGTATTTATTGGCTTTGCTTAACAGACCCAACAGAGGATAGTAAATATACTGTATATAGATTTAATCACCTCTTTTTCATGGTCTGTCTCTTTGCACAAAAAAAATTGATTACGGTGAGTGTTAATTATTAATATATTATTCATAGGACCTCTAAATAAATTTCTCTCTCTCTCTCTCGCTCTCTCTCTCTCTCTCTCCCCACAATTTACAATGATCTAGTTGACATGACTATCAGCTTTTCCAAAGCATAGAAGATTAACCATTTGGTTTTTAGCATATAAAAAAGAATGTTAGTATGGTTAAAGAGAAGAAATGGTAATTCTAAAAAATAAAATAATTGGCCAAGTTTCAAAGAAAAAATAGGAATTTCATCATCATGGTTATCTAGAGCTCTTTGGCCTGCATTTACTTTGACATTGATTTATAAATTTAATCAGTTGCCTTCTTTCTATGTGTTTTCCATAGCACACTATTTTTCAGTCATTGAGATCATTTACATAGCTGATAAAGAACATTGTTGACCCAGACTGATGGGAGTCCAGTGTGTGGATGGGTGTTTGTACAGTATATAACCTGTCATTAAAAGCCCTACATGTATAATTTTCTCTGCATGTAAATATAGATGTCTGTATTGTTTTGGTATTGTTCTGAGATAAAATGTCATACACATACACATAAACACACACTTATACCATAGTGATATACAGCGGAAAAAACATTCATGGAACTTGTTTTCTTATACTTGTGTATGTTATATATACATACATTTTGATTTTTGCCTTTTAATACATCTATTTCCATTTCTATGACATCTATTTTTAGGCTACATATGTTGTAAAACAGCTCTCCATTCATGCAATTTTAATGCATTTACTAGCATAATTAGAGCCTAGCTTTCTTGCTGGACATTCAGCTATGCAACCATGTACGTTGACTGTGTGGTTATTTGAGGGTTAAGCATTGAAAACTTCTTCAGAGTGCAGGAAAAGTGTTCTGTACCAACAAAAGGAAGGGATCCCCAGAGGATGTTATGTAGCAACATACTAGAGGCCCAGGCACTTAAGACATTAATAAATTAATGGTTAGTGTATGTATTACATAACTGTATCGACATTAGCCTGGAGTACACTGCTCTGCATGTGGTGACTGAGTGCATTAAAACACACATCAGGATGTCACAATAAGCATCATATTCAGATACCTTTCTCCCTTGTCTCTTTAAGATATATGAAGAAAAAACTTGTCATTAATCTCATTAGTCATTAATATGCTGTGACCTGTAGTACTCTGTTTATTTGTTTTTCAGTATGACTAAATTGCCCTACTTGCTTAATTTAAATCTCAAAAAAAAGAAATGTTTAAAACTAATGAAATAAAACGTTTACACACAAAATGTCTCATCACAATAATCATTATTATTATTATTATTAGTAGTAGTAGTAGTAGTAGTAGTAGTAGTAGTAGTATTGCAGGGAAACTCCTTGACACTCTGAAAGGTAAATCTGGCTGAAAGCAGCCCTCTGGTTAAACATTATCCAAGATTCATTTAGGTGAAATCAAAAGCCAAGCTTTGTAAACAGACTTATACAAGCTTGAAAGTAATGATCACTGACTTCTATCTGCATGTGAATTATAGTCTATAACTTTTTTTTACCAGACAATAAAACAACCATTTGCTGTGAAAGTGTGAAAATGGATACACCTGTACAATCAGACAGCAGTGAGAACAGGAGCAGGAAGGTTAGGAGTGGGGAGGGTTAGGGGTTGGGAGTGTTGGGAGCTCTGTTGTTGCAGTGTTTGCATTAATAAGATCAGACAGGTTGACCATCTAGCTTTCCCACACTACTGCACACAGCTACACCACACACACACACACACACACACACACACACACACACACACACACACACACACACACACACACACACACACACAAAAACAAACAGCACCTTTAGCTTTAAGCCACACCTATGCAGCATACTTAAGATTAAATATAATGCATTATATTCACTTTTAAACACTTTATTAAACCTGTGTTCAGTGCTGGTATGTGAATGGTGCACATTTAATAGATATACATCTTTAAAGACTTTTTATTTCTAAGGACGAAGCATTTGTCACTCATCATTAGAAGTGTCTGGGTGCCAACTTCCCCTGTCAGACTGAGACAGACTTAAAAAACCAAATGGCAGGTTTTATGTCACCACAAGCAAATAGTCCACAATGATGGACTAAAGTATAATCCAAAATCAGAGCAATGGGTCAAAACAAATGGACAAAATACAAACCAGGTGATAGAGCAAAAAATGGCAACATGAAATGTGGAAAAAACAAATGTGGAGACAAAAACAGACATAGTATTGAAGGCAGAATTGTTTAACAAGACTTAGCAATGAGACAAAGACAGAAGAATATATACAAAGACTGATTATTGGCAGCAGGTGGGGGTGTGTGTGTGTGTGTGTGTGTGTGTGTGTGTGTGTGTGTGTGTATGTGTGTGTGTGTGTATGTGTGTGTGATGAGCAAGAATGGCTGGTGGGAACCAGGGGAAGGGGAAAAAAATCTTTGACTTGTACTGTTTTGTTGCTGTACCAACTCCTCTCATACAGATGATTGGTCTGATAGTATTCTAAGACTCTGACCTATTTGTAATATCAATTGCTATGGTTCTGGATGGATAAAGCATTAGTAACAGTAGTAATATTTGGCTGATATCTAGCTTCTTTCCTTTAGATCATGCCAATTACAGTTGACCTCCTTGTCTGCTAGAGTCTAGAAGTAGGCTGTGTACAATGGAGTTCCATCCATCCATCCATTTTCTATACCGCTTATCCTACAGGATCGCAGGGAACCTGGAGCCTATCCCAGGGAGCATGGGGCACAAGGCAGGGTACGCCCTGGACAGGGTGCCAATCCATCGCAGGGCACAATTACATACACATTCACACACTACAGACACTTCTTTGGACTGGGGAGGAAACCCCTGCAGCAAAGGGAGAACGTGCAAACTCAGCACACACAGGGCAGCAGTGGGAATCGAACCCCCAACCCTGGAGGCGTGAGGCGACCATGCTAATTAAGCCACCGTGCGCCCTACAATGGAGTTGCTTTATTCAAATATTATTTTTATGGTGAGTGAGCATGACAAAAGGGTGAGTGGCTCCCTCCAGCTAGTTGAACCATTCTTCAAGCCGCAGCATTATCAAGAGTAACTCCCTATTTCTAATATTATAATTATGTTCAGCCTGGGACAGTTTACAAGGTAAATATGCTACTGGGAATATTTCAGTGGATTTCCCTGGTATTGTGATTTAAAAAGGCACCACCTCACCTCAGAAGCATCCACTTTGATTATAAAGGGTGCTCAGGGTGCTTTAGGAGAGGTTGTAAAGGTTGCCTTTGAGTGCTTTAAATGATTTCTCAGATTTTTTGTTCCATAGTAAATGACAGGGATGCCCCTGGAGGAGGGTGGTTAGAGGTGCTACTAGGTTGCTAAAAGTCAGCAAACCTATAAAGTGTTATAGGCTCTTTACATTATTGGGATTAATCCAGCACCTCACTACAGTGATGGTGAAACAACCAGGAGTGATGTAATCAAGGAAAGTAATTCTCTGATTGTGAAACTCACATTTCCCAGCTTTTACAAACAAACCATGATTCAGGAGTCTCTGGAGCACTGTTGAGGCAAGTAGATGAAAATTTCATAAGTGTAGGCATTTGGGAAGATGGGGTACCTACCAAACCATATGGCATAACCAAGTATTTATAGTGTACAGTGTTTGTAACACTGTCCACTTGTCCACCTCCTTAATTCTTACTATGTTGTAGGCATTATGGACACCAAGTCTGATAATAGCAGGCTTCCACAAGTTGTTCACAGGTGTAGGGTACTAGTTGGAACCTTGGGTGAGGGTTTTGGAAGGATAATCCTTATGGCCTGTGTCTCTACCTCTCTCTATAAGGTCAGCATCATGTATCAACTCAATTGCACTGTCACAGGGTGACCGGGGAAGGATGGTGGTCTTGCTGTTACTGTACCCTGCCAAGAGGTCATTATATTGGATGGGACCTTGACTGGAGTCCGGTCAAAGTGGCTCCAAAAACCAGAACCAACTGTTCTTTGATCAAGGACTTGAATTTGTAGGGAAGGTGAGACTAGTGTAAAGGAATGGTCAACATTTGCACCAGGTCATGGTTGTTGAAATTCCCTGCAGCTCCAGAATTGATATGAGAATGCTACTGCAACTACAAACCAACAGAAAGTGCAAGAAATTGGAGGAAGTTGTTGGTGGCACATTGTCTGGGCATGATGCTAGAGTGGATCTTTTCCTTCATCATTATTCTGAAATGTCCTGCCAGATCAAGAAAAGAGGTCAATTTTGTTGCCTCATCATGACATGCCAACTTGGTGGTGAGATCTGATCCTTTCTGAATGCTAGCAAAAGTGATCTTTCATTCCAGCCACTACTACTAGCCAGTGTACAAAAGTCCAAAGCATATTTATGGCAGAATGTGAGCCCTGAGACTGCACTCCTCAAGGCTCTGGAGATGGAAAGATGTTGTTGTCATTGACTTAGGAGTCTACTCTGAAATACTATTGTATCCAAAAGAGTTTGAGATCCTGCTGTCTCCATTGTGGAATTAAAACTGCTGCCAGACTGAGATGGACTTAGCAGAGATGCATGCAGGCTAACACTCCAATGGCTGCTTTTATTTAAAGACAAATAGCACCAAACAATAGCTAAAGGTGTTTAGCATCCTTTCAAAATCTGTGTTCCAAAACCAGAGTTAAGGGTTACAATTAAGCGATAAGTGATAAGGCAAAAACTGGGAGAAAAAGAAAAAAGAAAAAAAGGCAAAGATCTTACACTGAAAAATTAAATGAGCAGAAAACAGGACTAATAAAGATAATGATAACAAGACTTAGCAATGAGTAATTAGATGGCACAAATTGGAGCAAATAGATTTTCACAGTCAGAGGATTATTTTTGTTTGTTTGTTTTTGGCAAGCAGAAATACCAAATACATTGATGCACTTTGTTTATTCTTAAAAGGCTTTATTTATTTTTAACTATTATCCACAAGATTAATAATGAAAACAATTGAATTAGTATATAATCGGTTTGGAATCATGCAGTGTTGAACCAATCTTATATTTCTGATTCTTCAAAGTAGTCCTGATGATAACCTTGCACGCTTGGAATTCACTGGACCAGCTTTATGAACTTGTGGTGATGAGCCTGGAAGGTTTTCCATCAGTCTTAAAAATGTTTTCCACACATGCTGAGCACCTGTTAGCTGTTTTTACTACATGTTGTATATCATCTTCTCTATTTGTGCTTTCTTTTTTTAAATAACATTTCAGGCAACCTTTTTTTCTCTCTTTTGAAATGAATAAGAAAAACAGAAGCTTGTCCTGTTACTGAGAAACAACAAATCCTTCCATCCAAGACATTAAAAAATGTTACCTGAAAGACACATCATGTTGACAAGTGGCTAAACAGGAAGTGTTCTACTCTTGGCATAAAGTTAGTATTAAAATAGAATATGTATAGTGCTATCGGGATATGTATTTTTAATCATAAACAGACAAACTACCACACCATGCAGATACAAGCCAGATATTGTATCTAAATCAATATGTCCAATTAAATTCTATTATTTGTACACTTATTATGCATATTTCAGTCTCTAATTGTTAAAATTATTTAAACTTACTACCTCTGACAGTTTACTTTAAGTCGTAATTTAACACAGCTAAGCTAAAATATATGTCTCAGGAGCAATTGACTGTTCAAGTTATGTGCATTACATTTGTTTTGGAAGGAAACTGCTTAGATCTCCTTAAGCTGAAGCAGGGTTGGGCAAGTGTGATATGATATAGAGGATAAAAGACTGACTCACACTGGATGAGTTCAGTAGGCCATTTATCTACTGCTGAGAAACTATTAGAAGTATGCAGATAATGTATTTTTCTAACCCTTGCCAGGTTTCAAAATACTCGCCAACTATTATAATGTCTTTCAGAAAGATTTTCGTCTGAGAAACTTGAGCAAAAGGTTTTCATCAGATTTCTTAGGGAAAGTTCAATTAATGCTCACTTACACACTATGCCTACACCTAAGTAGTGTTTGTACTAGACCACTGTGTAATATTTTTATTGGATAGTCCACTGTAGTCACTCCACAAACAGTCAATAAACCAAAGCAAATCTACAGACTTGCAATGTGAAACCTTTCACGCTGGCTACATGTATTTTGTTCCATATTATACAGTATCTCAGTGCCTTGCTTCCATCAGCCTACTTTTCACAGCCTTTTCTCTAATATTTATCTCTTGTGTACTGTGCATCATATATACTATTTGGCAAAAGTATGTGGGCACCTGACTAATCACACCCTTTTTGAAAATCTCGTTTGAGATTTAGTTCCTGTTTGCGGTTATAATAGCTTTCACTCCTCTGGGAAGGCTGTAGACTTGATTTTGGAGCATGGCTATGGGGAGGTGCCCATTCAGCCAAAAGAGCATTAGTGAGGTCGGGCAATGAGAAGGCCTTGCACACAGTCAGCATTCCAGTTCATCCCAAAGGTGGTGGGGTCATGGTTTAAGTCTTAAGATATTTAATCATGGGTCTCTTGATCAGCTTTGCACATTTGGATCCTGATATATTTGTCCATTATTCTTGGAAAGATTGCTCAAATAGACAGATTGGATGAAGACAATTGGTGAACAGCAATTTTCATGTCTTACCACAGATTCTTAATCATATCTGAGCTTTGACTGGGCCATTCTAAAACATTCAGGTTCTTGGATTTGAACAACTCCAGTATAGCGTTGGCAATATTTTTATTGTTGTTAAGTTTGATTGTAATATAGAGGTACATTTTAGTTTTCTACAATAACACCAATAGGTTACAAACATTTGCATTCAACTGTATGTCCTCCAAGTGATTCTTTTGAGGCTTGGAACTGATATAATGTGCAGCTAATGACTTTATTGCTCCCTATTTGCTCTGCATACTGTAGACACTGATTAATATCCCAGATGGTTTATATCAGAGTAGGAGGCAGGAGCGAGCGAGACAGAAGAGCAAGGGGAGAATTCTGTTGCTTTTGAAGGATTGCACAATGGTTGGAGCGAATATAGGGTTTGAAATAAACACTTAATTATTTTCAGAGAGTGCTAACATGGAGTTAGTGTCTGGAATAAATTCAAAGTCTGTGAAACATTCCTCTCCTGAAAATGTACATTGTGGGTTTTAATGATTCCTAATGGTTCATGTAATGCAGTCTGATTCATGACTAGGATAATGTGCAATCTTATAATCTAATAACAATCAGTTAAATAGAGTCTGCAGCATAGTTGTTCATAGAGAGTACTTTTTAGGTAAATATGCGAATATGACAGATCCTAACAAATAAATGAACAAGAAAACCTGCTGTTCACTAAATTACAGACTGTACACACTGTCCCCACACAGCTATGAGACATAGACATTGGAAGCACAATAAAATACACTATAGTGTGTCAAGACATCTAACAGAATGGATCAATAATTTACAACAGTAATATAGCACAGTGTGTATATAATATGTAATGTATAATGAAGCACTAATTAGCATTAGATATTTAAAAAAAAAAAAAAAAAAAAACTCAAAACCTTTTGCTATTAATAATTTTTTATTATTGTACATACTATATACTTACCGATCCACCCTCATAGCTGTGTCTTCAAATGGTAGCATTTTAAGGGGGAAAAAAAGAATACTCTCATGGACTCTCATGGCTGAGACATACTGAGGACAGATTTAACAATCAATGCCACGTCACTGAGAGAAGCAGCAATGCCGGGAGCCTAATTCAAGGACTCCATCTAGTGATGAAGTTCAGAAGCAAAGATTTTAACGTATATACAGATGGTGGAGCTCATGCAACAACATAAAGCCAAATGTTTAAAATAACAACTGGTTTCTGTTTTATTTATACAACCCCAATTCCAAAAAAGTTGGGATGCTGTGTAAAATGTAAATAAAAACAGAATGCAAAGATTTGCAAATCTCATAAACCCATATGTTATTCACAATAGAACATAGAAAATATATCAAATGTTTAAATTGAGGAAAATGTACCATTTTAAGGAAAAATAAATTTTGAATTTGATGGCCACAATACATCTAAAAAAAATTGGGATGGGGGCAACAAAAGGCTGGAAAAGTAAGTGTATCTCGCTAAGATACTAATTCTATACCAAGTCATGTTACTGACCTGTTGCCAATTAACAACCAGCTGTTTCTTTTTAGTAACACTTATTTTTCCAACCTTTTGTTGCCCCGTCCCAACTTTTTTGAGACATGTTGGGCTATATATACACACACAGTGCCCTCCACTATGTCACGTATCCACGTAAGGGAGGTTTAGGATGGATCCAAGTTCAGTAAAAGACGTTTATTAGAGAGATAGGCAGACAAAACCAAAACGGTAATCCAAAGCGTGGTCTAATAACATGCAAAAGTTGATATACACACAGGCATAAACAGGGCAAGGCTAGAATCAAAACGAGAAACAAAGAACAACCGCTTGGTAAAGAGATAAACTAAATATTAAGCAATGTGCCATGAGACACGAGGGGTTTAAATGACAAACGTAATCATGGGTTAAACACAGGACAGCTGAAACCAATGAGACACACATTCGGAAAACAACCAATGACTAAACAGGGGCGGAGACACAACATAATCAAAACAAAAGCACGTGTCCAACGTAAACAAAGTCAATGTCACTGAAGACTGAAAAGCGTGCAATCGCTACCGGCTCGCGTACTGGTGCATGAGCATGCGCTTTGGTTTTCCGAGCACACCCCTGCACCCTGGCTCGAGGGGGAAATCGTGAAACACTAATATTGGCACCCTTGGTAAATATGAGTAAAGAAGGCTTTGAAAAATGGTCTTTATTGTTTAACCTTTTGGTCTTTTGTTTAAAAAAAAATCACAAAAATACTCTGCTCTTATGCAAACACAACACAGGTTTATCCATCCATCTTCTATACTGCTTTATCCTTTTCAGGGTCACAAGGAACCTGGAGCCTATCCCAGGGAGTATCAGGCACAAGGCAGGGTACACCCTGGACAGGGTGCCAATCCATCGCAATCCACACAATCATTCACACACTACAGACCTGCCAATCAGCCTACCATGCATGTCTTTGGACTGGGGGAGGAAACCAGAGTACCCAGAGAAAACTGGGAGAACATGCAAACTCTGTACACACAGGGCGACGGTGGGAATCAAACCCCCAACCCTGGAGGCGTGAGGCAAACATGCTAACCACTAAGCCACACTGCGCCACAGGTTTATCAAAAATATTAAATTTATAAAATATAGTTAAATATAGGTGTGCAAAAATTCTGAATTCATATGAGAAAAATATATTTGAAGTATAGTCCCATTGATATTTTACACATTTTAATGACACTGAGCTGTTGCCAGTCACACACACTCATACAGCACCCTTTAAAAAGGAACTTCATTCACAAGGACATTGCGAAGTAACACTCAGTTGTTCCTATTATGACTTTCCAAACCTTTATCCCCGTATTGCTATTCTGGTTTTGACTCTGATTGTTTCCTGGTATTTTGTATTCTGTTTTGTCTATGATATCATCTTTGCTGATTGCCTGACTCTTTGCCTGCCTTGACTTTGAACATATACACACACACATATATATATATATATATAAATAAAAGTAATCATACAACAAAAAAAACAAACATGAGTTGCAAATACATTACACATAAGCATACCAAGAGGGAGTGAGCTGACGGACCTTATTTTACAACAGTGTTTAGCTATTCTTAAAAACAGCTAGTCTTTTGGGTGTTTTTATTAACTAACATATTGAGGGAATATATATATAAATATATATCTCAAAATGGATGAGGGAACCTTAAGCTCATCTTGGCACAAACAGAGCTTCTCGTCAAACCTGCCCCTCAATCAACCACAACCTCACCGTACAGCTTGGCCCATCTACACTTAAGCCACCCAGGACAGCCAGAAACCTTGGGGTGACTTTCAATGACAACTTGACCTTTACAGGCCACATTTCAACAACTGCATGATCCTGTAGGTTCATTCTATACAACATCAAGAAAATCAGACCCGATATCACTGATCAGGCCACATAGCTACTAGTCCAGGCACTTGTTATCTCTGAACTATTCAAACACACTACTCCCAGGTCTTCCAGCCAGCTCCATCAAACCCCTTCAGATGATTCAAAATGCAGCAGCACGCCTTGTCTTCAACCAGCCCAAAAGAACCTATGTCACACCTCGCTTCATCTCCCTTCACTGGCTTCCTCTAGTTGCCTGCATCAAATTCAAGGCCTTGATGCTCATGTACAAGACCTTGTACAAGACCTTGTCTGGAACAGCTCCCCCTACTCTCCTTGAGGTTTACGTTCCCTCATGCAACCTGTGATCAGTTAACGACAGATGCCTGGTAGTGCCTACTCAGCAAGGCACGAAGTCCCGTTCCAGAACTTTCAAACTGACTGTCCCTCAGTGGTGGAATGAACATCCAACCTCAATCCGGACCGCAGATTCTGTCACTATCTTCAAAAAACGGCTAAAGAACCACATCTTCCATGAACAATTAACTAAGCCCTAACTTGTCTCATTCATGTGTCATGATTAGTCTCACCTGTTTTCAGTTTGCCCATTGATTATTCTGTGTATTTAAGTCCTTGTGTTTCTTTGTCCATGGCGAAGTATAACTAGTCAATACCAAGCCTTTGAGTCATGAATTGTCTTCGTGGTTTTCTTATTTGCTCTTGCCTGCCCTAGTAAATGTTGTTTGTTCATCATCTGACACTTGCCTGAACCTTAACTCTGCTGTTGGATAACGTTTCTGTTTTGTTTGCTACCTTTAAATAAAACATTTGCATCCATACCTGCATCGTGTCAGAATACTTCACCTACAAATGGATGCAGCAGATGCTCGGGAGTGGCGTCACACCAGGTTCACCATGCCAGCACTCGACTCGATCCATTTCCCACAATGTATGCTCATTGACACCCGGCTCCGTATTAGGGTTGTGAATTCCCTCCAGATGAATTCCTACTATAGTGTCAATTTTATTTTGAAAGCCTGGGGGCAGGGCAGAGGAGGAGGTGTCGCAGTTATTTATAATGATAATAGGTGTCACACAAAAACCTAGTGATAAATTCAACACATTTGAAGTTCTTTATACTAACATATATAGCCACAAAAAATAAGTTTTAAATTAAATATAAATAAGATCAATTATTCTTTACAGACCCCCCAAGGCCATATTTTGAATTCCTTTGTGAATTTGTGGATTTTATCTCAAACCTGGTTGTATCTTTAGACAAAGCATTAATTGTCAGAGACTTTGATATTCATTTTGATAATTCAGAAGCCCCTCTGAAAACAGTGGTTGTGTCCATTCAAGATTTACAAGGGGTTAATCTGATCATAATAAGATCTACTTATAATGGTGGTCACGCTCTTTATCTAATACTAATATTCAGATTAAATATAGAAACATATAGTCCCATTTTCACAGTCTGAAGCTATCTCAGATCATTATTTCAACTCATTTCAAATGTTTCTTAGTCATAATATATGCCACACTTCCAACTATGATTGGATCACCGTCTGACCCTACAGAACTTGATCAGGTGTCGTCTAGTGCATATTAATCAGGCAAAACCACATTGATGTGAACACACGTATCTCTTTACTTAAAACACTCTCTCCCTCTCCTTCCTCCTTGCCGGTCTATATCAACATATGGTGAACAATTCCCCCTAGAGGATATTTCCCAATGTACAGTACATTTAGAAAACACAACATCACCCCCAGAATTAGTTACATCCCTACTGTAACTAGACTGTAAGGTAACAAAGAACAAAATTGTAATAAACATCAGTTAAGGGTTTACTGTTACTGGGACACCTTGACTTACTTCGCCACATTCCACCACTAAACAGAACTTTGCATTTTTAACGAAAGTGCAACACAACATTATAAGTGTGCTTTAGTTCAATTCTGTCTAATAGATGTTTTGTTTCTTTTCTATTATATTCAAAGTTATTCTCTCCAGTCTTTTTCTAATGACCTAAATTACATAGTCCTTCAACCACACTGGCTTTTTCCTATCGCGGTGTCTGTCTACCTTACTGTTGACAACACTGTTCAGTGATGGAGCAAAATCTGACTGTTCTGCAGGAGTGAACTCTGTATGTTGTGGTGCAAGACAAGAAACATCCCAAGTATGTCCATCATTCAGTTCAAAGCAATGTGGTCCTTTCTTCTTAGTTATCTGCATAGGATCACTAAACTTTGATCTTCCTTTTAGGACATGCACAGGTTTCCTCACTCTTACAAAGTCACCTTCTTTGAGCACTGGAATTTTTGCTTTGCGTTTTGTATCCAGGTATGCTTTCATCTTTTGTTTTTTTCTAATGTTTTTTCATGGCAGGGTTCATATTGCATTGAGGAAGAACTGTCAACTGTGTTCTCATTTTCCTACCAAAGTGTTCAAATGGAGACATCCTCATTGTTGCATGAGGTGTAGCTCTGTACGTTTGCAGGAATTCCACAATGAATGATGCCCAAGCAACCCTCTCTTTCAAGGCAGTTAAGAATGGTGTCCTTGAGTACCTTATTCCAACTCTCCACAGCTCCAGTTCCTTCAGGGTGGTATATGGAAGTGCAGATGTTTTTGACATTTCTCTATTTCAATAAAATATTTGAAGTCTGTAGATAGAAATTGAGGACTATTGTCGGTTACAAACTCTAATGGATTACCTTTCTGGCTGAAGAGTGTTTTCAGAAAACTGGTGACAGTAGTTGCAGTCACTTGAGGTGCAAATGGTCCGCTAACGTAATGGCATATCTGCAGCTAGCAGATCCTATCTCAGAGGGACCCATCATATCAGTGTCAGTGATTTTATTGAGTATTGGAACTAATTTAACATGGAGTCAGCCTCTGGAATGAACGCATTTTTAATGGTTCATGCCTATGATCTTATATTCTTATAATCAAATAAAAACAGTTAAACAAAAGCTGACGACATAGTTGTTCACATGGTGTACTTTTTAGATAAACGTGCATGTATGACAGATCCTAGCAAATAAATGAACAAGAAAATCTGTTGTCCCCTCATTTCAGACTGTACACACTCTCCCCACACATCTGTGAGACACAGAGGAACAACAAAACACATACACTTCAGTGTTAAGACATCTAATAGAATTGACTAATAACTTGACAAAAATTATCTTCAGTAGTAATATAGCACAATATTTCTAGAAATATGTAATGTATAATGAAACATTAGTTAACATTAGCTATTTTAAAACACTAAAAAACTATTGATAGCAATTGGGTTGTTTTAATAATTATTGGACACACTGTAAACATTTAAATTACTTTTTCTCTTTGAGTTACATTCTTTTGCATACAGCATACTTACTGATCTCCCATCATTGGAGTATATTTTCAAATGTCAGCTGTTTCAGGAAAAAAAATAAGACATAACTTTAAAGTGAGACATTTTGAGGACAGACTAATCAATCAATGTAATGTCTCTGCTCTCAGAGGAGCAACACCAGGAGCCAAATTTGAGGACTCCATCTAGTGATGAACTTCAGAAGCAAAGATTTAAAAATATATCCACATGGTGATATAT